>SJYV01029893.1:341863-365555 GCA_006410875.1 Neotragus pygmaeus
GTCCAGTACTTTGGCCACCTCATGCGAAGAGTTAACTCATTGCAAAAGACTCTGATGTTGGGAGGGATTGAGGGCAGGAGGAGAACGGGACGACAGAGGATGAGATGGCTGGATGGCATCACGGATTCGATGGATGTGAGTTTGAGTGAATTCCGGGAGTTGGTGATAGACAGGGAGGTCTGGCGTGCTGCAATTCGTGGGATCGCAAAGAGTCGGACACAACTGAGTCGCCTGAACTGAACTGAACTGAACAGGTGTCTTTAAGAATGCCCAGCATCACCAAATTGTGCGTGGTAAAATTTCTACTTTGAGGTCTATTCAACTTTAATTCTGTGCTTCTCTTCTGAAGATTATAGTGAAGAAATAAATATACAAAGATTCCCCCAATAAGAAAAGTCAGAGGCTATTTATTCACAGTTTTCTATATCATGGGGATCAGCCCCCATAATTTATATCTGTCAGACATGCAAAGGCAGGCAGTGGAGTAAGAAACTTTATAGTGGAAACAAAAAAGAAGGCTTCAGTGTTTTTATAGTTGGAGATTGTTGGCATGGGGAAGATGGAGACAGGTTGCCTAGAGGTGGGTCATGTTATTTTGTTGATTTGTGGAGCTTACTTGACTTTCTCTAGTTAGTCTTATATTGGAAGGAGAGGACACAAAATAAGGAAGCTGGTCATCATTGACCAAGTTCTGACCTTTCTGAGCTCTTTACAGAAAGTCCATGGTCTGGCTTCCCAGGTTCGGTTGCTACAGGGATTGTGGGCCATAGTTCTATTACCCTGTAATGTCTGCCTATTGTCCCTGTATATATTCTACCAGTAAACTAATATAAATCACCTTTATCAGCATCTTAATAGAATCTATCATTTGGGAGAGCTAAATGAACTCTTTAAGGTATTCATTATTTTCTCTAGAATGATTACATGTGCTTAAATCCTCTAAATTATTGCCTGGAAATATACTGTGCACTGAGAAAACCTGGTTTACTTAGAAATTACTTAGAACAGTCATACTGAAGTATCTACCTTTTTTTTTTTAACTAATACTTCCTATTATGAAAAGCCATTTGAGAATAGATTCAACATATGCAATGCAGAATACATTGAAATTTTGTACATATAATTTTATTATAACTTTTTATCTTTTATGTTGAACAGAATGGGGTGGATGAATAGAAGATAAAATTATTTCAAAGCATTAGACATTTCAGTTATGTGAGCAGCTACTGCTGCTGCTAAGTTGCTTCAGTCATGTCTGACTCTGTGCGACCACATAGATGGCAGCCCACCAGGCTCCCCCATCCCTGGGATTCTCTAGGCAGGAACACTGGAGTGGGTTGCCATTTCCTTCTCCAATGCATGAAAGTGAAGTTGCTCAGTCGTGTCCAACTCATAGCGACCCCATGGACTGCAGCCAACCAGGCTCCTCTGTCCGTGGGATTTTCCAGGCAAGAGTACTGGAGTGGGTTGCCATTGCCTTAGCAGTTCAGTTCAGTTCAGTCACTCAGTCGTGTCCGACTCTTTGCGACCCCATAAATAGCAGCACGCCAGGCCTCCCTGTCCATCACCATCTCCCAGGGTTCACTCAGACTCACTTCAATCAAGTCAGTGATGCCATCTAGCCATCTTAACCGCTGTCGTCCCCTTTTCCTCCTGCCCACAATCCCTCCCAGCATCAGTCTTTTCCTATGAGTCAACTCTTCGCATGAGGTTGACTGGAGTTTCAGCTGGACTTTCAGGTTTAGCATCATTCCTTCCAAAGAAATCCCAGGGCTGATCTTCAGAATGGATTGGTTGGATCTCCTTGCAGTCCAAGGGACTCTCGAGATATGCGTTAATCTGGGCAGTTTTCACTTAATGGCTTGTAAGCAAGTTTCTTGTTTTGTAAATAAAGTTTTGTTGGAAGTTGGCTAGTCCATTTCTTTAGGTAGTGTCTATGACTGCTATCCATACAACTGCAAAGTTGAACAGCTGTGTCAGAAACCAGGCAGTCTGGAGCCTACATTTTTTACTATGTGAACGTTTTACAGAAATAATGGTCTAATTCCTTCTACAGGGCATGTCTAAATATGTGAAGGTACAATATCTAGGTCCATATCAATAAATTGAGGCTGTAGAATCAACCCTTCCAGACAGATATAATTTATTAAGCTCTACTGAGCAAATTAGGAAATTATAAAGAAGGCGAAAGTTCTTTATGTTCCCTTTTGTCACCATAGAATTCCATTAGCTCTTTGGAGGAAAGACTTCTTTAGAGCTGGTTTTATCTTGTATTTACAGGATACCTGTGGATCAATTAAATCTTGCTGTACATGAATAGTTTCATCCCCTTAGGTAATTAAAACATTCCTTTTGCCTCACAATTAACTATGGTATTAAAAAGGTAACTTTTATTTTCCTTAAATCCACTAAATTGAGCTCCAAAGTATTCACATTTTTCTATTAATGGCAAGATGACTGAATAAGAATGGAATGATTCAGTTTAATATATCAGTTAGCAGTATTTTTCTAAATGTTTGTATATCTGGTAAAATATTTTAGGGTCCTCATTTTTATATTTTAATCTCTCATATAAGAACCATTTTTATTAAAAAGAGTCTTAATTTCATGAAACCTATTCTGAGTTTTCTTTCAATTTATAAACATTTACTAATGACTATTCTTTTTTTATCTACATATTCAGAAAAGACTATTATTTCCACACATGTGTATACACACATACACACACTCATACACACACATACACACACTCATACACACACATACTCTCACAAATACACAACCGTGCATACCTCTCCATTTCTTAAGGCCATGTAAGTCCTTTTACAAAGTAATTGAATCCTTCTTTATAAGCTCCTAAGCTAAAAACTGAAAATAAATAATAATATAGGGGTTTCCTAGGTGGCTAGGTGGGTAAAGAATCTGCCTGCTATGCAGGAGATGCTGAAAATGTGGATTTGATCCTTGGGTTGGGAAGATCCCCTGGAGAAGGAAATAGCAACCCACTCCAATACTCTTGCTTGGAAAATTCCGTGGACTCAGGAACCTGACAAGTACAGTCCACAGAGTTGCAAAGAGTTGGACATTACTAAAGCAACTGAGCATATGAGCATGTACACAAACTACAAACTGAAAATGAATAATCACATATAGTTAAATTTAAAATATAAACCGTATTGATAAAAGTCACTCTAGAAAATAATGTGTTTGCAGTACTTTAGTGATGAACATATATTTTAATGATATATATATATATTTTTAGCAAGTTTAAGCATATTGTGCTTTACTTGGCAGAATTGAGTGAAATCTAAGCCTTGTCACTTTCTGAATTGGGGGATACCAGAAAAAGAAATACACTTGGAAACACTGGACAGCTTTTTCACTTCTGCAAGCATCACTGTAAAAGTGAAACAGTAAATCAGCTTCAACATTAGTCCTTCCAATGAACACTCAGGACTGATCTAATTTAGGATGGACTGGTTGGATCTCCATGCAGTCCAAGGGTCTCAAGAGTCTCTCCAATACCATAGTTCAAAAGTATCAGTTCTTCGACACTCAGCTTCCTTTATAGTCCAACTCTCACATCCATACATGACTACTGGAAAAACCATAACCTTGATTAGAGGGACTTTTTTTTGGCAAAGTAATGTCTCCGCTTTTTAATATGCTGTCTAGTTTGGTCATAACTTTCCTTTCAAGGAATAAACGTCTTTTAATTTCATGGCTGCAATCACCATCTGCAGTGAACTTGGAGCCCAAAAAATTAAAGTCTGCCACTGTTTCCACTGTTTCCCCATCTACTTGCCATGAAGTGCTGGGACCAGATGCCATGATCCTAGTTTTCTGAATATTGAGCTTTAAGCCAACTTTTTCACTCTCCTCTTTCACTTTCATCAAGAGGCTCTTTTGTTCTTCACTTTCTGCCATAAGGGTGGTAATAATATACTTTTAAGAATTTGTATTTCAATACACCCTTTACTGTCTGTATAAAATAATTTTTGAGACAATTTGCAGCTTTCTCATTTTGCAGAGTCATTAAAATCTAACATGACTTATTATATTGCCTTATAAATTAGAAACATTNAATAATATACTTTTAAGAATTTGTATTTCAATACACCCTTTACTGTCTGTATAAAATAATTTTTGAGACAATTTGCAGCTTTCTCATTTTGCAGAGTCATTAAAATCTAACATGACTTATTATATTGCCTTATAAATTAGAAACATTTGGGGGAATCAAAGACATACGCCCAATGGGCTCTAAGAGAACTAGTACTAAATTGCTGTTCTTTCATGATTCTTTTTATCTATTTATCAGTTTTGCTGTTTCCCATGTTGGGATTTACTAATTTCTAATGCCAAATGTATTTAATTCCACATTAATTCTGTGTTATACTTCTATATGTAATTTCACAGCATACAAATATATTTAAAGTTCCTAAGCACCTAACAAATGAGGCAGCTTCTGGTGATTAAAAAAAAAAAAAAAAAAAAACATTGCTTCACTACTCTTAAAGAATNTCAAAGACATACGCCCAATGGGCTCTAAGAGAACTAGTACTAAATTGCTGTTCTTTCATGATTCTTTTTATCTATTTATCAGTTTTGCTGTTTCCCATGTTGGGATTTACTAATTTCTAATGCCAAATGTATTTAATTCCATATTAATTCTGTGTTATACTTCTATATGTAATTTCACAGCATACAAATATATTTAAAGTTCCTAAGCACCTAACAAATGAGGCAGCTTCTGGTGATTAAAAAAAAAAAAAAAAAAAAAACATTGCTTCACTACTCTTAAAGAATCCAATCTATAAGTAAAGGTTATATACACACACATTATATTCCTCTGTTTAACGCATATGTAACAAAAACAAAGGGGAGAGAGAGCAATTCTTCCAAAGCACATTAGAAATATATCATAAAAGAGTTAATGCATAACCATCAAAGTTAAAGGTACATGTATAAAATAGCTACTGATTTTTAAAAATAACTTATTATAATTTATTTCTGTATTTTTACAGAAGTAAAATGACCATGTCTTAGTGTATCTCTTTGATAGCTTTATTTTCCAAGACATAAACCCTTCTAACATGCCTGAATTAGAGATTAATAGAATATTACAAATAAAGCATGCGGTTATTTACTCTTTATCTACCTGTCTACCTACATTGCACTCTCATATATGATTAAGAAGAGGATTGGCATTTTTATTTCTGTTTCTAAACATAATGAGGACATGTTTATAACTACTCTGTCCACATTGATAACTCCCTCTCCTCCAGAAATCAGTCTTGGTTTTGTTTGGTTTTTTTTTTAATGATAAATACTGGTTGCTATGCTCATGAATTGTATGAATAGAATGGTGTATTCTGCACTGTGACTTATCATCACATAAACAAGATGCCAGTGTATCCATTACTATGTATAGAAATGCACATGAGAATATGTGATGCATTACCAATAGCTGAAGAGTGACCGAAAAAAGTATGATGAGTTATTTGGAATTTTGTCCCAGTGACCATCAAAAAGTTATATCATGACTAACAATTCTGTTTGCATATTTATTGTAATAACTCCCCCTTGCATAGAGTTATATAGTTCTTCAAGGCATTTTTATCCATATCAGCATCTTTGGTCTTGAAACGACCATTGAGATAGAACAGACCGGTGATTATTATCATTTTTTAAAGAGGGGGAAGCAGAAGTTCAGAGAGTTTAAATGATTTTCTCATGGTCACAGAGTGCTCTTAAAAAGAAGGGTCACAGTAGATGTACTTTTTTTTATAGGAAATATTCAAGGGCAGCAATCTGTTTGGAATTTAATTTGATGTGTAAACAAAATGCTAATCCTTTATTCTGATGAAGATTTATGTGTGCAAATTTGAGACTCAAAATAGGAAAATTTGTATATTCTTTTCTTGAATATGAGTATTATGTAAAATAGTCATCAAAATGACAGTGCAATTTTTCATAATTTAATAAAATGTGATTACCTTAAAGGTCTTTCAGTACACAGTCTTCTTTTCAAATATCTTACTTTATGTTAGAAATGCGATAATGATAATTTGTGACTTGTCACATAGATGAATGTGTACATATAAGTTATTTTTCTTGAAAAATATACATCTATACAATTTTTCCTCTTTCAGCTGGTCTGTCAATCAATAAAATTGAATTGTGAGAAAACAATATCTTCATGGCCCCCAAAGTGTTGCCCAATAGTCGTGGCTTATGGACAAGAACTTTAACTCCTGTGAACCTCGGGTTCCTCAATACTTAAACTGAATTTTGTTGTTTGGATTAGAACTGGTGTAACACTTCCTAACACAGTTCCTTAGACATACTAGCAGCCCGATATGAAGTATCAGTTAGTATTAGAATGATTAAGATCCATTCAGTCTTTCTTTAACAATAATTGGCTATAGGTTCAATAATAAAGGATGGGAGAAAATACTGTCCAGTCCTAGAATGTGTACACTAATGACTTCTTTCCAAAAACCTGTTAAAATGCTTGTGAGGATTTTTGTTGTCTATGCTTTTTCATCAGAAATAGTTTGAAATGCATCTGCCTGCCTCAATAGATGTACAGTTTACAATACACATCTCTTGCATGGAAGAGAATTCAGGTTAAGATTGTATTCTAAGTGAAAGAGTCAATCACCATTTATATTTAGTAAGTGGACCAAAATGATGATTTTGGAAGGGATGGGGAGGTAACTGGAGCAAAGATGCTGATGCTAAATCATGAGTCATCTGAAGTCCATGACTCATAGCTCACACTTCCTTTATAGGTAAATATAAGACATATGGAAGAATGGTCAACAACCAGGATAGTCTTCTTTTGGAGAAAGCAAATGTAGAAATGAGGAGAAAGAGGCAAGAGAGAATAAGGGAGACATGACAGAAAAAAAAGACAAAGAGGAAGAAATGAAAAAAAAATAAGAAAAGTCAAAGGCATGAGTGATTAAGTGGGCAAGTAAGAATAGGGGAAAACATGATTTGATGAATTCACTTAACAACTTAAGTCTCTGTTTGCTCTTAAAAAGAGTGTTTTGGTTGATTGATTATTTTTATTACACTTGACTTTACAGTTCCTTCCAGCAAAAGCAACTCCAAGAGACTGGATGATAATATGGATTTGAATAAACTATTGGTCAATTCAGTCGCTCAGTCATGTCCAACTCTTTGAGACCCCATGAACTGGAGCATGCCAGGCCTCCCTGTCTATCACCAACTCCCAGAGCTTGCTCAAACTTATGTCCATCATGCTGGTGATGCCATCCAACTATTTCATCTTCTGTTGTCCCTTTCTCCTCCTGCCTTCAATCTTTCCCAGCGTCTGGGTCTGTCCTAATGAGTCACTTCTTAGCATCGGGTAGCCAAAGTATTCAACTTCAACACCAGTCCTTCCAATGAATATTCAGGACTGATTTCCTTTAGGATTGACTAGTTTGATCTCCTTGAAGTCCAGGAGACTCTCAAGAGTCTTCTCCAACACCACAGTTCAAAAGCATCAGTTCTTTAGCACTCAGCTTTCTTTATAGTCCAACTCTCACAACTGTACATGACTACTGAAAAAACCGTAGCTTTGACTTGATGGCCATTTGTTGGCAAAGTAACGTCTCTGCTTTTTAATATGCTGTCTAGGTGAGTCATTGTTTTTCTTCCAAGGAGCAAGCATCTTTTAATTTCATGGCTGCAGTCACCATCTGCAGTGATTTCAGAGCCCCCAAAAATAAGTCTCTCAGTTTCCATTGTTTTCCCATCTATTTGCCATGAAGTTATGGGACTGGATGCCATGATCTTAGTTTTTTGAATATTGAGTTTTAAGACAACTTCTCACTCTCCTGTTTCATTTTCATCAAGAGGCTCTATAGTCATTAAAAAAAAAAATTCTCTTTTGCCCTATCAAAATTTTAGGAGTGTTTCTCATGGAAACATAAATAAGCTTCCATGCCAATCAAAATATGAAAGGCAAGAGTGTACAATGCTTGCTGGAGGTAAAGTTCTACTTGCCTCAAGGCACTGTCAATACATATAGATGGAACAAATATACTGATACCCTCCCCGCCGAAACATTCTGTTTACTGAGTATGTGACAGTGGACAAGCCTCCTTACAGCACAGCCAAGCACCACATATAAGTTGTGAGTTATGAGATACCAGACTCTTTAAGCACAAAATCAATCTCTTCAATAACCTCATTGTCCCCATGGGTCCAACACTCTGCCCAATGTTCCAGTTTCAGAAACTGCTTTGAGTTATGACAGCCTTCAGAAAAATCTTTGGTAAATCAAAGTATATGACTGAGAGATTTAACAACCCAGTGTCTTATCAGTTTGAATTAGATAATTAGCTGTCAAAAAGAGCCCCTAGAGAGAGCAACAGAGGTTAAGTATATTTAATTGAGAAGAAGAAAGGATAGAGTAGGCAAGCTTTTCCTCTATCACAGCCGTGAGAACATGCAATAAGACTGCAGAGAAAGAAGGGCCCAGAGAAGGATTGAGGATGACTACTGAAAGAGAGGAAAGCTAGCAGTAAACAGGCTAGATGTGGCACAGAGGAAAGGAAAATAATAAATAAAACTGGCCAACTGTCTGATTTTGCTCTTAGACTGCCGCAGCCTGGAGGGAACTTATTCATTCATTCTACCCTCATTGGATGGTGGGATATGAAAGTGGGGAGACCAGTGAGCAGTCCTACACAGCAGCAACACAACTCTAGAGAGGAGACAGCTTCCTGTGTAATTTCCAAGGATATTACTATTGCAGATCCTCAGGGAAAAAAATAAAAATTTCTGAGTGTTATTGAAAAATGTTTTCTCATATGTCCTCTCAAACTTAAAAAGAATGGCTTATGTTTCTTTTGAAAACAGGGTAATTTCACTTTCTAGATATATTTTCCTACTTCTCTCACTAATTAAAGCTAAAGTCTGCAGGTTTCTTATAGTAAAGAGATGTAAAAAGGATCTGAGATGTGGAGAGAAGAAGCCAAGTTAGCAAGAGATCTCAACACCTGAAGAATGGGCTGGTGCGGAGTTTCTTAGGTGCTGTATCTCTCTTATGTATCCAAATTGGGAACGGGAGAAGTAGGACACCTGGAAATGCTAACAGGTACAGACAAAAAAGACCCCCGACAAAGTCTGGCCTCTGGTCAAAAATCCAGGA
Organism: Neotragus pygmaeus; assembly: GCA_006410875.1. NCBI lineage: Eukaryota > Metazoa > Chordata > Mammalia > Artiodactyla > Bovidae > Neotragus > Neotragus pygmaeus. Next base: position 351,036 of record SJYV01029893.1, read on the forward strand.
AAGAAATAACCTATCAGGACAATAACTTTTTGACAATAACCACTCAAAACAAATACGCAAAACAAATTCTGCGGCCAGTTCCAGCTCTGCCAGCATAGTTGAGTGGAGAGCTTAGACTTCTCCCGTTGCCCATCCGTTGAGATGCTGCACCACACCTCTGAAGGCAGGGTTTTGAGCCAAGACTTTCTTCACGGGAACAAGTCATGCCCTTCCTCCAGCAGTGTCACAGGGGAGCCTGGACATCCCCACCCTCCTGGCAGTAAACAGAGGATATCCCCTCCACCCACAAGAATGATGCAAAGGCCTCTTGAAACACGAGGTTTGCACATGATCCTGAGTCTTTACACCACACTACTCAAAATGCCCGTGTTCCAGCGGAAAATCACTTCTACCAGGCATCAAGGAGCTCTCAAACAGTGGGAAAGACAATCGATAGAGCAAACATGGAGATGATACAAATGTTAGAATAACGTGAAGATTTTAAAGCACTCACCATAAAATGTAACAGTTATAAAACTCTTGAAACAAATGGAAATAAATGAGAAAAAGGCAAAGATAAAGAGATAAAGAAGCACCCAGTGGAAATTGTAGAACAAAAGTACTGTAACTGGGAAAAAAAATGATGGATGTTAAAAGCATGGTTAAGAATCACTGCACTTAGTACTGTCATCTGTCTTTAGTTTTGTGATTCTGTTTTTATTAGTAGTAGTATTATATGAGGATTAACATTTAGGAAGGGAATATTTGCCATCTCTCTTCCTGCCTTTCTCTGTCTTTCTTTCTTATTTAAAATTACCTCATTTCAAAGTGGTTTCACCTTATTCTTTACTCGAATATACTTAGGGAAAGATTATTTCCTGATAATGTGTTTATTTGTTTGTTACCAACATCATAAATTTATATGGTTCAATAAAAAAATAAATTTCATATTACATTTTCTTTTTTTGGTGTGTGTGTGTGTGTGAATACGCATGGTTTTCTTCTGTGTTTACACGCAGCCAGGAGCTATGGGCAAAAATGAGGTAAAATTTTTTTAATGAGGTCTTTTGCTTGCCAAGTTGTGAGTAAATATGAGTGTGTGTATGTTTATACTCATGTATGTAAAACAATAATTATCGTATGGTATGATGTTCTAGCTTAATTATTTTAGTGAAATAATTCTCTTATCTCTTTTGTTATAATTATTTTCTTTTTTAATTTAAATTTATTTATTTTAATCAGAGGCTAATTACTTTACAATATTGTATTGGTTTTGCCATACATCAACATGAATCCACCATGGGTGTACACGTGTTCCCAATCCTGAACTCCCCTCCCACCTCCCTCTACATACTAAATCATAAATTATTTTGCTATAAGAAGAGGATATAGATTTCTAGCTACAGTGGATTTTAGAACTTACTCTTTTGCTCTTTTTGGGAATTATCTGATTGTAAGTTATCTTCTCAAGTATTATATAATTTGTTTAATTAAAATGTATCTTTAAAAATTTGTGACAATTGTTGTTTGACCTCTGACTTCTGAATCTTTCAAAAACAAATAATTAGAAGCTGCTGGCTTTATTGCTATTCAAAGAATAATAAACTGTTGCTATACAAAAGACATTTATTTCTGCTTCATTGAATACACTAAAGCTTTTAACTGTGTGGATCACAACAAACTTTTGGAAATTCTTCAAGAGATGGGATTACCAGAACACCTTACTCGCCTCATGCAAAATCTGTATGCAGGTCAAGAAGCAACAGTTAGAATTGGACATGGAAAAATAGACTGGTTCCAAATTGGGAAAGGAGTACATCAAGGCTGCATGTTGTCATCTTGCTTACTTAACTTATAGGGAGAGTATATCATGCAAAATGCTGGGCTGGATGAAGCACAAGCTGTAGTCAAGATTCTCAGGAGAAATAGCAATAACCTCAGAGACACAGATGACACCACCCTTATGGCAGAAAGTGAAGAGGAACTAAAGAGACTCTTGAAAGTGAAACAAGAGAGTGGAAATGCTGACTTAAAACTCAGAAAGATCATGGCATCTGGTCCCATCTCTTCATGGCAAATAGCTGGGGAAAAAAAGGAAATGGTGATAGACTTAATTTTCTTGAGCTCCAAAATCACTGCAGATGGTGACTGTAGCCATGAAATTAAAAGATACCTGCTCCTTTGAAGAAAAGCTATGACCAACCTAGACCGCATATTAAAGAGCAGAGACATTACTTTGCCAACAAATGTCCACATAGTCAAAGCTATGGTTTTTCCAGTAGTCATGTATAGATGTGAGAGTTGGACCATAAAGAAGGCTGAGTGCAGAAGAATTGATGCTTTTGAACTCTGGTATTGGAGAAGATTCTTGAGAGTCCCTTGGACTGCAAGGAGATCAAACCAGTCAATCTAAAAGGAAAACAATCCTTAATATTCCTTGGAGGAACTGATGCTAAAGTTGAAACTCCAATACTTTGGCCATCTAATGCAAAGGGCCGAGTCAGTGGAAAAGACCCTGATGCTGAGAAAGATAGAATTCAGAAAGAGAAGGGGATGACAGAGGGTGAGATGGTTGGATGGCATCACCGACTCATTGGACATGAGTTTGAGCAAGTTCCAGGAGATGGTGCAGGACAGGAAATCCTGGTGGGCTGCAGTCCGTGAGGTCACAAAGAGTCCGACAAGGCTGAATGACTGAACAACAAAACAACAAACCAGTATTTTCAAAGCAAGCTTGAAGAATATTCATAGAACATTATTATAGTGTGCATTTGAAAATTGCACAACTCATTTAGTATGAGTCATTCCATGGAAATGTATACAAAATTACTGAATCTAAACCACAGTTGTGGAATACAGAAAGACTTCTAAGCAACTAAATACACATAGAGATGTAAAAAAGTTACTATGATGGTCTGAGTTTTGTAAACTTTTTTGAAAACAAACTATACTTTAAAATAATACTATATATATATTATTTAATTTATTTCTGTAATAGCTTACAAGAATCAAACTATATTATAAAAAACAAACTATATTATAGATACACAAAAAACAGGATTATTTATATAAAATATCATTTTAATGTAAAGTTTGTTTTCACAAAATCTTACAAATATACAACCAGATCAAGTTATAATAAGTTTTTTCTCTCTATGCTTTCTCATTCAAAAATGCTTGATTTAACTCTAACCATGTCATTTGTCTATATGTATAATTATTCTTTGTAAGGTCTGTATTATATTTCGGATATAAATACACCAGAATGTTTTCAATTATTTCTTTGTATATGTGTGTTCTTGTTTCTCTTAATTTTTTGTACAAATATGGACACTCCTACAATAAAATCTTTATAAATGTACATAGGTGTGATTGTCTGCTAAGGCTACCATAACAAAATATACACACTGAGTGATTTAAACAGTATTTATTTATTTCTCATAGTCTTGTAGGTTAAAGTCCAAGATCAAGGTGTTTGAGTGTTTGGTTTCTTCTGAGGCCTCTCTCCCTGGTTTACAGATGGCTGCCTTCTTGCTGTCGTTCCACGGGCTTCCTCTCTGTGGAAATTCCTGTGTCTCTTATTTTTCTAAAATGAAAAATTGAGTGTTAGTCACTCAGTTTTATCTGACTCTTTGAGACCCCATGGACTGTAGCCCCCCAGTCCTCTGTCCATGGGATTCTTCAGGCAAGAACACTGTAGTGGGTTGCCATTTGCTTCTCCAGGGAATCTTCCCAACCCAAGGATCGAACCCAAGTCTCCTGCCTTGCAGCAGTTTCTTTACCATCTGAGTTACCAGAGAAATGCTTTCTTATAAAAACACTAGTTATATTGGAATAGTGGTTCACCTTTAGATCCTCTCTTAACCTTAACTACCCTATAAAGTTAATTAATATCCAGTTCAGTTCAGTTCAGTCACTCAGTCATGTCTGACTCTTTGCAACCCCATGAACCCACAGCATGCCAGGCCTCCCTGTCCATCAACAACTCCTGAAGTCTACCCAAACCCATGTCCATTGAGTCGGTGATGCCATCCAATTAATATCCAAGGTATCTCCAAATATAATCATTCTATGGTACTGGGAATAGAACGTCAACATGAATTTTGAAGAGACAAAATTCAGTTCATAGTGACAGGCCTTTTTAAGTCAGTGCTTTAAGTTCTGTGGAATAGGTTTCTGGGAGTAACATTTTTCCTTTACATGTAATATGTTATAATTAATTTTAATAGATGTTGCTTCCTAATAAGGTGGTAATATTTCACTCTTCTGTCAGAAATTTTTTATTCCTGTTTCCACCAGATACAGTCTTTTTATTTATCTTATCCAGATGGGATAATGCACTTTATTAATTTAGTATCCATTGTCTTATTGAGGGTAAACTTGAGTTTATTTACATTTATTTATGGGATGTTTGTGTTAGGTCACTGTAGATTCTGTTCATCATCCTTAGTCTAATTTTAATGGGACTGTGAACATTTGTATTTTTTGTCATAGTTTTTTAAGTTTTTATTGCAGTGTAGTTGCTTTACAATGTTGTGTCAGTTTCTGCTGTATAGCAAAGTGAATCAGCTATATATGTACATATATCACCTCCTTTTTGGTGTTTCTTCCCATTTAGGTCAGAACAGAGCATTGAGTAGGATTCTATGTGCTATAGAGTAGGTTATCATTAGTTATCTATTCTATATATCATATTGTATATATGGCAGTCCCATGTTTCAATTCATCCCATTCTCTTCCTTTCCCCACTTGGTGTCATACATTCATTCTCTACGTCTGTGTCTCTATTTCTACTTTGCACATAGGTTCATTTGTACCATTTTTCTAGATTCCACATTATGCATTATTATATGATATATGTTTTTCTCTTTCTGACCTTACTCTGTATGACAGTCTCTGAGTCCATCCACATCTCTGCAAATTGCACAGTTTTGTTCTTTTTTGTGAGTGAGTAATATTCCATTGTGTATTTGTGCCACATATTCTTTATCGATTTCTCTGTCAATGGATATTTAGGTTGCTTCCATGTCCTGGTTATTGTAAATAGTTCTGCAATAAATGTTAAAATTCATGTATCTTTTGGAAGTATGGTTTTCTCTGGATATATGCCCAGGAGTGGAATTGCCAGGTTATATAGTAGTTCTATTTTTAGTTTGAGGACATCTCCACACTGTTCTTCATAGTGGTTGGACCAATTCACATTCCCACCAACAGCCTAAGAGAGTTCCCTTTTTCCATATCCTCTCCAGCATTCATTGTTTGTAGATTTTTTTTATGATGGTCAGTCTGACCAGTGTGAGGTGACACCTCGTTGTACTTTTGACGTAAATTTCTCTACTAATTAGTGAAGCTGAGCATCTTTTCATGTGCCTCTTAATCATCTGTGTATCATTTTTGGAGAAATTTCTATTTAGGTCTTCCAATCATTTATTATTTTTTCTTTTTTTTTTCATGTTGAGTTTCATTAATAGTTTATATACTTTGGATATTAATCCCTTGTTCATTGCTCTGATTGCAAGTATTTTCTCCCATTCTGAGAACTGTCTTTTCATATCATTTATGGTTTCCTTTGCTGTGCAAAATTGATTACATTTAAGTAGCTCCCATTTTGGAGAAGGCAATGGTAACCCACAGTACTCTTGCCTGGAAAAATCTCATGGACGGAGGAGCCTGGTGGGCTGCAGTCTATGGGGTCGTGAAGAGTTGGACATGACTGAGGGACTTCACTTTCACTTTTCACTTTCATGTATTGAAGAAGGAAATGGCAACCCACTCCAGTGTTCTTGCCTGGAGAATCCCAGGGATGGCCCAGCGTGGTGGGCTGCTGTTTATGGTGTCGCACAGAGTTGGACATGAATGAAGTGACTTAGCAGCAGCAGCAGCAGCAGAAGCTCCCATTTGGTTTTTTTGCATGCTTGTTTTTATTTTCATTATTCTAAGAGATGGGTCAGAAAAAAAACCTTGCTGCAATTTATGTCATAGTGTTCTGCCTATGTTTTCCTCCAAGAGTTTTACAGTGTCCAGCCTTATCATTTAGATCTTTAATCCATTTCGAGTTTCTTTTTTAGTGTATGATGTTAAGGAGAGTTCTAATTTCATTCTTTTACGTGTAGTTGCCCAGTTTTCCCAGCACCACTTATTAAAGAAATTATCTTTTCTCCCTTGCCTCCTTTGCCATAGAATAGGTCATCATAGGTGCATGGATTTACCTCTAGGATTTCTATTTTGTTCCATTGATCTATATTTCTGTTTTTGTGCCAGTGCCATGCTGTCTTTTTGACTGTAGCTTTGTTGTAAAAGTTGAAGTCAGGGAACATGATTCCTATAGCTCTGTTTTTTTTTTTCCTCAAGATTGCTTTGGATATTTGAGGTCTCTTGTTTTCCTTTACAAATTATAAAATTATTTGTTCTAGTTCTATGAAAAATGACACATAATTTTTTAAGGATTTCATGAATCTATAGATTGCTTTTGGTACTTATTATTTTTAAACATTAGAGGTAATAATAATAAATTATCTGTTTTATATTTTTTATATCCTTCATTTGTGTACTGAGTTTGTTAAGATTATGAATGGTAGCACAAATGTGTGTGTGTGTGTAATTTCTAGTCAATAATATACTTATTTTCTTTCATAAATTTGGATTTCCAAGTTTGTTTCTGGGATATTCATTAGAAGCATTGAACAAATATTTCCAATTCCTTTCTTGATATATATTAGGACTTTGTTTGTTTTTTTTTTCTTTTTCTTTTAGAGTTAGGTATTGGTACTTGCTTTGGCCAGTGAAATGTGAGCAGAAAAGCCAAGTCCTACTTCAAGTAGAGTTTTTTGAGCTAGCTGGTGATTTTTACATAAGCTCTGGTGTCAGACTGGTGAAATATGGCAGAGAGACTGACAAGCCATGATGAGATATAGGTCTTGATTTTTATAAGCCACTAAGATTTAGGGATAGTTCTAGTAGAAAATTTAGACTATCTAAATTAATAGAGTTAGCAAAATTCATCCAGCTCCTAGTTTATGTTAGGTATTACATTTTTTGAAAGATTTTCTATAATTTTAAAGAAAGTAAGCCTTTATGGCATTTTTTTTAATTAATTAACTTATTTGTTTTTTGACTTGACTTTACAATACTCTGTTGGGTTTGCCAGACATCGACATGAATCCACCACAGGTGTACACAAGCTCCCAATCCCGAATCCCCCTCCCACCTCCCACCCCACAACGTCTCTCTGGATCATCCCCGTACACCAGCCCCAAGCATCCTGCATCCTGCATCAAACATAGACTGGTGATTCGTTTCTTACATAATAGTATATATGCTTCAATGCCATTCTCCCAGATCATCCCGCCCTCTCCTACTCCCTCTGAGGCCAAAAGTCCATTCTCTATGTCTGTGTCCTTTTGTTGTCTCACATACAGGGTCATCATTACTATCTTTCTAAATTCCATATATATGTGTCAGTATGCTGTATTGGTGTTTTTCTTTCTGGCTTACTTCACTCTGTATAATAGGCTCCAGTTTCATCCATCTCATTAGAACTGATTCAAATTTATTCTTTTTAATGGCAGAGTAATACTCCATTGTGTATATATGCCACAGCTTGCTTATCCATTCATCTGTTGATGGACATCTAGGTTGTTTCCATGTCCTGGCTATTATAAACAGTGCTGCGATGAACATTGGGGTACATGTGTCTCTTTCAATTCTGGTTTCCTTGGTGTGTATGCCCAGCAGTGGGATTGCTGGGTCATAAGGCAGTTCTATTTGCAATTTTTTAAGGAATCTCCACACTGTTTTCCACAGTGGCTGTACTAGTTTACATTCCCACCAACAGTGTAAGAGGGTTCCCCTTTCTCCACACCCCCTCCAGCATTTATTGCTTGCAGACTTTTGGATCGCAGCCATTCTGACTGGTGTGAAATGGTACCTCATTGTGGTTTTGATTTGCATTTCTCTGATGATGAGTGATGTTGAGCATCTTTTCATGTGTTTGCTAGCCATCCGTATGTCTTCTTTGGAGAAATGCCTATTGAGTTCTTTGGCCCATTTTTTGATCGGGTCGTTTATTTTTCTGGAGTTGAGCTGTAGGATCCTCTATGATCCACCTCCCAGAATACTGGAAATAAAAGCAAAAATAAACAAATGGGATCTAATTAAAATTAAAAGCTTCTGCACAACAAAGGAAACTATAAGTCAGGTGAAAAGACAGCCTTCTGAATGGGAGAAAACAATAGCAAATGAAGCAACTGACAAACAACTAATCTCAAAAATATACAAGCAACTTATACAGCTCAACTCCTTTATGGCATTTTAAATTTACACTTAAGTTATAGATAGATGTGTAATTACATTTTACTTAATTTCTATAAACATTTGTACCAACAATAAGTAATCTATTCTTTACCATTAATAGACTGATGTTTTTACCATCTGTCACATTCTCATAAATACTGTCATCTTGTTGTGGATTCCATTTCCAATGAAATACAATGACACATTAGTCTGATTCTTCATTAATGCAAACCTTATCTGTGGTCTTAGGTTCTCACATATTCTTATCAATTTTAAGGCAAACTGGTCTCCACCTTTTTAAAATAAATTGGTCATTTATTCATTCATTGATCATTGTTTCTTGTTTTGAGCATTTATTCTTTTTTATGAAGCTGAACTAATTCTATGAAAATCCAGAAAATAATATGATGTAAAAGAATAATTTTGGATTGAACTTCTAACCTTGATATGGTAACAGGAACTAGATATCTCTTCCTATCATAAGCAATTAGAAAATTGGTCAATATATATTAAGTAATTATTGCATTAAACATTAATAATGCAAACAGAATCATAAAAAAATTCAAGTAATCCAAAAGAAGACAGAAAAACAGGAGAAACAAGAAAAGAACAAGAACTTGGAGAAAGAGAAAGCAAAGAGCAAAATAGACCTAAATCCAACCCGACTAATAGTTTTCACTAAATGACCAAACATCTCACTTAAATGCACAGATAGCACACATACACCCATGGCTGATTCATGTCAATGTATGGCCAAAAAACACTACAATATTGTAAATTAATTAGCCTCCAGTTAAAATAAATAAATAAAATTTTTAAAGGCATAGATGAATAGACTGTAAAAATTTTGGGGAAGAAGTAAACTATGTTGTCTATAGGAAAAAGCATGTTAGATAAGACACATAGATTAAAGGTAAAAGAGGAAAAAATAATAGCCATTGTATACCAAAGTCCAGTGAAGAAAAAGACATGATAGATTATTTGAACAGGGAAAATTTAATAAAAGGAATGATTAATTGTAACATGGAATTGGAGTCATGAGGGATTGGCTAGTAAGAGGTACATGGAACTCTGGAGAATATAGAAAGAGCAGTTACCATCCTTAGGGTCTGATCTAGACTCATGAGGATGAAGCTCTCCGTCACAGAGGTTAGATTCAGATGTCATTGGAGACAGAATGGCCAACAGAACTTTTTTTGAAAACCTGATCTATGGTCTTGATAGAATCCATCTTCTGGGACAAGGGTTGGGAAACTTTTCTGTAAAGGCCATATAGTAAATATTTTAGGTTTTGTCAAACATTACAGTCTCTGTCACAATTATTCAGTTCCTCAGTAGGAATGCAAGAGTTCCCAAATCTGACTGGAGGAATGGTTTTAGCTAGGTTCTAGTAAAACTTTATTTACAAAAACAGCTGATGACTCTATTTAGCATGCAGGAAAAGATGCTCAACATCACTCATTATTAGAGAAATGCAAATCAAAACCACAATGAAGTATAATCTCATGCTGGTCAGAGTGGCCGTCATCAAAAAGTCTACAAACAGTAAATGCTTGAGAGGATGTGGAGAAAAAGGAAGCCTCTTACACTGTTGGTGGGAATGTAAACTGGTACAACCAGTGGAGAAAACTGTGGAGACTCCTTAAAAACTGGGAATAGAATTGCCATACGACCCAGCAATCCCACTGCTGGGCATACACACCAAAGAAACCAAAACTGAAAGAGACACGTGTACCCCAATGTTCGTTGCAGCACTGTTTACAATAGCTAGCATATGGAGGCCACTGTCCATCAGCAGATTAATGGTAAGGAAGTTGTGGTACATATGCACAATGGAATGTTACTCAGCTATAAAAAGGAACACATTTGAGTCAGTTCTAATGAGGTGGATGAAACCGGAGCCTATTATACAGAGTGAAGTGAGTCAGAAAGAGAAATAAAATTACTGTATATTAACGCATATATATGGAATTTAGAAAGTCAGTAATGATGATCTTGCACACAGGGCAGCAAAGGAGACATAGATGTAACGAACAGACTTTTGGACTCAGTGGGAGAAGGCGAGTGAGGGATGATTTGAGAGAATAGCATTGAAACATGTACATTATCATATCTAAAACAGATGACCAGAGCAAGTTCCATGCATGNAAGGCTAATAGAGTTTTTCCAAGAGAACACCCTGGTCATAGCAAACACCCTCTTCCAACAACACAAGAGATGACTCTACACATGGACATCACCAAATGGTCAATAAAGAAATCAGATTGATTTATATTCTTTGCAGCCAAAGATGGAGAAGCTGTAAACAGTTAGCAAAAACGAGACCAGGAGCTGACTGTGGCTTAGTTCATGAACTCCTTATTGCCAAATTCAGATTTAAATTGAAGAAAATAGGGAAAACCACTAGGCATGACATAAAGCACATCCCTTACGATTATACAGTGGAAGTGACAAACAGATTCGAAGGATTAGATCTGATAGACAGAGTGCCTGAAGAACTATGGACAGACTTTTGTAACATCGTACAGGAGGCAGTGATCAAAACCCTCCCCAAGAAAAAGAAATACAGAAAGGCAAAATGATTGTCTGAGGAAGACTAACAAATGGCTGAAAAAGAAGAGAAGTGAGGAGAGATTAGAAAGCCTTCCTAAGTGATCAATGCAAAGAAATAGAGGAAAACAATAGAATGGGAAAGCCTAGAGATATCTTCAAGAAAATCAGAGATACCAAGGGAACATTTCATGCAAAGATGGGCTCGATAAAGGACAGATAAAGTACGGACCTAACAGAAGCACGAGATATTAGAAGAGATGGCAAGAATACACAGAAGAACTATATAAAAAAAGATCTTAATAACCCAGATAACCATAGTGGTGCGATCACTCACCTAGAGCCAGACATCCTGGAATGCAAAGTCAAGTGGGCCTTAGGAAGCATCATTATGAACAAAGCTAGTGGAGGTGATGGAATTCCAGCTGAGTTATTTCAAAACCTAAAAGATAATGCTGTTGAAGTGCTGCACTCAGTATGCCAGCACATATGGAAAACTTAGCAGTGGCCACAGGACTGGAAAAGGTCAGCTTTCATTCCAATCCCAAAGAAAGGCAATGCCAATGAATGTTAGGACTACTGCACAACTGCACTCATTTCACACGCTAGCAAAGTAACACTCAAAATTCTCCAAGCTAGGCTTCAACAATACATGAATCAAGGACTTTCACATGCTCAAGCTGGATTTAGAAACACAGAGGAACCAGAAATCAAATTGCCAATATCCATTGGATCATAGAAAAAGCAAGAGAATTCCATAAAAAAAAAAAATTACTTCTGCTTCATTGACTATGCCAAAACATTTGACTGTGTGGATCTCAACAAATATAAACTGTGGAAAATTCTTTAAGAGATGGGAATACCAGACCACCCTACCTGCCTCCTGAGAAACCTGTATGCAAGTCAAGAAGCAACAGAACCAGACATGGAACAAAGGACTGGTTCCATATTGGGAAAAAGGAATATGTCAAGGCTGTATATTGTTACCCTGCTTGTTTAACTTATATTTAACATCATGTGAAATGCCAGGCTGGAAAAAGCACAAACAGGGATCATAATAGCCAGGAGAAATACCAATAACCTCAGACATGCAGATGACACCACCCTTATGGCAGAAAGCGAAGAAGAACTAAAGAATCTCTTGATGAAAGTTAAAGAGGAGAGTAAAAAAGCTGGCTTAAAACTCAACATTCAAAAAACCAAGATCATGACATCAAGTCCCATCACTTCATGGCAAATAGATGGGGAAACAATGAAAACAGTGACAGACTTTACTTTCTTGGGCTCCAAAATCACTTCAGACGGTGCCTGCAGCCATGAAATTAAAAGATGGGACTGGATGCCATGATTATATAAAAGGAATTTTCTATCATATGTTAATCAAAATTTTGGTTATAAATAACACTAGTCACAATAAGGACATGCATTAAGAGATTTATAAGCCTTGGAATGTAACAAAAGTGGACATCGAGCATGGAATATGGAACTAGGTGGGCAGGTTACAGTCTTCAAGATATCTAGTATTATTTGAAAGGAGAAAAGACACACCAGGTGGTTTAAAATGCTAAGTAAAACATGTAGTTTCAGAGTAATCAGCAAAGAAAAAGAAATATAATGTATAACTTTCTAAAAGAGGAAAGGAAAAGGAATTGAAAAAAATGTTAATTCCACTAGGAGTAGAAAAAGATTAAAAGACATATAAATTGTTGAGTATAGAAAACACAAATAAAATAGTAGAAATTAAATCCAATAATCACAATAAAATGAGCTCAGTTAAATTTTCTACTGAAAGAACAGAGATGCCCAAGCTAACTTTTAGAAATCTAGATAGCTGTGGCTTACAGGAGACCAACAGTAAACATAATATTGAACATAAAGAGAGAGAGCTTATATAAGGGACAAAACAAAATTTAAGGCAAAAATAGTTACCAAAACTAAAGTCTTAAAATGATATGAAAGAAGCTCGTATACACCTGTGGTGGATTCATGTCGATGTATGGCAAAATCAATACAGTATTGTAAAGTAGAATAAAGTAAAAAATAAAATTTAAAAAAAATCCCAAAAAACAAAAAAAGAAAGGAAAGTTTACCAGGAAGAACAAATGTTCCATGTCTCTTAGGTAATACTGATATGGTTACATGGAGAAATTTGAAAAAAAAAGAAAAAAAAAAGACACATACACACACAATCACAATGGATCATTTTACCACATCTTTCTCAGAAACACAGAGATTACAAAAATGTACATATTGTGGGAAAGAAAATTTGAGTGGCATAATTAACAAGCTCTATCGAGTATATGAGAATCCAACTTTTAACAATATCTGGATAATACCTTTCTTTTCAGTCATGAATGGGAAAAGTGGGTTAGCAGATCTCATTTGTTTGCCTAGGAAGTGTTGCTCTCAATGGACTGGAATTCCTGAAGCTGGGGTAAACAACGGAATGAAATAATAAAGATACTGATGAACAGCAACATTAGGAAAATATTTAAATATCACTGACTCCCAAAACCACTACTCTGTAGAACTTCGGAAACAATTTACATAATTTTTATGATAATCCCAAATATCTTTACCTGATACATTAAAGTGTATTTTAAAAGGTTCATTCTTTGTCATGTTTTACTTCTCTTAAGAGTTTATTTGTATATTTTATGACTGTTTACTAATTTTAATTGTCTTTTTTTTTTCAGATAATCTAAATGTATGAAGATTTTTTAAAGTGTAAATTCCAGGGTTTATTTTCGGAGTATTTGCTAATATCACTCTCTTCTGTGGTACAAACGACTTGTGAATAAACACGTGCCGGTTGATCCAAAGATGTATATCAAGTCATGGATCTACACTCTCTCTCTCTACATTCTGTCCCCCACTCCTCCATGCCATACACACACACAGATACTACAAAGGCATTCTCATCTTTGCCAATATTACACGATTGAAAGTTAAAGATAAAACTGAGTTTTCCCCCATGTCAGAGTGGAACACTGATCACTGTAAAATGGATCTCTAGTAACAGCCAGATTTCTACTGGCAATTGATGTCTGCTGAAGACCTCAGTGACTGAAAAAGACCTTATTTGCCTTGCCTACGAATTCACTTCTCATTGATTAGAAGAAACCCAGAAGGAGAATCCTGTTTGAGGCTGAATTCTGAAAAAGACAGAAATGGTAGCTAATAGGCAAATGACAAGAATCATGGGAATAAAAGCTTTACTTATCATGAGATTTTTTAAAAATTAATTTATTATTATTTTTTAATTTTACTTTACAATACTCTATTGGCTTTGCCATACATCGACATGAATCCTCCACAGGTGTACACCAGCTCCCAATCTTGAATCCCCCTCCCACCTCCCACCCCATAACGTCTCTCTGGATCATCCTCATACACCAGCCCCAAGCATCCTGCATCCTGCATCGAACATAGACCGGCGCCTCGTTTCTTACATGATAGTATATATGCTTCAATGCCATTCTCCCAAATCATCCCACCCTCTCCTACTCCCTCAGAGGCCAAAAGTCCATTCTCTATGTCTGTGTCTCTTTTGTTGTCTCACATACAGGGTCATCATTACTATCTTTCTAAATTCCATATATATGTGTCAGTATACTGTATTGGTGTTTTTCTTTCTGGCTTACTTCACTCTGTATAATAGGCTCCAGTTTCATCCATCTCATTAGAACTGATTCAAAT
>SJYV01029893.1:377388-391119 GCA_006410875.1 Neotragus pygmaeus
GATGGGAATACCAGACCACCTAACCTGCCTCTTGAGAAATCTGTATGCAGGTCAGGAAGCAAGAGTTAGAACTGGACAGGGAACAACAGACTGGTTCCAAATAGGAAAAGGAGTAAGTCAAGGCTGTATATTGTCACCCTGCTTGTTTAACTTCTATGCAGAGTACATCATGAGAAACTCTGGACTGGAAGAAACACAGCTGGAATCAAGATTGCCAGGAGAAATATCAATCACCTCAGATATGCAGATGACACCACCCTTATGGCAGAAAGTGAAGAGGAACCAAAAAGCCTCTTGATGAAAGCAAAAGAGGAGAGTGAAAAAGTTGGCTTAAAGCTCAAAATTCAGAAAATGAAGATCATGGTATCCAGCCCCATCACTCCATGGGAAATAGATGAGGAAACAGTGAAAACAGTGTCAGACTTTATTTTGGGGGGATCCAAAATCACTGCAGATGGTAATTGCAGCCATGAAATTAAAAGATTCTTACTCCTTGAAAGAAAAGTTATGATCCATCTAGATAGCATATTCAAAAGCAGAGACATCACTTTGCCGACTAAGGTCCGTCTAGTCAAGGCTATGGTTTTCCCAGTAGTCATGGATGGATGTGAGAGTTGGACTGTGAAGAAGGCTGAGTGCTGAAGAATTGATGCTTTTGAACTGTGGTGTTGGAGAAGACTCTTGAGAATCCCTTGGACTGCAAGGAGATCCAACCAGTCCATTCTAAAGGAGATCAGCCCTGGGATTTCTTTGGAAGGAATGATGCTAAAACTGAAACTCCAGTACCACCTCATGTCTTCGAAGAGTTGACTCGTTGGAAAAGACTTTGATGCTGGGAGGGATTGGCGGCAGGAGAAGAAGGGGACGACCGAGGATGAGATGGCTGGATGGCATCATGGACTCGATGGATGCGAGTCTGAGTGAACTCCAGGAGTTGGTGATGGACAGGGAGGCCTGGCGTGCTGCGATTCATGGGGTCACAAAGAGTCGGACACGACTGAGCAACTGAACTGAATGATAATCCAAGATGAGTATTAATCAAAATATGTGGCAGAAAAATCTTATATTTATTAGGAAAGTAGAATGTATCATTCATTATGTTATATGGCCTACTGTGTCCTAAAACAATACATGCCAAACGGTTCTGTAGCTTTAACTATTTTCTTTAATGGCTGCTCCTGTTAGAACATGGAGCCTTTCCTGACTGCTTGCTTACCTGTATTTTGTTTTAGGTGTACAGCAGTGCTTGTTGGCCAGCTTTCCATCAGCTAAACATTTATCTGAATGTTTCAGCTATTCCCAAAGACCTTCCATGAGACAGGTCGCATCATTCTGCAATTATAAGCATCTGTTTAGATGTGCTCTCCGCCATTAATTCTCTATTGTTTATGATGATTTTATGTAATTGAAACTAAGATGTCAATCAGATCCCCTCTTTTTCAACTCCATAAAGAACTCACTACATCTTTTATTATATCATTTTATGTATGAAACAACTTGCTTTTGTTGTTCAAACTACTTTATAGCAATTATTCATGTGCTTTCTTTTGTATAGCATGCTGCTTTACCTGCCATCTGTGTATACACAAAATTACATTTGCAAGGAAATTAAAAGCATTTGGTCCAGTATAAATTTTGACTTATTGCTGCTAGTTTTGTTGTGGGTATAAAATTCACTCAGGTATTTCTTCAGAATTGATCTGAATGATTTTCAAGTATTTTATTCACCTTTCCCCCAAACTGATGAAATGCTATTAAACTCAGAAAGAGAAAAACTGCAAAAAAATTGTAGGGATTCAAGACTTTTACTTCTGTTAAACTAATAAAAAGACTAGAAATTAAAAAATCAATATAGTTGAGAGCTGAATATAGAGTGTATGCATAGAGAAAAAAATAAAGGAAAACATAATTTCTGAAATGGAAAGGCACTGTAAAGAAATCTGACAAATACTGTACTTCAGCACCTCTAGAAATAAAAAATCAGTGCTATTCTTGCATTGTTCAACAGCTCTCATCATTCTAATGCTTTAAACTAATTTATAAAATAATTAGTGCAGCTGAAGCTCATTTTGCCTTTCCTGCTATAATTCCATAATAATAATGAATGTGAAGACTTGTTTAAACTGATGTGTATCATCCACTCAACTATGAATGTTTCAGACTGAGTTTATCTCTTCAGTAAATTCACAGCTTTTGAATATCAAGTGGTTTCACTAATTCTTTTAAATTAGAAATCTAGAAACACAGATTTATCTTGCCTTGGGTATACTATATGTGTAGTATTGAGAAATACACCACTGTGTAATATTGGGAAATTATATTAGTCTTCCATTTTCAAGGTCCTTTCCAATTGTCAAGCTTCACTATTCTATGACTTTCTATACTGTGCATATAATCTATGGAAATACATGATTCTTCCTGGAAATACCTCTCAAATGTCCCAGTATAGCGCTCATTGTATGTTGGTTTCACTCTTACTATTTTTTGAGAGTTTATCATTGGAGATATATAATACTGGGATTTTGGGATTCTTCATCTTCAAGCCCATTCCAAACATCTTAAAGACATATTCATTCATTTATTTCATGCTTATTAAGGATGACATCAGGCTCTCGGGCAGTAATTATTAAAACAAAAATGATCCCTGAGTAGATTTTGTATTGTGAGATATGTAAGTATATAAAGAGCTAATGCTTGTCAGAGTTCAGAGCCTGGCAAAAACAGTGGTTTGAAGTCAGATTAAAGTAAAGTAAAGTAAATAAGATTAAAAGAAACTATCAGAAAACAAAATTTAAATGGATTTGTGATATAAGAAGTCAATTAAAAATGTCCCAACAGCTCCCAGTATTTCTCTAGTTACTTTAGTTAATCTACTCAATCAAGGTTGAATGGGCCAAGAAACCTCAATTCCTTTAAACCATTAGACTCTAGGAAATAACACATAAATAATCAAATATCTATATCTACTATATAAATAAATTTATTGTGATACTACAGGCACATATATCCATGGACCAATTTTAGCAAGAGCCTTAGACAAACAGCAGACCAGGACATGCTCACTGTAATTCACTCTTATGTTTCTGAGCCCACTCCCTACTTCTAATAAATATTCAACAACTTTGGACAATATGAACAAATGTAAGCTTCTATACCTTGCATATAGTCACAATCATGAATAACTGACACAACTCACTATGTAAACTTCCACCTTAAATAGTCCATCAGTTATAAAATTCTCCAGGTGACCATTTCAAGTCTTTAGGATATCAGATTTTTTTTTCCTGTATGGCTCTTTTGGTTGTTGCTTTCCATTTTTATTCTGTGGGGGACTTGTTATGCACCTCAGTGTGGTGATAAATGATAGATTGGGAGGCTTATGAACAACAGAAATGTATTTATCAGTTTTGGAACCTGGAAAGTCCAAGATCAAGGTGTAGGGAGGTGTAGTGTTTATGGAGAACCCAAACTCTGGATCACAGATACCTGCATTTCTTTTCTCTGTGTTTTTACATGTCATGAATAGGCACTAATCCTATTCGTGGGAGCCCCACCCTTATGACTTAATCACCTTCTAAATGCTCCTCTCAAATACTACCAATTGTGATTTCAACATACAGATTTTAGGGGGTACACACACATTCTATAGCAAGCCCCAAATGGCCAGTGCCATCCTTCTGTCCTCAATATTCGCTCATCTATAGCAATGTGTAGCAGTTAATAACAAATAAAATTTACCCTGTAACAAGTTTGTACAGGGGAAGCCACTCACTTTAACCTTACCTTACATCTCTTTTACTTTATATTAATCAAGATGGGTTGCAGTCATATGCAATAGCTTGTACCATAAACAACAATGAACTTTTCCATCTGTAACCCAACACATCATAGAGAAGAATTAACTAAGTTACTCTGTTCTTCTCTTCCATGTGGATAGTGCCTGAGGATCATCCTTATTATTCTTATTATAGCCTTACAATATAATTTGTTTTTCATGGAAATTCATTTATTGAATAAATGACTGATTCCAGGTCTGGGTCAGGCATCATAATATCTATATATATATAAACATAGACAATAATAAAAAGTAAACATGATAAAAATACAGCCTAATGGACTTTTGGACTGAGTCAGAGGGGGAGGGTGGGATGATTTGGGAGAATGGCATCGAAACATGTATACTATCATGTAAGAAATGGAGTGCCAGCCTATGTTTGATACAGGATACAGGATGCTTGGGGCTGGTGCACGGGGATGATCCAGAGAAATGATATGGAGTGGGAGGTGGGAGGGGGATTCAGGACTGGGAGCTCATATACACCTATGGCAGATTCATGTCAATGTATGGCAAAACCAATACGGTATTGTAAAGTAAAATAAAGTAAAACTAAAATTTAAAAAAAAGAAAAAGGAAAAAAAAACAGCCTACTTGAAGAAGTCCCTACAGGTCAAAATAGGATAGTTTGAGCTTCAGCAAAGGATAATACTTACAATGTATTAAAATAAAAAAATGTTTATATCTATGAATTCATAATAATGGTAAAAAATAACATTTTTATTTTGGGGAGGTTATGGTAAGCCTATTCATTAGAATAGGACTGGTCAATATAACAAATGATTCAATAACTTATGTTGCCTTTTCTTTGTGTGGCTTTTTAAAAAAATTATTTAATTTTAATTGAAGGGTAATTGCTTTACAGCATTGTGTTGGTTTCTGCCTATACGAACTCTGTAACCAGGAAATCTAGTGGTAGATGAAGGAACAGTGTCTCTTTATAAAAGTATTCCCATTAAGTCTGAAAAATAAATGAAAAACCAAGAGTATCAACAATGTGCAATCCTCAGGGAATTGAATCTAAGCACTGAGGAACAACGAGATCTAATGTGACACACAAAAAAGAGAAAATTTGTTGAATTGGGTTCCCTGACATGGGGGAACAACATCATATTCAGTCCTGCTGAGGAGCTCAAACCTGGGTCTGATGGAGCCTCCAGATCCAGCTACCAAATTGCAGGAGATGCGGAGGTTACCAGAGCAAGTTAAGCTGCACCAAGAGTGTACAGTGTGCTGAGTACACAAGGCAAAGTGCCTAGGTCCTTCAACAAGAAAGAGAGGTAAAGGGAACGCCAATAGACTAAAAAGATTTAACATATATATCAATCACATTGTTTTAAATGATCAAGACTAAACTATACTGTCTAGGGACAGACACTTCGGTGATGTCACTTAAAAAAGAAAAGAAAAGAAAACATCAGAGAGGTTATTAGGAAATGGAGATGGTGGGTCCTTTCAGAAGAAGAGAGGGGCTTGTAATTGGGAAGAGGCCACATGGGAGGTGAGAAAATTTCTGTCCTACTTGAGCTATGGTAATAAAGGCTTGCACTATATAATAATTTGCTCAGCTTGTATGTTAGTTTTGTTATTAATTTCTATAGATGTGTTTTATTGTATAACGCTTTTTTAAAAAAATGAAGCCACGTAAGTGAGGACAGTTGAGGTCCCTCACTTTGCCAGGTAAGCAGGCTAGTGTTTATTTTACAGGATCTGATCCAGGCTGCTCCCTGGCTCAGCTGCTTTCTTTAAGAGTTGGCCCCAAATCTGGATGTCCAGCGATACTAACTTGAACGGAAGTCTGAGGAAAGAAACCATTGGGTGAGCCTGAGGGAATGTCAGATACCGGGAATGCCAGAACCTTGCTTTTAGGGCAGTTAGTATCAACACTTCCAGCCTTTTACCTGGCTGCTATATGGTTTGCTCCTCAGTGAATTGGTGCCGTATTTTGTGTCTGTGTGGTATGGGGCAGAAAACAATGATGAATCATTCATCTAACACCTCTTGCAGTCAAGCTCAGGCAGGCAGTTTTTCTCCTGACCAGGTACCAACATACAATCTGGGAGATATAAAATAATCCCCCCACTCTCTGTATTTTAGGGCTTTTATTTTCCAGACTCATTGTATGTGTGTGTGTGTGTTGTGAGTGTAAGAGTGTATGTATGTGAGTGTGGGTGTGTCTGTGTGTATGGGTGTGTATGTATATGAATGTGGGTGTGTTTATGTGTGGTGTGTGCATGTATGTGTGTGTATGCAAGTGTATATGTGTGTGTGTCAGTATGAATGTGTATGTGTCAGTATGAATATGTATGTGCACATGTTATTTCTCATCTTGATCTCAGTTTCTCACATTTCCCTACACAGAACCCTCCCTTACCTTTTACTGACATGATAATAAATCATCTAGGCCAGACCAAAAAAGTCCAATTTAAAGATTCTTAAGAATGGTGACTCAGATATTCTTTAAATTGCTTTCTCCCGAGTTTTCCAATGTAACAGCACAAGAAATGTGAAAAACTAATGAATAAAGATGCAGATGAAAGAGCACAGAGTCCCTTGATGCCTCCCTAGTTTCTCATCAAAGGTCTTCCTCTGTTCACTGTTAACTGAAATCTCTTGAGACAGAGATTCACCCAGATGGGGGCAGAGGAAGGACCATGGATCCTTGGTTTCTACACCATTAAGCACTCATAACACACTGACCTAGTACCATAAGTCAATTTTATGATGTGGCCCAAGTGTATTTGTCTGTGTTCTCGATCTTTCCGAATGGTTGCCCCATGGTACAAGCACCATTTGATAATACCATGCAGTGTTATTATCCACCTGCCATTATAATGAAGCAGGCTTTAATTACTTCCTGAGATATTGCAGCTATTAAATGATGAGGCAAAGGAAGGCACAGCCAATTCTACTCTGACTCCAAAGTCCTTGACCTTTCTTTTCTGCATCCTCATTTCAGAATAGCTTTATTTTCCATTCCACCTACTTAGATTTCAGTTACTCTCTAAGTTCTAACTCAGGAAGTTTTTTTTTTTCCAGTTCTTGCTGTGCGCTCACCATTCTTCTCTCTCTAAGCTCCTATTGTTTATTTAGAAAGCCGCTTGCAGTGTATCACTCATTTTTTTCATGTAGTGTTGGCTGAATTCTCAACTAATTGCTTACTTCCTTACAGACAGGCAGTATTCTTAAAGGCAGAAATATGGTTTCCTTCTGTTTTCTAAAGAGTCTAGCACTGTGTAACATAATTAGGTTTTAAAATAATTTTTATGAGTGATGACATCATACTCTTTTCATGTCCATTGTGGAGACTAATCAGATACCTAAATGGTTAAATCAACCATTAATTCATTGATTCAACCAATTAAAATAAAATATCCTCTAATTCCTATCACTGTCACTTACTTGGTGTTTGTAATAGCAAATTACAACTCTCAACACCTTGTAAATATTATCTTAACTAATATTCAAAGCAATCTTGAGAGGTATCATTATCTTCATTTATAGAGAATGAAACAGATCCTCTGAGACAGTAAGAGATGTTTAACTTGTATAATGTGAAGATTTGATATACATACACAACACCTTGTGAAGGTATTTCCCACATTGAGCTAATACATCCATCATTATTTCATGTATTTACCATTGTGTGTCTGTGTGCGCACGTGCTAGTTTCCTAGCAAAGTTCAATTATACAGGACATTATTATCAACTACTGTCACCATGTTATGCTTTAGATCTTCAGGCTATTCATTTTGTAACTGAACGTTTATACCCGTCTACCAGTTCTCCTTATTTCCCTGACCACCCAGCCCGTGGCAACTCCTGCTCTGCTCTGTTTCTGAGTTTAGCTTTGTATACTTATTTTTGGATTTCATATATAAGTGATAGGCACCATGCCATATTTTTCTTTCTGTCTGGCTTATTTCATTTTAGCATAATACTTTCCAGATTCATCCATGTCATTGCAAATGGGAGGATATCCTTCTTTCGTAAGTAAAGCTGAATAATATTTTGTTATATATATAAGCCATAATATTTTATCCATTCATCTGTCAATACATATTTAAGGTTTTTCCATAAATTGGCTATTGTGAATATTGCTGCTGTGAATATGAGAGTAATCTTTTTGAGATAGATTTTTATTTCCTTGGCTATTTACCCAGAAGTAGGGCTGCTGGATTATTTGGTCATTTTATTTTTAATTTTCTTTTTAGTAATCTTCATACTGTTTTCCACAGTGGCTGCACCAGTTTACATTTCCATCAATAGTGCACAAAGTTGCTTCTTTTCTATATATTTTCCAATATTTCTTATCTGTTACCTTTTTGATAAAAGATATCCTAACAGGTATGAGGTGATATCTCTTTGTGGTTTTAAATTGCACTTCCCTCATGATGAATAATGTTGAGCGCCTTTTCACATACTTGACCTTTCTTATGTATTTTCTCTGAAAAGTGTTTATTCAGTTTTTCTGTCCATTTTTATTTTTTTTAATTTATTTTTATTTTTTTTCATAGTATTTTCTTTTTTTAATCAGACTTTCATCTGAGATCAGATTTATGTAAAAACATTTTTTTAACTTTATTTTACTTTACAATACTGTATTGGCTTTGCCATACATCAACATGAATCCACCACAGGTGTACATGAGCTCCCAATCCTGAATCCCCCTGCCACCTCCCACCCAACAACGTCTCTCTGGATCATCCCCGTGCACCATCCCCAAGTATCCTGCATCCTGCATCTAACATAGACCGGTGCCTCATTTCTTACATGATAGTATACATGCTTCAATGCCATTCTCCCAAATCATCCCACCCTCTCCCTCTCCCTCAGAGGCCAAAAGTCCGTTCTCTATGTTTGTGTCTCTTTTGTTGTCTCACATACAGGGTCATCATTACTATCTTTCTAAATTCCATATATATGTGTCAGNGTTGGTGATGGACAGGGAGGCCTGGCGTGCTGCAATTCATGGGGTTGCAAAGAGTTGGACGCGACTGAGCAGCTGAACTGAATTGAACTGAAAAGGCAGGTTCAGTGTTACTGGGCTACTATAGATTTTGCTTGTCTTAAAAACTTTTTTTCTCTCTTTTAAATCTGAAGGACCACTTTGTCAGGCAAAATATCATTGGAGGAAAGTTTTTATCCTTCAACCCTTTCTATATGTCTTACTACCCCCTTCTAACCTGCAGAATTTCTTCAGAAAAATCTGCTAATCGACTTATGGTGTTTTCCTCACATGTAACAAGTTATTTTTCTAATTTTAAGTTTCTCTCTTTGTCTTTAACATTTAATAATTGATTATAATGTGTCTTAGTGTGGATCTCTTTGGATTCATTTTTTTTTTTTTGATACTCTGTGGGCTTCAGGGATTTGGATGTCTGTTTCTTTCTCCAGATTTGGAGGTTTTCAGCCATTATTTCTTTAAATATGCTTTCTGTTCGTTTTTCTTTTCTGCTTCTCAAATCTCTATAATGCATACATTTGTCTGTTTGATGGTGAATCACAAGTCCCTTAAGTTGTCTTCACTCTTTTCCAATTCTTTTCAGTGTTTGGTCCTCTGGTTGGATGAATTCCACTGCCTGTGTGTGCCTTCACTGACCCATTCTTTTAATTTGATCTGATTTGCTGTTGGCCCCCTCTATTTCAATTTTTCACTTTAGTTATTATATTCTTTAGCTCTGATTTATCATTATTACATGTTGTATCTCTTTGTTGAAATTCTCACTTTCAACAAAGGCTATACTGACCTCAATGAGCATCATTATTTCATTAAACTCTGTATTAAATAAATCATTGATCTCTATTTCATTATGATCAGTTTTTTGAGAGTAACCTTTTTCCTTTGGAACATGATTCCTTTCTTCATTTTTCTTAACTCTCTGTGATATTGTCTGTACATTAAATAAAATAGCCTCTTCTTTCAGTCTTAACAGACTGGCCTTTTGTAGGAAATGAGCATCTGTAAATAACCTTGTCCAAGCTGTTGGTTGTCTACATTGTCATTGAGAATGAGCTCAACTCTTCAACTGTTTGCTGAGTGGAAATACATTTTGATAATTAAGTATCACTGGGCTAAATATTGAAACAATATAAATCATGAGAAGTCAGATATGATATAGATATTATTTTAATAGAAATATGCATTATAGACAGACTATTTTAGGGGTCCAGATTATTATATTCAGAAATAACTACTAAATACCAGAAATTTTCAAAATTACAAGTCCCTCTATTCACACAAAATGTAATAAGAAAGAATCAAAATATGATAATTTAAAGTGATAGGATTCTGAAATTCTAAATGTTAATAAATAATGTTAAAGCTTTTGGTCGTTATTTTAAATATTCAAGATATATTAAAGAATTTGAGAAAATATTTACATTTCAAGTACATCTGATTATTTTAGAGGGAAGTATCAAGGTTTGCTCCTTAAAATATTTTTTATAATGCACATTTGAGTTACTTTGCCTTCCAGCACTTAACACTTATATTACTAGAAAATTGCTTTCAAAATTACATTTTGGTATGATTTTTTTACTATAACATTGCAAAAATTGTGCTTCTATACAAAGTATATAGACATGCCTATAGCATATTAATAAAAATTTTTAATAATCAAATTGTATCATGAACTTAAAGCCAAGCTTGTATTTTTCTCATGAACAGGGAAACAAACAGTAAGAACTGCTTTGCCCATTGACATCTAATAGCAAATATATACATTTATAATGAATATTTACAAAATTATGTTTATATAAAAGCTATGTATATGCTTTTTTACATTAAAATATAAGGGTCTTAAATCTCAGATTTAAAAAGTGCTTCCCTGGTGGCTCAGACAGTAATGAATCCATCTGCAGTCCCTGGGTCAGGAAGATCCCCTGGAGAAGGGAATGGCTGCCCACTCCAGTACTCTTGCCTGGATAATTCCATGAACAGAGGAGCCTGGCAGGCTGCAGTCCATGGGGCCACAAAAAAATCAGACATGACTTGAGTGACTAACATTAAATCTCAGATAAAGAGGTATGGTTAGCAAAACCACACAGCTTTCACAATATTTCATTGTAAAGCCACAAAGCATATTTTCTGTGATAGAAGAAAATATATAATATTTTCTATATGTTATTATTTCTATAAATATAAGAAAATATTTGCCAAATAAGACTTGATATTAGTAGTTGATTAGCTACCAGTAACCGCCAGCAGGAAAAGTCTAGCTTTTGTTTTCTTAATCAAAACTCTGTTTAATTTTGTATTTACCTTTGTGGCTTTCAGTAGCTTGTTAAACATGATTATGTCATTCTGTCAAAAAGTCTGACAACATATTCTAGACCATTTTTCAAATATTTTTGTACTGAAATTTTAATAGAACTTATTTAACAACTCCTTATTAAGTTTTCTTCTTCTTTTGAGAAAGAAATGGAATGAACTACTATTTCAATCATTTCCCTTAATGATTTCAAGATCATTGAGAGTAGAAAAGAAGCTAAAAAATTTTTTCTAAAGAATTGTTGACGTTTTAGCAGCTGGACACATTGAATATTGAAAAGCAAAGAAACTATTGTCACCCTCAAATACAGAGTGTACAATCTGTGTTATCTAATTTGAGCCTAAAGAAATAAAATGCATACTCAATTCAGTAATCTTGCCTACATTACCACTTGTCATAGGAATACCTAAATCTAATGATAGTCATTTTAATACTTTAATATAATTTATACTTCTCATAGCATGCAGGATAATAATACTATCAAAAACAATCATTGGAACATTACAAAGGGAAACATATGAACATCACTAAACAGGAGCAAGAAATAAATATTTAATAGAGACATTTTTAAAAGTTAACTGGAAATGGAGAAACAGCAAGATGTAGAGCAAGCATGAAGAAAGGACACAAGTAATGGAAATAATACAGAAATTATAAGGGATAAATCTGATAGCTAGCAAGGTAAAACTATATTACAGTCAGCATCAAATTTATGAATTAGTTGAAATAGATATGGTTTCAAGGATACTCAGGCAAAGAAAGAATACCAATGTAATAATTAGTGCACCCGTCTTTTAAGGGATATATGAAAAACAAATGTAAAGGCTTCATTTTTTCCAAGCAAGATAACTCCACATTGCACTGATCAAATTATATTATAGATTCATTTTTTACCAACAAGCTGTAAGCTACCTGAGTGATTACAGATTTTCTGTTTAGTTGCCAAGTCACGCCTGACTCTTTTTGCAACCCCATAGACTGTGGCCTGCCAGGCTCCTCTGTCCATGGGATTTTCCAAGAATAATGGGATGGACTGGCATTTTCTTCTCCAGGAGATCTTTCCAACCCAAGGATCAAACATGTGTTTCCTGCATTGCACAAGGATTCTTAATCACTAAGCCACCAGTGAAGCCTGATGACATATATAGCCAATGTCTTAATTACATTTGCTTCCCCAGTGCCTATTACAGACCTAGGTACCTAGTAGGGACTCAATATATTTGGTTGAAATTAATGGAAAAATCCTTAAGAGGATATACTATACGCTATATCTTGAAAAATCCTTAAGAGGATATACTATACGCTATACTTGTAAATTTTTGTGATACCAGATCTTATTAGTATTCCTACTATGCAGAAGTATTTTTCACACATGGGAAACAGCAGATGATTTAGTAATTTATATATTTGGTAACTATTTCTATGGGGCTTTTATTATTTGTCCTGATTAGCTTGAGGTTAATAACTTAATTGGGCTTCAAAGAATTTAAGATATAGTGCCATCTTATGTTTCCCACAATCCAAAAGAAGACTGCTAGCATTTTCATTTTTCCTTTTACTTTCAAATGTCTGGGCTTCTGTGATAGAACAAAAAATCTTAAGAATAAACATAGAGTTTTATATTTTCTATAAATATTAGCTCCACTTTTTCAACTGAAACCAGTTAATAAATTCAAATTGCAGTAATATTAAGAAAGGGCAAAAAATCTAATAAGCAATTCTTAAGTGCCCATTCATAAGTCACTTGTGTCTGGCCTAATAGGTACTGAACACCATCCCACATACCACGGCCCTGTGGTTTGTGCTCCTGTGATGCGATTATTTTGTAATCATCAAAAGATCCCAAGCCTGCTGCCAACAGAAATGACAAGGCTTGAAGAGCTGTAGGTGACCAATAAAAGAGCCAAGTAAAGCAAAAAAATGACAATTGGGTCATCCATGCATCCACAATTGTCATTTATCTAAAAACCGAGAACTCTGCTTGTGAAATGAAATTCTCCAACACACTCTGTGCCCTCTGATACTTGCAAACCCCTCAAGAGAGCTCAAGGTCCTCACATCTCTCCCACCACTTTGTATTTCATCCCTTTACAGGGATCAGAGACTACTCTGGATCCACATCAAGTCTATTGGGCCACAGAAGTGAAGGTTTAAAGTGTCAGGAGAAAGAATTGTAACATTCAACCCAAGTTTACAGAATCTCTCCTTTTGTTTGTGTCTCTTTTCCAAAGCCAACTGGTGACTACTTTTTTAAAAAATTATATTTGTTTATTAACTTTTGGCTGTGCTGGGTCTTCACTGATGAGCAGATTTTTGTCTAAATGCAGAGAATGGGGGTTACTCTCTATTTGTGATGTGAGGGCTTTTGATAGTGGTGACTTCTCTTGTTGCAGAACATGGGCTCCAGGATATGCAGGCTTAGTAGCTGCAGCTCCCAGGGTCTAGGGCACAGGCTCGATAGTTGTGGCACATGGGCTTAGGTGCTCCACGGCATGTGGGATCTTCCCAGACCAGGGATAGAACCCACGTCTCCTGCACTGGCAGGTGGATTCTTTACCAGGAAAGCTCTAGTGAATGCTTTTGACCTGGGTTTTGAAAGATTGCTACTGTGAGCTGTGTGTT
>SJYV01029893.1:392583-510872 GCA_006410875.1 Neotragus pygmaeus
CTCTGGGTCATCAAAACTCTGTTTCATTTTGTATTTACCTTTGTGGCTTTCAGTAGCTTGTTAAACATGATTATGTCATTCTGTCAAAAAGTCTGACAACATATTCTAGACCATTTTTCAAATATTTTTGTACTGAAATTTTAATAGAACTTATTTAACAACTCCTTATTAAGTTTTCTTCTTCTTTTGAGAAAGAAATGGAATGAACTACTATTTCAATCATTTCCCTTAATGATTTCAAGATCATTGAGAGTAGAAAATAAGCTAAAAAATTTTTTCTAAAGAATTGTTGACGTTTTAGCAGCTGGACACATTGAATATTGAAAAGCAAAGAAACTATTGTCACCCTCAAATACAGAGTGTACAATCTGTGTTATCTAATTTGAGCCTAAAGAAATAAAATGCATACTCAATTCAGTAATCTTGCCTACATTACCACTTGTCATAGGAATACCTAAATCTAATGATAGTCATTTTAATACTTTAATATAATTTATACTTCTCATAGCATGCAGGATAATAATACTATCAAAAACAATCATTGGAACATTACAAAGGGAAACATATGAACATCACTAAACAGGAGCAAGAAATAAATATTTAATAGAGACATTTTTAAAAGTTAACTGGAAATGGAGAAACAGCAAGATGTAGAGCAAGCATGAAGAAAGGACACAAGTAATGGAAATAATACAGAAATTATAAGGGATAAATCTGATAGCTAGCAAGGTAAAACTATATTACAGTCAGCATCAAATTTATGAATTAGTTGAAATAGATATGGTTTCAAGGATACTCAGGCAAGGAAAGAATACCAATGTAAAAATTAGTGCACCCGTCTTTTAAGGGATATATGAAAAACAAATGTAAAGGCTTCATTTTTTCCAAGCAAGATAACTCCACATTGCACTGATCAAATTATATTATAGATTCATTTTTTACCAACAAGCTGTAAGCTACCTGAGTGATTACAGATTTTCTGTTTAGTTGCCAAGTCACGCCTGACTCTTTTTGCAACCCCATAGACTGTGGCCTGCCAGGCTCCTCTGTCCATGGGATTTTCCAAGAATAATGGGATGGACTGGCATTTTCTTCTCCAGGAGATCTTTCCAACCCAAGGATCAAACATGTGTTTCCTGCATTGCACAAGGATTCTTAATCACTAAGCCACCAGTGAAGCCTGATGACATATATAGCCAATGTCTTAATTACATTTGCTTCCCCAGTGCCTATTACAGACCTAGGTACCTAGTAGGGACTCAATATATTTGGTTGAAATTAATGGAAAAATCCTTAAGAGGATATACTATACGCTATATCTTGAAAAATCCTTAAGAGGATATACTATACGCTATACTTGTAAATTTTTGTGATACCAGATCTTATTAGTATTCCTACTATGCAGAAGTATTTTTCACACATGGGAAACAGCAGATGATTTAGTAATTTATATATTTGGTAACTATTTCTATGGGGCTTTTATTATTTGTCCTGATTAGCTTGAGGTTAATAACTTAATTGGGCTTCAAAGAATTTAAGATATAGTGCCATCTTATGTTTCCCACAATCCAAAAGAAGACTGCTAGCATTTTCATTTTTCCTTTTACTTTCAAATGTCTGGGCTTCTGTGATAGAACAAAAAATCTTAAGAATAAACATAGAGTTTTATATTTTCTATAAATATTAGCTCCACTTTTTCAACTGAAACCAGTTAATAAATTCAAATTGCAGTAATATTAAGAAAGGGCAAAAAATCTAATAAGCAATTCTTAAGTGCCCATTCATAAGTCACTTGTGTCTGGCCTAATAGGTACTGAACACCATCCCACATACCACGGCCCTGTGGTTTGTGCTCCTGTGATGCGATTATTTTGTAATCATCAAAAGATCCCAAGCCTGCTGCCAACAGAAATGACAAGGCTTGAAGAGCTGTAGGTGACCAATAAAAGAGCCAAGTAAAGCAAAAAAATGACAATTGGGTCATCCATGCATCCACAATTGTCATTTATCTAAAAACCGAGAACTCTGCTTGTGAAATGAAATTCTCCAACACACTCTGTGCCCTCTGATACTTGCAAACCCCTCAAGAGAGCTCAAGGTCCTCACATCTCTCCCACCACTTTGTATTTCATCCCTTTACAGGGATCAGAGACTACTCTGGATCCACATCAAGTCTATTGGGCCACAGAAGTGAAGGTTTAAAGTGTCAGGAGAAAGAATTGTAACATTCAACCCAAGTTTACAGAATCTCTCCTTTTGTTTGTGTCTCTTTTCCAAAGCCAACTGGTGACTACTTTTTTAAAAAATTATATTTGTTTATTAACTTTTGGCTGTGCTGGGTCTTCACTGATGAGCAGATTTTTGTCTAAATGCAGAGAATGGGGGTTACTCTCTATTTGTGATGTGAGGGCTTTTGATAGTGGTGACTTCTCTTGTTGCAGAACATGGGCTCCAGGATATGCAGGCTTAGTAGCTGCAGCTCCCAGGGTCTAGGGCACAGGCTCGATAGTTGTGGCACATGGGCTTAGGTGCTCCACGGCATGTGGGATCTTCCCAGACCAGGGATAGAACCCACGTCTCCTGCACTGGCAGGTGGATTCTTTACCAGGAAAGCTCTAGTGAATGCTTTTGACCTGGGTTTTGAAAGATTGCTACTGTGAGCTGTGTGTTNATAACTCCTTCCTTGATCCTTGTTAATCTCTGGTTACTTTACAGAGTTGTTAAAAATTGATTCTAAAATTTTCTTTCTGCCAATTTTATCACTGCTTTTATGGAGAAAAGAATTTTTCGAGGCTCTTACTCTGCCATTTTTTGCTGACATCTGGTTGAGTGTTTTAAATATTTATTTTTAGAGTGGGAGAAAAGCTGACGCATTTTATATTATTGATGTTTGTTTATTCCTTCCTCATTTACTTGATTTATTCTGTGCTAGTAAACTTGAACAGAAAACAAAGTAGGTTAAACAAAAATTAAAACATGAAAAAGAAAATTGAGAATATTTTGGACTTTGAATTTGGCATATGTTTTGGGTAAACATCATTGAAGTATTGTTTTGATTATTTCAGAGGTTTAGAGGGATTGTAGCCAGTATTTATTCTTATTGACAATGGGAGATTTACACCTGGTCTCATTCGTCCTGGATGGTTGTATAATATTGGTACAGCTTGTGAAGTGGCCCCCTGTTTTCTGATCAGTATCTCTCTGATCTCTTTCAAGGAAAGTAACAGCTCTGCTGATTAACAGGAGTCAAGTTCATTGTGTCTCCAGCGATGACCAGGTTTCCCGAACAAGGTAGCTCTTCAAAAAGAACAGTGCCAGATCCCAGCACACAGCTATTATAATTCATTTAGTCTCAGGTGGAACCTTGATGTTATTTTCACAGTTCTCACAAGTGGCTATATTGTCAGAAGTTGTGTTAAAGAAATAAAAAGTTTCCTCCAAGGACCTTTGGACCTTCCTCCCAAATCACAAACAGTTAAATGAGTGTTAATGATCTTAGATCAAGATCTTGACAATTTCTTAGGTTCTGATGTTGAGGATAAGTTGTCAGCAATTTTTAGAAGGTTCAGCATGAATAGATTGAACCATATTATCATAGATTTTAGGGAGAACCTGTCACATTTTTTTGGCCTGTTCTCATTCCTTTCCTTGAAGTTCAAATAATAAGATCCAAAAAATTAATATGTGGATCTCGGTTTAGGAGAAGATGCAGCAATGGAGACTACTTGACGTGTTTTAGGTCTGATTCTTAGATTTATCTGTGCCTTGGCAAGACAAATTTTTGTCACTTCGTATGGTTCAACCAAGATCATCAGGGCTAAAATGTTTTCAGTGTCACCTCAGCAAGTAAGTGCTAAGTGTCTTTGGTCAACCACATGGCCTGTCCATTTCCAGTCCTCAGTGGTCTTGTGAGACCTTGTGCTTTGCTATTCGCTGCAGCATTTGCTTACCCAGGAGCACTGGCTCTCTCTCAAGTTCTCTTGCTGAAGATTTCCACTAAAGTGAACTGCTGAGTTTCCACTAAAGTGAAAAGCTGAGTTTTCTTTGAAAATTCTAGACTGAACGTAATGACAGTACTCTCTGAGTGACTGTTCTATGAGGAAATGACTTCTAATATAGCTGTCGGTTCTCTGGCGCCAAAGACCATAAGGAACACACCTGTGTCAAAGTTACGTTTACTGATTCCTTGTCACAAGGCACACTGCACACCCTGGGGAACTGAGGGATGTTTCCATAGAAGGAAGCTAGAAAAACATTTAGAATTCAGGTTTGGGTTAGGTGATTTTCAAGAGCATATAAAGAAGTAGGACTTTGGACTTCCCTGGTGGTCCAGTGGTTATGCCTCTGCTTTCCAATGCTGGGGATATGGGTTTGATCCCTGGCTGGAGGACTAAGATCTTACATGCCACATGGTGTGGGCAAAAAAAAAAAAAAAGTTTTTAATTTAAAAAAAGAAGTAGGACTTTGCTCTGAACTGGATGTTGTCTGGAAGCAGAGATAATTCTATGGTTGAGTCTTTTAATAATTCTTATTTAGAAGATGTTGGGGGTGGTGCAGAGTGAAACTAATGCTTCTATTGATTTTTGTAAAGCTGCAGTCATTTATATTAACCAGAGTAAGGGGTTCGTTTGGTCATTTTAGGAGTTTTACATTCTTTCTTTACTTTGTGTTTAGATCTGATTATGGCAAAGTGGTCTTAAGTTTGCCTTGATTCTTCTCAGTTGCTGGTTATCCTTATCTGATGTTGGTGCTCTGTGAACATGTTCATATTGTACAGGAGAAAAACTAAGATCATCTGCAGGTAGCTGATCATCTGCAGGTCAGGCCAGCTGGTAGCAATACCTAGAGCTGAGAGTGCCAGGCTAGCTCCCAGATGTCACCAGCTGCTTTGCTCTTTCTCCTGGAATTTATATCCAAACATGCCACCAAGACTAAATTTATCTTTGTCAGGTGTTGATACACCTTTTTAGCATCTTGTTTACCCTTGACATTTATTATGTCCATATACCTCTATGAGGCAAGACTTCCGACTATTAACACAGATAAATCATTTCTCTCATTATTGGCACTTTATTTTCTGATTGATGAGTTTTCTATGTTCACAATGTTGCATTCTAATCTTGATAAAGACTTCCTCATGCCAGACACGTTACCACATATTTTTCATCTGTCTCATTCTTACTACCTAGCCAAATATAAGCTTTTCTGGTTGTAGGTTGTCTTCTTAATTTATTTTTATGTTGTCCAGATACTTTACTTTCTCCTCTATGCTTTTCCTCAAAGACTTCTTAATAATATTCTTTCATATGTTTAAGCTCATCTCTAGGTGTTCCTGCAAACTTAAACATATCTTGACAGATTTAGGGCTCTCCGATGAGGAATATTGCTTCTTCCTGGTTCCCTTTGGAAGTGAAAAGTATTTTTGTCCCCATTTCTCAACTCTTTCCGTGTTTTTTAATACCCTCATTCCACAAAACATTTTCTTGGTTTCATATGAAATTCCAGTCTTTTAAAGAGCATATCTCTATTATAGATATTCTTTTCATCAGTTGTATTTGATTATGTGTGTGACGGCACTGAGGTACAGTCTTAATAAATTGATACAAGTTAAAATGATCACTGAACTAGCTTGTGGGGAACTAATACATATTGCTTTTTGTTTGCAATAAAGAGAAATTATCACTAATTAGGAAGAGGAGGAGAATATCAGGAAAAAGAGAGATCTAATAATGACATCAAAGATTTTAGAGCACAGGTTATAAAGCTGGTCCTCCTTTATAGGAAGAGTAGAGGAATTTAAAGAGTAGTCAGGTTCAGAATTCACTCCTGTGTGTGTGTGTATGCTATAACTCTTCCCCTAGTCTATAACTTTGGTAAATCATTTACACAGTCTGAAATAGATATAATTTAAAGCAAAGGAATTGAGGTTTACAAGTATAATGTTTATAAAGTTAAAAGTTACTTTGACATGAATATTTAGTTACTGGGAGTCAATGATTTCCTTAATTTAGTAAGAGGGTAACTGTAAAATAGTTAAGCTGGTTCTATAAAAGTTTGACAAATGGAGCTTTTCGTAGCCTTTTAGGCAAAATGATATTGAAAATAACTTATCAATGGATACAAAAATGGGTACTGTTCCACACGGAAATAAAAATGAAATAATTGAAGTACTATTTTATACTGGTCAGAAATCAACAGGTTCTGATCTGAGCCTTAATCAATAATAAACATTTAATCAAACATTGATATACTCCTCTAGAAAATTAAACTTTGGTAGTTCTTTTAGAATATGCTTTAGGAATACATTGACAAGATATATACCATTAGCTTTTTGCTCTATTTCCAAATTTTTGGTAATTTTTCTTAATAGCAAAGTGTCAGTTTGTTCAAGGTGACAGAGTAAACAAGTACACAACTCACATAGGACTTGCTCCAATATTATTTTCATCTTTGTTGGCTCTCAATAGCAGATTGCCAAACAGAATGATGCTAAATAGAAAGACAGATTTTTTACGAAAATTTTAATTAAATGTAAAGAGAAGTACTTTTAAAAATTGCAAGATAGAAATATCATTAAATTGCAGGTAGCAATAAAATATAGAATTAGATGAAGTCCAGATAGCAATGTACATAAACTTTCTATCGTGCTCTTAAGTTTAATTATCTCCAAATTTCCTCAATCTTTTTTAAGTGGCTGCTGCACGTATGCTCTTCTTTGCCAGCACTGAGCATGCCAGCACTAAACTGCCAGCACTCTGAGCGTGCATCAGTTTAGACTTGAATAACATAATGCCATGACCTCCTGATGGGCATTCTTTCTTATCGCCACCTGCCAGTTAATCCTGAATTGCAAGTCATAAAGGCAGATTTCAGGATGCTATTTCCATGCTCCCGGCTGCTTGTGACGTCTTATTTCATATCGAGTGCTGTCCAAGCTTCTCATCCAAAAACTCAAGCCTTGTCCCTCCAGCACTCTCTTAAAACCCAGCAGTTACTACCTAGATTGTATGCACTCTTTTTTTTTTTTTTTTGCCCCCAGAGAGGCAGGTCCCCACCCCATCTAGTGTTTCCTTCTGACTGATTTCCTTTTTTGCTAATCCATCCTTCAACAGAAATGCCTCTTCCCTCCTCTTTGCTTAACCAGATCACTTATAACAATTATGTCACATAAAACCATACCTCTTTTATGAAGCCTCTCCTGACAATTTCAAATCATAATGCTTCTATTCATTTACCAAATCACAGGATATTAAAACCAAAGTAGTCACAGAATTCTTGTCACCCCACTTGATATTTTAATATGAAAACAAAAAACCACAGTGGTTGTAATTAGTCATCTAACTTGTTAGAGGTTAAAATTAGCCTCAGGTTCTTATATCTCCAGTTCATGGGTTTCCCTAATATTCTCCTTCTCTATTCATTGTTATATGATTTTATTTTTTTCATTTATTTTTAATACAATGTTGTTACAATTGCTTTCTCTCCAAAACATCTGCAAACTACTTGAAATTGGTATTATAGCATATGCATTCTTTAAGAATATCTTTAGAGTACCCATTTATTTATAAACATAGTGCCCTGACTTTTTGAGCTGATAATTTACCTGAAATAATTTTACAAACATTGATGTTAGACTTATACTGAACAAAACAAGAGAAATCGTCAGATGGCAAAAGTTGTAAATATACCCACAGATACTAATTTCATCAAACAACTCCCTTGAAAATGATGTACCTAACTTTGGAACATTGTTTTTAAAGAGCATTTTTTTTCTAAGAATCATGTTTAAGGGACACATGAATATAACTGAAGATAATTTTTAAAATGTATAAATATTTCTGTAACATGTATTTTGTTTATTTCATGGTATAACTTGAAGTATAAAATCTAAGAACACAATATTATTAAATGTTCATTGGAATACTTATGCACTGACAGATTTTATATCGATAGATATGCAGTTTTTATTTTAAAATATCTATATGTAAACATATTTGCATATATTGCTTAAAAATGATATTAATCTGTGAATTAAATTTTAATAAAAAGGGAAAATTTTACAGTATAAGACATTCTTTCAAGAGACGATTTATCATAGACAAACAATCCAACAGTTATATTCATAATTGAGGTATCTGTTTTTGCAGGAATGTTAAAGTCCCTCCCCATGATTTCTCATTTTACTGAGTTCCTATAAAATTGAAGCAAGAAAATACTCATGTTTCACTGATTTGCATCTTGTTTTTCCCAAGAATTACTGAATCAGGTTGAATGAATAATTTAAAATCTACACATTGCAGTATAACACATAAGATTCTTGTATGGATTTCACTGTTGATCATGCATTAAAAAGCACTATTTTAAGGCTATTGAAGATGTTCACATAGTATCCCTAAGCACCTATTTTTAGAAGGATTTGCAGCCTTCTGTGCCACTGATGATAACGAATTTCATTGTTCTGGCTTCCATACCCTGCTTGACCTATTCATCCTAAATAAGCTAATCCTGGAGAGAGTTTTGCTTAAGGCATAAAATGATCAACACAGGGATGGAAAGCAAATCCACCACTGCACTTGCAGAAACTGATATAAGAGCCATGAAGGAGTGTTATATTCATGTCAATACAGTTTCAGATCATACCTCCTACTAAAGTCAGCTCAGCTCAGCTCAGCTCAGTCACTCAGTCATGTCCGACTCTTTGCGACCCCATAAATTGCAGCACGCCAGGCCTCCCTGTTCATCACCATCTCTCGGAGTTCACTCAGACTCACGTCCATCGAGTCCGTGATGCCATCCAGCCATCTCATCCTCAGTCATCCCCTTCTCCTCCTGCCCCCAATCCCTCCCAGCATCAGAGTCTTTTCCAGTGAGTCAACTCTTCGCATGAGGTGGCCAAAGTACTTGACACCCAATTTAAGGACTTTGGTCATCATCTACAATAATTTGAGCACCAGAAACCGATGCTACATAGAACAACATAGTTACCTTTATGCAACTGTTGTCAAAGTTCTGATTCACTGATAAAATCACCCAGGAGAATACAGTATTAAAAAGAAGTCAAGAGGATGGTGCAAAATTGTAAATATGTTATTAAGGATTCCCACTTTCCTTAGGGCTTGCTTTCATAATTGATATCAAATGTGAATTCAGAGTATAAAAATATTTTGTTTGATAAGAGAAAAGTTTGGACCAAAAGTCAAAAGCTTTCCTCCTAACTCAGTATACCTCCCTGAATGCATTATTTTTATCTACAATCTAGAGTAAAGCTTCCACTAATGACCTGCCTCATTAATATCAGCAACAAAAACCTACAGTCCTAAAGCCACAAAGCTGTAATGATTTCTGTTCTAAAAATCATCAGGGCTTTTGATGAGAACTACATCTAAGGGCTTCAAGTCAAGGCAACTTAATTGAATCTAAGAATGGCCAAGATAAGAGATATTTTGCATGAATATAAATATGTTGGTATGGATTACATTGGAGGAACCCTTGTCATGCAGAAATATTGATTTGCCTCATTAGCACATCTTTTCTTTAATGAAAGCAAGATTTCTTAAAGGACATCTTTTCTTTGTTGGATTGAAAAATTACATTTAAAATTAAAAACATTTGCAGTAAATATATAAATATATATATATATATATATATATATATATATATTGCTCAAATTCTTAAGCTTGAGTTGAGTCATTAGAGGGCCTTCCCTGGCAGTTCAGAAAGTAAAGAATCTGCCTGCAGTGTGGGAGACATGGGCTCAATCCCTGGGTTGGAAAGATCCCCTGGAGAAGGAAATGGCAAGCACCCCAATTTTCTTGCCTGGAGAATTCCATGCACAGAGGAGCCATTAGAACAGAAATGCAAAAGTTATATAATTGTTACTACATGCAGATGTTGTCAATTTCTTATTCAAGTGTTAAAAAGGTAACAAGTGGCTTAATAGTTTAAATAGAATTTGAAAGCCAACAATTGATTTTTTTTTATTTAACATAGACTATAAATGATCAGAAATTGCTACTTTCCCCCAAGATAGTCAGTGAAGAAGTCATAAAGTTAGAGTATATATCCACAAAGGGAGATGTTAGAAGTCATAACAGAATATTGAGTGGTGCTCCATCAGATGTTAAGCCTATACTTTCTATTCTTGTGTAAAAAATACATAAAATTTTGCCTAAATCTCTGTTCATTTTATTGAAACTATCCTGGAGGCCATCATGATAGGAAATTGAGAAAGTAATACCTATTCCTTTGGACAGAGATCATTGAGTTAAGTATTCCAAATCTGACCTTCCATAATTAGTAACCAGTTTCATACCATTGCCCTTAGATTCATCTTTTATTGCAACTCTTTCAGTATCTAATCAGTGGAAGAATTGTAGGACTTTGTGGTACTACACACAAATACACATAGGTTTTGAGGAAGAACATTCCAATTTTTAAACTAATTAATCCTGATTATCTCCTGCTTGTATCATAGCTAAATCTTTTAGTTCAACTATAAATAAGTAGCATTTGCAACACACACACACACACACATTATAAAGACAGTGGTAATCAGTAGCTTTAGAAATAAATTGGCCTGTGTGCCCCCATCCCTAAATCTAGTCCTCAAGAAGTGAACATGAAGCTTCTCTCCAGTGACACCCTAGCTCCAGATTTCTGTATATGTCTGTTTTCTTACTCTCATGAGGACGTGGTCTTATAGACCCTGAGTTTGTTTCAAGAGCATACAGGACATAGCAATTAAGTTGAGTGGCACAGAATGTATAAAACCTCTTGCAATTACAGAAGACTCCCATACAAGCAATATTAGTGGTACATCTGTGACACTACCCCAGAAGTAGGGAACATGGGTATAAAAGAAGTATTATGTGCTAGGTCAGGCTTCCCTGGTAGCTCAGCTGGTTAAGAATCTACCTGCAGTGCAGGAGACCTGGGTTCAATCCCTGGGTCAGGAAAATGTTCTGGAGGAGGGCATAGCAACCCACTCCAGTATTCTTACCTAAGAATATGCATGGACAGTGGAGCCTGGTGGACTACAGTCCGTGAGATTGCAAAGTGATGTGAAGTGAATTGAAGTCGATCAGTTGTGTCTGACTCTTTGCAACCCCATGGACTGTAGCCTACCAGGCTCTTCTGTCCGTGGGATTTTTCTGGCAAGAATACTGGAGTGGGTTGCCATTTCCTTATCCAGGGGAACTTTCTGACCCAGGGATCAAACCCTGGTCTCCTGCATTGTAGGCAGGCGCTTTACCATCTGAACCACAAGGGAAGCCCGGAGTTGCAAAGAGTTGGACAAAAATAAAGCGACTAAGCACACATGTACTAGGTCTGCCCCTGACTTTTGCTTCAGTTTCACTTTACACAAATCCTCGTATCTTAATTTAAATAAAATAGAGACTTACTTCAAGTTCAGCATCGGTATGTGTTGTATTTAGCTGTCATACTCAAAGCCAGCCTGAAATGCTGAAGGAACACGATAGAAAGTTAAAATCAGTAACAACAACAAAGGAGAAGCAAACTTTTTAAAATGATCAACCATAGTCCTATTCTGCAAAATGTCTTAGGGTGAATTATAGGGCCAAAGAATACATACTTTCTGAGAGAGCTAAGACCCCTGTGGCAATCTACTCAGAACAACAGACAACTTTTCAGAATAATCTTTTTTAACTGTATGAAATAAATACCTAAGACATTAAAGAAAACTAATTACATTTAATCAGAGCTGTGTCCATGGCTCTTTTGGCAGCCTTTGGATACCATATAAGGAATCTCTACATGACATGCAGGCAGTTGAAATAAGAAAGAATAAGGGTAGATTGCAGATATAGTTAAGAGGTAGAAATTACAGAACTTTCTGATAAAAAATATTGGGTGGAAGTAATTGAGAATGAGGGAATAATCAAAGGNCTTTTGGCAGCCTTTGGACACCATATAAGGAATCTCTACATGACATGCAGGCAGTTGAAATAAGAAAGAATAAGGGTAGATTGCAGATATAGTTAAGAGGTAGAAATTACAGAACTTTCTGATAAAAAATATTGGGTGGAAGTAATTGAGAATGAGGGAATAATCAAAGGAAATACCCAGCTTCAAGGTTTACCATTAGTGTGGGGGATGCTGACATTTTTAGAGATGATAACTGGTCAGTACATGTAGAGAGACTGTATGTCCATAAAACAGTGTCGGTGGTGGTATGATAGACTCCAAGAGTGCCAGTTTGGCCCCGTGATCTTTGAAATGCCTCTTAGGTTGTCAAAGGAAGATACCAAAAAGGCAGTGTGAAGTCAAAGTCTGAATTTTGGATGCATTCAATTCATAAGCTATTTTTGGATATGTTCAATTCATAACCCACAAAACAATACCTGTGTGTTCCTTCCAATACAACTCTATCCAATTTTGCATTCAACATGGGAATCTTTTCTTTTTTCTAGCAACCTCCAGGGACCAGAATTCATCAGGGTTTACTTTAGGAACTGTTGATATTTTACTAATTGTTCATTCCATAGTTATTTTGTAACATAATAGCTTTTGAGAACTGCTAGATACAGACACTGCTCCTAGACACTGTTCCTACATACATCAATTCAAATCATGACTATCATTTTACAAGTTTATATATATATATATATGTATATATGTATATATATATATATATATATGAAGAAGCCAAATATTCAGACAGATTATTTACCTTTTACAAGGTTATATGGTGATTAACTTGCTAACTAAATTTTGAACTCATATCTATGTGACTTCAAAGCCCATAATTTTTTTGTGGTATCATATACTGGTGCCTTTTTTCATCTATTCTATTCCAGTATATTTAAACCTCTAATTTACTGGTTCATTGAATTTATTCTTCTCATATCAGGTTGAGATAGAAGTTTTTAATAACTCAGAAGATAAATGGCCTTTCTCTTGCTCAGTGGACAAATTTATTCTCTCCAAAATAAGACTCAAATATGGATATTTTATTGCCTATTTGGTGCTATGGTGTATCACCAAAAATCCTGTATAAAATAGCATTGCCACCCAGAAACTTCCTATTAAGAAAGGGAGTATCACACAATCATTTTGAAAGAAACCAATAAAAACATAACAAAACAAAACAAAAAAAAATGGCCAGAGCAATCCTTCAAATATTCCTCTTCTCTGTAAAATGAAAGTAGGTCTATTTTTCCATGGATGCTGTATTCATAGACACAGTCATAGCCACTCCTGCAGAGATATAGAAAAGATGGTCTTCTTTGTTCCCTGGGAGACATTTTTTTCCCATTTCCACTCCTTGTTGTTTTATTCTTCTGAAAGCTTTTTAAGATGTTTACTTACACACCTGCAGCTAAACCTTGTTTTCATAGGTAGGTGGTAAGTCTTTTTTTCACTGCCAGTTATAGTTTACTTTGTTCTTTAAAAGAAATCCTTTGATTTTTTTTTTCCATATTTAGAATTAAAATCTCCACATAGTATTTTTAAGAGCAATTTCTATTTATCTGAGGGTTATCTTTGGATCTGCTAAACTTTAATACTTTGCTGGTTGTTCACATGCCAACCATTTTCTCCCATGTTTTACATGTTACCCTATTAACTTCAAAACACAAAATACACGTTAGTGAAAGTCATTATTTGGCTTCTTATTGTTGAGTCAACTTCTGAAATCTTGCTCTGGAATCCATTTTATGAAGGAATTCAGCTGCAATATAATAACCCCACTATGGAAACTGCTTTTGATTTTTTTAATAGAAAGATATACAAGATTTATATGTTCACTGGTTACGACTATTAGGTTGGTAT
Organism: Neotragus pygmaeus; assembly: GCA_006410875.1. Lineage (NCBI taxonomy): Eukaryota > Metazoa > Chordata > Mammalia > Artiodactyla > Bovidae > Neotragus > Neotragus pygmaeus. The sequence continues at coordinate 406,375 of SJYV01029893.1, forward strand.
GAAATTAATTATGGTTTCTCATTGTTGGTCAGTTCCTTGGTGGCTCAGATGGTAGAGCATCTGCCTACAATGCAGGAGTCCTGGGTTCCATCCCTGGGTTGGGAAGATCCCGTGGAGAAGGAAATGGCAACCCACACCAGTACTCTTGCCTGGAAAATCCCATGGACAGAGGAGCCTGGTAGGTAACAGTCCATGGGGTCATAAAGAGTCAGACTCAACTGAACGACTTCACTTTCACTTTTGCTTTGTTGAGATTTGGCATTTGACACTGGAATATGTTCTTAAATAAATGTGGTTATGCTACATGTCATTTTAATTCACATTTCTCATTTTATGTTTTTGCACTAATGACTTATTACTTGCTGTGTATTTTATATTTATTTTATACTAGGGGAATAATGTTAGGCAAAAAGCAAATTCAAGTTATTTTCTTACCCAAATTCAACATGGGTAAGTAAAGAAGTAGAAACAGCTCACAACATCAATAACGTATCTGGCACAAGAACCGCTAATGAATGTATAGTGCAGAAAAGCTTCAAGAAGGCTTGCAAATGAGATGAGAGCCTTAAAGATGAGGACCACAGTGGCTGGACATCAGAAGTTGACAACGACCAACTGAGAGCTATCTTTGAAGCTGATCCTCATATAATTACACAATAATAGTTGCCAAGAAAGTCAATGTCAACTATTCTATGGTTATTTCAGCATTTAAAGCAAGGTGAAAGGGTGAAAAAGCTTGATAAGAGTGTGCCTCTTGAGCTGACTGCGGAAAAAAAAAAAAATTCATTGTTTTCAAGTGTCATCTTCACTAGTTCTACACAACAACAATGAACCGGTTCTCAATCGGATTGTGATGTGTAACAAAAAGGGGATTTCATATGACAAATGGCATTTACCAGCTCAGTGGTTACACTGAGAAGCTCCAAAGCACTTTCCAAAGCTAAATTTAGACCCCCAAAAATGTCATGGTCACTCTCTGCTGGTCTGCTGCTGGTCTGCTGCTGGTCTGATCCACTATAGTTTTCTGAATCCCAGTGAAACCATTACATCTGAGAAGTAGGCTCAGCAAATCGATGAGATGCACCAAAAACTGCAATGCTTACAGTCAGCATTGGTCAACAGAAAGGACCAATTCTTCTCCCTGACAAGGCCCAGCCACACATCACACAACCAGCGCTTCAAAATGTGTACGAATTGGGCTAAAAAGTTTTGCCTCATTCACTATATTCATCTGACCTCTCACCAACTGACTGCCACTTTTTCAAGCATCTCGACAACTTTTTGCAAGGAAAACGCTTCCACAACCAAAAACGATTTCAAAGAGTTTGTAAAATCCCAAAGCAAGGATTTTTACATTGTAGAAGTAAACAAATAGTTCTCGCTGGCAAGAATGTATTGATTGTAATGGTTCCCATTTTCATGAATAAAGATGTTTGTGGGCCTAGTTATAATGATTTAAAATTTATGGTCAGAAACCACAATTATTTTTGTACCAACCTAATATTCAGTTGTGTGATTTAGTGAGCTCATGAATCTTTCTTATAGAATATTAATTGTAAATAAATCTGTTTAAGCTGATAGAATCCAAACAATAAAATTAAAGTGCATTTAGAATAGAATAATGCTTTAAGAAAAGTAATAATAATAACATCTTACAGAAAATCCCTAACGACTTTTTGGCTAAAACAAAACCTCACCATGGCTAAGTAATCGTTGAGATCTCTATTTAAAAATATAGATAGCTATAAGGATACAAGGATAGATAGACATTCCTGCCAAGCACAGACAGCCAAAGTCATGTCTCAGAACTTTCGGCTAAGTCTTCATGACTTTATCTTGTCAGGTGTGTTAATAAAAAGTTTGAGTCATTTTTGATCTTTGAGTGCTGACAACTTTCAAGCATAGCCTTCTATTTCCCCATTGTGCCCACATCTGAACCCTGAAGCCCCCGCCAGCTAGTAGGAATCCTGGCTCCAGGCCTGGCACTAACCATTACCATTCCTCATGCCACCAGGTTCTTCTTTTCTCTCCAACCATTTTTAGTTCTGCTCGGGAGCCTGCCCTGCTTTCCTCAGCAAAAAGCTTCCTTCTGTGACTAATGAATCTTTCATACCCTCTTGTGTCTGTGTGGCTTCCTCATAATCACCATCCAGATCAGTGGGGCATCAATTTCGGCTCCTCCAGGGCAAACATGGTGAAGATACCATTTTTTTACAATACCATAATTTCACACAGTTTTCTAGTTTTAAATATGTAGGTCTTTTAATATTGATAATATTCCATGTATTTTACAGTGTGACTAAGTTCTTTGCACATTTTTTATGAAAGAGCAGACATTGGATTTTATTTTATCATTTTTTTAAATTGAAGTACTGTAGATTTCAGGATCCTGAAAGATGATGCTATGAACGTGCTGCACTCCACCAGTCCATTCTAAAGGAGATCAGCTCTGGGATTTCTTTGGAAGGAATGATGCTAAAGCTGAAACTCTAGTACTTTGGCCACCTCATGTGAAGAGTTGACTCATTGGAAAAGACTCTGATGCTGGGAGGGAATGGGGGCAGGAGGAAAAGGGGACGACAGAGGATGAGATGGCTGGATGACATCACCGACTCTATGGACGTGAGTGTGAGTGAACTCTGGGAGTTGGTGATGGACAGGGAGGCCTGGCGTGCTGTGATTCATGGGGTCGCAAAGAGTCGAACACGACTGAGCGACTGAACTGAACTGAGCTGTAGATTTACAATGTTGTGTTAGTTTCTGTTGTACAGTAAAGTGATTCATATATAATTAATGTATACATATACATACATTCTTTTTCAAATAATCTTTTCTATTGTGATTTATCATAGAATATTGAATATAGCTCTGTTTTATAATGTAGGACCTTGTTGTTCATCCATCTTATATATAAAGTCTACATCTGCCAACCTCAATCTCCCACTACAGAATAAATTTCTAGTTGCACAAAGCAGTGGCCCTTCTAATTAGTAGGCACTTTATTAGCTTTTTGACTTCCTTGATTAATTTCCTACTCTTTCCCCTATTTCTCCTCAAATCTTACTATCTCTAGGGAGGAGGAAATTAAAGAAGTCGATCTGTGAGGTCTAGGTGTCTCAGTGAAAGAAGGAAGGCAGCTATCTCAGTCTTACCTCCTTATAAATATGATGATTACTGTACCTCTTGTCCTTACAAACCACATTAATCCTGTTTTCAAGGAGAATTCTTATGTATGAATATTGAAGTAGAACATGTACTGTATAGGTTTACTTGCTGTGAACAAAGCTAGAATCTATGGAATTTGTGGACTATGACTCTGGAAATTTTCCCATAAGCTATATAATAACCTAGGGTAGTAAATGGAGATATTTCATAAGTTAAATACTTCCTACTGTGTAATATAATGCCTGTATCTCACAGGAGACCTCCTTTATAGCTCTAGGTTACATAGCATGTGTGCAAAATGAGAAAGAATGTCCCAGTAAGCAGCTCCTAGTTGCCTAGAGCTTTTCCCTAATTCACTTCTGGCTCTTGATTTCTTTCATTCTTAAAATTTCTCGTAGAGCTTGAGAGATTCTTGTGAATCTGCTTTTAAAACTGAAACTTTGTGTCATTTCATGTCCTGAATAAATTATTTCTGTAAACGTTTGTCTTGGAATAAGTTTTTTGAGGAAACCAGGTGGCACTAGTGGTAAAGAAACTGCCTGCCAAAGCAGAAGACATGGAGACACAGGCTTAATCCTGGGTTGGGAAGATCCCCCTGAGGAGGGAATGGCAATTCTCCAGTATTCTTGCCTGGAGAATCCCATGGACAGAGGAGCCTGGTGGGCTACAGTCATAAAGTCACAAANNNAGACATGGAGACACAGGCTTAATCCTGGGTTGGGAAGATCCCCCTGAGGAGGGAATGGCAATTCTCCAGTATTCTTGCCTGGAGAATCCCATGGACAGAGGAGCCTGGTGGGCTACAGTCATAAAGTCACAAAGAGTTGAATATGACTAAAGTAGCTTAGCATGCATGTGAGCTGAGATACCTTCTTTCCCCTTTACCTTCTGTTGTGTTGGGCTCCCAAGAAGTATATTCTGAGACACAGTTAGCATTAAGATATTTACTAAGGGTGCACTTAAGATACATGTTTATGAATAGGAGGGATAAGAATCAGGTCTGGGTAGAGGGAGAAGTCAAGCTGGATTGTAAACCCAACAGTAGCCTGGACTGGTAACTCCAGGAGCTCTGAGCTACAATGGGCCTTTAGAGTTGTTCTACTTTGAGCTGAGATGGCCAGTCATTTATACAGTATATGGCAGAATGAGACATGAGCTAGATGAGTCTTTGCAGTTCAGGCAACCCTTGCAAACATTTATCTACCAACAATGTTCTCAGTCTTTCAATACAGGCAACAAACCTTTCATTGAAGTAGGACATGGTTGGACTATCACAATCATACAACTTCTGGGTTTTGTGACTACATCATTTTTTTCTAATATATTTTTTTCTACTCTACTTTTTTAAACCTTCTAACATTCTCATCTTTTTACTTGTTTATCAGTTTCATTGAGATAATCAGTGCAATTTCACAGACTCATAATTTTTCTTTCCCTTTCCCCCTTAAATATTATTATTTACTTATGAATTCTCAGAGTTGATTACATTTTATTACACTCTACCTTAGTCTTGTTATTAAATAAATTGAATTGCATATCACAAATCCTTTTGCTATAATTTCTCAATTCACCTTATGTTCAACTGAAAATTTTAAATTGTTAATTATTTTAGGACGGGCTTAAAGAACTTATGATTTGATTTATATTTTTTGTATGTTCAAATGCACTTTCTGCCTTATTTATTTAAAAAATATAGTTTCTTAGTCATCTTTTGCTACAGCAATAGGTAACTCCAAGATTTCAGCTGCACATTTGCTAGGCTGCACTGGCAAGGACTGATTCAGTAAGGCTTTATGACCTTTTCACTGTGGAGCATAGGTTGAATGGAAGATTACTGCCTGGGTCCTGCTGTTCTCATGGCAGAGAACAAGAACACAAAATGACTAATGAAAACATGAAATTTCTCTTAAAATCTCTGGACTGACATAACATTTTTTACATTTTTGCTCACATCCTATCGGCTGTAATGGATCACACGGGAAAAGCCAATGTGGCAGAAAGCCACAAGGGACAGAAGTGAGTCAATGGCTTTGACAGTAATAATATCTAAGAAGTGCATTCCTTGGTTACTGTAATTGAGTTATCTCCCTTCTGCTTACAAAATACACTTAATGCCCCCCTCCCAACAAAGGTACCAAAGATGGTACAGATGGTTTATTCACAGATACATGGCCTTAGGCTTGAAACCCCCAGTCTTATGATGGATTGTTCTTCGTCAGGACCAGATGTAGATTTCCTTTATTTGAAGCGAAGTGAAATGAAAGTTGTTCAGTCATGTCTGACTGTTTGTAACCCCATGGACTATAGCCAGCCAGGTTCCTCTGTCTGTGGGATTTCCCAGGCAAGAATACTGGAGTGGGTTGCCATTCCCTTCTCCAGGGGATCTTCCTGATCCAAGAATTGAACCTGAGCTTCCTGCACTGCAGGCAGGTTCTTTATCATCAGAGCCACCAAAGAAGCCCTCCCTTTATTTGAAGGCNAGACTGACTCCCCCATGTCATTCTTTCTTGCTCCCCGTTTTTCTGGCTGAATTCCCATCTGGAACATGGATGCTATTCCACATAAACTTATTCAGCCTCTTTTTCTCCACTAATTTCCATACTACATTATCCTTTTCTAATCTCTCTATATATATGTAATTAAATATGCATTTTTCCAAGGATGCTGTCTCTGTTCCCACCTTTGAATCATCCTGGATCCACTGGGGCTGGACCCTGGCATACTTCTGTCTGGAAAGGAAAATAATGGAAACCATATGGCAGTTACTGATTAATAACAATTATGAAATACTTACAGGCAAGTATTCCAAGGTTCTTCTTTTTAGGAAAAGGGAATGTCCTTTGATTCAACTCCCATTCTGCTCTTGATAGAAACTCTCAAGTCCCTTTCTATCCATGGCTTATATGTTATTATAACTAACATCTTCACAATATGTGTTTATTTGTAAAATTTCAATGCTGATTAAATTTCTTAATAATTATTTCATTATTATGTAAATTTGAAGAAGCCATTGCCTACATAAGCCCTTGAAACTGCTCATAGTCTGAAGTCTGAAAGCAGAAGGTAGATACATAATTAAATTATATACTTAGTATAAAGTATTCAAGTACTATAATAGTGTCGTGATAAATTATTTTGCATAAAATATTACAAACTACATAAACTAATCATTCAAGTTGTTAGATATATGGTGATTTTTTTTCACCATGTCTTAAAGTATCTAGATCAGTATAAGATTTCATAAATTCCTCTTTGTATAAATTTTATGTTTAAAACACTTTCTTGTCATATCTCTTGGGACATTTCCATTTCCATTAACTCTTTTATTTTTTAATCTGATTATTTTTGTCCTATCCTGAGTTTTTTAATATCTAGTTAATTATTGAACAAGTCCATGAAATATGCTTTTCAGAGAATATTCCTTTTAAAATTTTTTCTCATTTCTATCTTGTTTCCTATAGTATGCTTTTATATATTTCACAGTAGTTCAAAAAATTTCTGACCAAGTAAGAATAGCAATTTTATATTCTTCAACCAGATAAAATATTCCTTTCTTCCTCCTTTCTTTATGTTTTGTTGAAAATGATCATAATATACTAGAAAGTTTTACAATGCACACAACTTAACAATACACACAGAAAGAATGCATTCGATTTTTTGGAGAAGAGGCCATCTAAGTTGATTCAGCAATAATCTTATTTTGACAGCCATTATCTATACAAAATGTCAGTCTTACAGTGAAAAATAGACAAATCGTGGTGAACTTTCACTTCAAAAGAGCAAGTGCACATTTCATTCGAATGAGAAATAGAAACCTGAAAATGCTCTAATTAGCTTTGTTAGCCCCTCTTAGTAAAATTAAAGACAGAATGCCAAGTCCAATATAATTAGTCAAATCATAAAACTATAGAAGAAATTTGACTTGAAATCATAGACTGTATTAAATTGATCTTGATGAAAACATTGAAAAATTCCACATTTGCAACTTATGCCTCAGATTATTGTCATTGGTAACATCTGTGTTAATGAGAGAAAACACATATAGTCTTGGAATAAAAAATAAGTCTTGAAACAAGTAGCAAACCTGAGAGACATTAATTAAGTACCATCGAGGGACTTTGAGACCAATTATATGTGCCCCATAAGGAAGTCATAGAGTAGAATATTGTACTAAACTATAACTTCTCACCTGAATGAATATGTTGATTTTGACTTTTTTAAAGAAGACTGAATACAAAGTTAGAGATGTTTTGTTGTTGTTTTATAAGAGGAAGGCTAAAGTGAAACAAGAGTTTATTTTTAGACTTATAGGAAGCAGATGTATTCAAAAAGTGGTCGGGAGAGTGTGAGTTGGTGATTTTTCAAGAGATGAGGAGATTGAAGAAATAGAAGAGGGATTTGTTAGGGCTAGAGACCAGGGCAGTGGCGGAGGATAGGAGAGAGCCCATTGACAGACCAGCGCGTCAGGGGAAGCAGAGTCTGGAGCATAGCCCTGGGATTCACAAGTATTTACATGACGGGTTCTAACACAATGATTGTTAAGAACATGAAAAATTCAAGCTGTGCGGGAGTCTAAGTGAGAGAAAATGGGGGAGAGAGAGTTTTTTGTTTTTTTTTTTTAAGTAAGAAATAAAAAATAAAGTATGACCCTGGAAACTACAAAATGTATAAACTTTTGATATCTACTGTATTTTTCAAACTGACAACCTATTCCTTGTATGAATCACAATTACTTTATATATTCTAAGAATAGAAAAATACTCCCATTAAAATTCGATAATGATGCTTTCTTATCAATTGTAAGACACATTCTGATTTCAGAGGTGTTGAAATACAAAAATGATGACAAATGGTGGCTGTGATCATGTACCCTATTACATCTAGAACATTGCTTCATCAATTATCCTTTCTCTCATCTGAAGCTTCCATCTCTCTGACTTTTCTGGATCATTCTTCTCTGCCTACATTTTTTTTAACCCTCCCTCCCAATATAAAAACTAAAGCAGAGCAAAGACACTACAAATTTCAGCTCAGCTCAATTCAGCAACTCATTTTTGCTCTGTTGTAAGTGGTCTAGGCTTTTATTTAAATTTCTCTAATTCTTTTCTTTTCTACCTGACTCAAAATAACCCCTCTTAAATAAAATTTCCAGAAATCATCTCTTCTTCATATGAGATCTCATAGTACTTTGGACAGTTTCTCTCTATCACATCATAGATTCCTTTTTGTGCAGGTTTTTTTCTTTTTTTCTTGTGAAAGTTTATTTTAAGCTTCTTCTCTAGGACATGGGTAGAGAATGCTTTTAAAAATGAAATTATATATCTTGTGACCATGTATAACATATAGCAGCTTTATGACAGATAAATTGCTCATTCAGTTAATGTTTCCTGAAACTCAGTTTCCTTGTTTGTAAAGCAAGAATATTAATATCTATTTTACAGTGTTTCATAATGTCATTGTGAGAAATAAATATCATCAAAGCATCTTNAGCTTTATGACAGATAAATTGCTCATTCAGTTAATGTTTCCTGAAACTCAGTTTCCTTGTTTGTAAAGCAAGAATATTAATATCTATTTTACAGTGTTTCATAATGTCATTGTGAGAAATAAATATCATCAAAGCATCTTTCACCATGTTTGATACCATGAGATGAATATTAAGTTATTTAGTTATTTCTCTTGTCTTTGTGTCTCTTTTATCATCTCCCATTTCTCTTTGTGCAGAGTAAAAAATAAAATAGTTCTGAAATTCCATTGCTTTCTATAAATTCCCAACAAACACAAACTCACATTCAGCATTATTTTTAGAGAAATGTGCATGGTCTCTGTAAAATAGATTAACTAGTCTATACTTCAAGAGTCCAGACTTTAAAACATTAAAACAAGTTATAAAGAAATGTCATGTTGACACATTACCTTGTTAGCTATGGGAGTCTGTCAGCATTGACTAAATAGTAAGTCTGTGTACAGCAGAATGATTTCATTGAATCAATTTCTTTATAAGGGATCCTACAGTGGGCTGTAACTTCAGTGGCTAGGAACTGACAGGGTTTGGAGAATTGTGGGTCAGGGGTGAGTGAGAGTGTATGAAATGACAATACAGTTTTCCCTACAGAGCACACATCTTTTTCTATTATGGTTCCTAAAAAAAAAAAATTCACAAATATAGGATTACAGTTTAATAGTACAAAGGAGAGGTTTTATTGAATCATTTTCCCTTCTTTCACCTTAAGGTGGGAAAAGAAATGAGGACTTCATAATAGAATTTAAACTGATATATGGGATCAATGTGAACATTGGATTTTGACCAGTGATAATTATCTACAAATGATTAATTTCTAGTTAAATAGTCAGTGAAAGACTAAGTATTTATGCATTTTCAATGCTACCATAAAAACATTGTGAATAATTTTACTGTAATGCTCAAAGCAATCACCACCACAACAACAATCAAGGATCCTTGGTAAAGGCCCTTTTCCAGAGCACAGCATTGCCTACTGAGAGTCTTAAGGGACTCCCACAGAGCCCCCTCCCCACTTCCCAGCAAATCATTTCCCTCTACCATGACACCATCTGTCTCCGAATTTACACTGCCCAAGAGATTAATTCCTAGGAGGAGGAAATTACAGGGCTTACTTCCATGACCCTAGGAGAACAACAGTTTTAATTCTACCATTGGTTGTAGCCTTATTTATTCAGCTTTTATCTGAAGTAACAGGTGAGCCATCATTATATGGACATTTATCCAAACATCTTTGTGTCCTCCTTAACCTGACCAGATAACCCATCTTTTCAAAGTCCCACAGACAATTTTATTATATTTCTCAGAAATTGCAACCAAATCTTCCCCACCCTCAACATTTGTCAAAACATTCCTTTCATCTTCTTTATCAGACAGAAATATAGAAGCCAAAACAAAGCAAAATAAAACAAACAAACAAAGAAAACCAGTCATCACTTCAGTGGTGGCTTTTTTCTACCCACCCATCCCCAGCCCACTTTGTCTACCATGAGCTTTGGAACTGGTTTCCTCCCCCTTTTCACTTTTAGGCATTTCTTCTCCCTCCATTCAAACAAAGCAATGAAAATAAAGCTGCTTTTGTTGATGACCAACAGACCATAGAACTTCCTTGTTACAACCATTAAAAATTTTCTCAGTTGTCCTCAAACATTGATGATTTTAAGACTTTAACACCAGCTCAATAGAGATCTCTCAATCATGCTCCTATCTTTACTGGTTACTTAAGCAACTATATAACAAAACATCCAATTTATTGACGTCTGAAGTCTCTTCATTAAATGACTTTTTCTCCATCTCTCTTCAGCTTCTAGTTTACAGCCTAAAATCTCTTATAACCTCTAACTTATACTATTAAAAAATCTCAATTTTAAGTATTCTGCTAATTACCAACTCTTATATTTCCTGATCATTGTTAACAATTACCATAATTCACCATTATCCATTTTTATTATGGCCGTGAAGGTGAAAGTGTTAGTAGCTCAGTCGTGTCCAACTCTTTGCAACCCCATGGACTGTAGCCCACCAGATTCTTCTGCCCATGGAATTCTCCAGGCAAGAATACTAGAGTGGGTACCTGTTCCCTTCTCCAGGGTATCTTTCCAACCCAGGAATCAAACCCAGGTCTCCACAATTTTTTCTCTACATCACCTTAATCTTATCTAAACACCCCTAATACACAGCTCACATTCCCTGTGACACGGGAAGCCTTAATGTTCTCCAAGCATGATGATGTGTTAGACAGGTTTCTTTCTGAAGATAGACTTCTAACTTCCTTTTTCTTAGAGTATTTATTTTAGAACACTTGCAATTTTAAATTGTTTCTCTGCCTTTTTGAAAAGTAAGGGCGTGTAAATCAGCCTCTTGAAAGTTTTACAACCGAGGAATGTCTTTCTCAAGGAGGAGGAGCCATCCCTTTAAAATATAATCATTAAGAAAGGGAGCATTAGACTGACAGTTAAGCCAAATATCAAGAGGTGGAACATTAGCTAGCTGAGTTTACAAAGAATGTTGTATCTTGTTTTGAGATGATGAGTCCATATAAAAAATTAAGTAGTAGAAATCAAAGTCCTTTTAAATGTGAGATTATAATTCTAATCTTTACGGCACTGTTTGATTATAACATTTATAAAATAAAGCCATAAAAAATGAATTATAAAAAAAAGTAGAAGCACCTCTAGCTCAGTCTCTATGAGAGGGTAGGCACCTAACATCTTCTTTTTATAAGCATTAATTAGCAAAAACAGATGCCCTCATCCCATTAACCACCTCACGAGGAGTTTTCTCTTCTGTTACTTCTTCCTTATCTTCCAGTCTGTCTTGAATCCACTTCTATTACTCTTTCCATCCTTCCAAGGAGACCATTCATGCCAGTGTTATCCAAAATCTATTTGCTGCCAATGTGGCAATTCAAATAGCTTCTTTTCAGCCAACTCGTTCTCTCAATTAACTCAAATTACTCCCTTCATTTTAAAATATTTTCTTCTGTTGACTCTGTGATAGTGTATTTCTGTCTAATCTTCTACATTTTGGTTACCTTTCCCAGGTTGCCTTTGCTAGGGCTTCCTTGGGGGCTCAAAGGTTAAGGCATCTGCTTGCAATGCGGGAAACTTGGGTTTGATCCCTGGGTCGGGAAGATCCCCTGGAGAAGGAAATGGCAACCCACTCCGTATTCTTGCCTGGAGAATCCCATGGATGGAGGAGCTTGGTGGGCTATAGTCCATGGGTTGCAAAGAGTCAGACATGACTGAGCGACTTCACTTTCACTTTCATCCTTTACTCAATCCCTGAATATCCTAGTTCCAAGGGGCTAAGGAATTGCCTCAGACTCTATCTTCTTTCCTATGTATTCTCATTCATTAAAAAATACCCTCTACTCCCCATTATTTAAATATTATTAGTGGTCTGTTGTGTCTCTGTATTTCTAGGCTCAACTCTGTCCCTGAGCTTCCAACTGTCGAACATCTCTACTTTCATAAAATATTATTTTTATATTAAAGGAAAATTATCTGGACTTTACTGACTATATCAAAATATTGATGGAGGTATATCTAAGAAAAGTAAAGTGAGACAAATATCTTTAACCAGAAAATTAAGTGAAATGTTTTATAAAGGACTTTTCACTATTATAGATAACTATCTTTAGAATGTAAAAGTTGTTAAGGCTATCTTCTAGAAAGCAGATTAATGTTAATCACATATTATATAAAGTATATGAGTTTTATTGTTTTGATATAAATCTAAGTCTCACTCCATACTTATGAAATAACATGTTATAAAAGCCCAAGTCTGTAATGTCTCTGAAACTTCAAGAGTTTGGACAAAAGTCATGGTTTTCATAAAATATTCCATGGAGTTCTTCAGGTCTTTAACAATACCTTCAGGATTAAGTAGGGATGAAGGGAAACTTTGTAGGCTCAATCTCCTGCCTTACCCTCAACCAGAGCATCTTTCAAAATTGAGACTTTACAAATTGAGTTTCCATGTATATTTCAGTTAGATGACATTTAGGACTATAAGCTGAGTGCTGAAGAATTGATGCTTTTGAACTGTGGTGCTGGAGAAGACTCTTGAGAGTCCCTTGGACTGCAAGGAGATCCAACCAGTCCATTCTGAAGGAGATCAGCCCTGGATGTTCTTTGGAAGGAATGATGCTAAAGCTGAAACTGCAGTACTTTGGTCACCTCATGTGAAGACTTGATTCATTGGAAAAGACTCTGATGCTGGGAGGATTGGGGGCAGGAGGAGAAGGGGATGACAGAGGACGAGATGGCTGGATGACATCACTGATTCGATGAACATGAGTCTGAGTGAACTCTGGGAGTTAGTGATAGACAGGGAGGCCTGGTGTGCTGCGATTCATTGGGTCACAAAGAGTCAGACACAACTGAGTGACTGAACTGAACTGACTGAATATTTTATTGTGTTCCCACTTTAAAAATAGATAATCCTCTATAAGGGCTTCCCTAATGCTCAGTTGGTAAAGGATCTGCCTGCAATGCAGAAGACCTGGGTTCAATCCCTGGGTGGGAAAGATCCCCTAGAGTAGAAAATGCAACTCACTCCAATGTTCTTGCTTGGGAAATCCCATGAATGGAGGAGCCTGGCAGGATAGAGTCCATGGGGTCACAAAAATCAGACACAACTTAGCAAATGAACCAGTACAACAATCCTCCCCAAAAATCTTACCCCTAATAGTGTATTACTTAAAACTATTGTACTATAAATGTTGACTCAATACTTAAAATAACAAATATGGTATCAATTCTCAGTGAAAATCAGTGTTGGGAGTATAATGGAAAGAACACTAGGAACAGGAGATAGGTCTTCAATCATTTCCTTTTCCTCATTAACTGTGTGAACATGACTCATCCTGCCTTACAAGCCTCTTGGGGCAATTAATTAATTCAATATAAGTCTGGCCTTATAAATCTCTTGAGTGTTTGGTGAAGAGCTCAAGGCATCCTTGTTAATTTTGAATTCAAAAAGAGTGTATTTAATGGAAAGCAATTTCAGTTCTATTACTTATTTCATTCATTAATTTAACATTAATTCATCAAATCTCTTTAAGCATATTGTCAAAGGATGTCAGTTTTTGTATCAACTGGGGATACTTTAACACTAAAATAAATATGATCCCTGCCCTCACAAAGCTTATGCTCTGAAGCAGACAGATACTAATTAAATATTGTGTTAGTTGCTCAGTTGTGCCCAACTCTTTGCAACTCCATGGACTGCAGCCCACCAGGCTCCTCTGTCTATGGGATTTTCCAGGCAAGGATACTGGAGTGGGTTGCCATTTCCTTTTCCAGGAGATTTTCTTAACCCAGGGATAGAACCCTGTTCTCCTGCACTGCAAGCAGATTCTTTACTGACTGAGCTATGAGGGAAGCCTCATGCTTACTTAGGGCTTACAAAATTTTATACACACACACATGTTTTGCATAATATTTGGGGCTTCCTTCATAGCTCAGTCAGTAAAGAATCTGCCTGCAGTGTAGGAGAACAGGGTTCTATCCCTCGGTTGGGAAGATCTCCTGGAAAAGGAAATGGCAACCCACTCCAGTATCCTTGCCTGGAAAATTCCATAGACAGAGGAGCCTGGTAAGGAACAGCCCATGGAGTTGCAAAGAGTTGGACACAACTGATCAACTAACACAAGTAAGCATGATCAGGTGATATGGTATTTTATAGCTCAAAGCTGCACTGGAAAGTAGAAAAGTGTTCAATAATTGGAAAGTTGAATCACTAATAAAATAGTTGTATATCATTATGAATTAGTAAAAAGGCTAAACTCATAATTATTTTAAAATAAAAGCTGCCTTTATATTTAAAGTACAAGCTATAAAAGTGTTACTTCATGAAAACCTCTAGGGGAAGTTATTTTAATGACTATATCATAATAAATTATAATTGGGCTTTCTACAGTTGCATGTACTGTATGCCTTTGAAGTTCTTACTTTGCTGGAGGGTATATTTCTTACATTCTTAATTATTCCTACGAAAGTTTTCTTCATTATTAATTTGGCCTCTGTATGAAATAAAAATGTGCTAAGTCAGTTTCAGCTTAGCTCCTTTGCAAAGGATCACTGAAATTTTGAGAACACTGAGAACTTTACCATATCGAAAGGCAATAATGATTAATGCTTAGAATTAAATATCAAACAGATAAATAAATATAAGTAATGGAATATATTGTGCTTCCCTTGTAGCTCAGTTGGTAAAGAATCTGCCTGCAGTGCAGGAGACCCGGGTTTGATCCCTGAGTTGAGAAGATTCCCTGGAGAAGGGAATGGCAACCCACTCCAGTATCCTGGCCTGGAAAATCTCATGGACAGAGGAGCCTGGTGGGCTGCAGTCCATGGGGTCGCAAAGAGTAGGGCATGACTGAGCTACTCACACTTACCCTTAATGAAATATATTACTTTGGACTGCAAGGAGATCCCTTGGGCTGCAAGGAGATCCAACCAGTCCATCCTGAAGGAAATCAGTCCTGAATATTCATTGAAAGGACTGATGTTGAAGCTGACATTCCAATACTTTGGCCACTTGATGGGAAGAACTGATTCACTTGAAAAGACCCTGATGCTGGGAAAGATTGAAGGCGGAAGGAGAAGGGGACAACAGAGGATAAGATGGATGGATGGCATCACCAACTCAATGGACATGAGTTTGAGTAAACTCTAGGAGATGGTGATGGACAGCGAATTGTGGTGTGCTGCAGTCCATGGGGTCGCAAAGAGTTGGACATGACTGAGCGACTGAACTGAACTAAATACAAAATAAAGTAAGACTTTATGTTGGTGCAAGGATGTCTGAAGCTTGAGTACTTCTATAGCCAAAATCAGTACTGTTAAAACTATCCTATTATCATGTATAGTCAAACTTTTAGGTTTTACATGTTGAAGTAGACAGATGACAAATATCTCTATTAAAAATAAATCAACAAAATCTATTCTCACATGATAATCTTTCTTTTTCTGTTGCCTTCATCCAAATTCTAAATTTAAACAGTTAAACTGTACTCTTTTTAATACAGTAAATATAACTACTTTTCTACTAATATTATATTCAAATAATTACCTAAAGCAAAAGCAATTAACTATTTTTCTGACTACAAATAAGGATAGGAAAAATTCCTCCTACACATGCACCTCAACTTCCTTTCCACATTTTAGATCTTCATTCTCTGAAGGGAATTCTGAATCAATAAATTGGATTGACATACAATCAATGAAGTTAAATTTCAAAATGTAGTCAGCTTCATTGCAGTAGTTTTGTTTTTCTTATTTTAGCTTTTTATTCCTTTAAAAATATCCATTATCCACTCCTTCATAGGTAGCTAGAGACAGAGTCCAAAAAGAAAATATTTCTGCTTTAAAATTTTTCTGTGTAAGACCTTAAGAACTATGATATAAATATATATGGGCTACATAATATTTAGAAAGAAAATTTAAGTTTGAGGTAATTTAAAAGTGCCAAACTTATGGGTAAAACTTTAAAGATTTTATACATCAAACTTCTGGAGTATACCAGTTTTACTCTCATTGGTTATTATTATGGACATCATGAGATCTAACGATTGAGGAGAGAGACTCAGACAGAGAGAGAGAGACCTTAAGGGAGAAAGTCCAAAATCTATAGAGGAGGCCAGCGAGCTGGAGACCAGGTAAGAGTAACAGTTCAAGTCTGAAGGCAGTCTGCTGGCAAAATTCCCTTATCCTTTTGAGTAGGTTTTACCTTCCAAATTATCCTAATTGTATTCTCTATCCCACCGCTCATTGCTTCATTTCCAGGAATTTTGCCTGTGTGCTCCACTCACTTCATTCCATCCAGGGTCCTCAGCAGGAAAATTGTCTCAGATCTTCCAGTTATCAACCCACAATTCAGTTCAGAGGCTGTGACTCTCTTGTCTGCTTCTCCCAAGTCTCTCTTTCACAGTTTGACATGAATGATAGATCCAGACATTGTTTCACTACGTTTCCAGACTCTTTTCACAAGCATAGGGACTTACCCTACTTCTCAGCTGCCAGGGCCATGATCCAAGGAGTCTGAATTCTGGCTCTTCCTATTTCTTTATCAAGATCAAGAGCCTAGCAGTCCAATAGCTCTAGTCCTGACAGTTTCTTTGCATTTCTGCTCAATTTCTTGGCTTTCAAAAAGTAAATATTATTTTTAATTGACCGTGATCCTTTTTTTATATTTTATTTATATTATCTGAGTGGAAGAATATACCAGAGCATCCACTTTCTAAGCCATTCTGGCTAAAAGACTGGACTTACTTTTTAGTGAAAGATATTTTTATTCAGAAGTCAGAAACTGAAAATATCAAGAATGTTCTCCGATCTCTCAGTTCATCATCTTAATCTTTATCCAGTGGCTTATATTTTGTAAAGAAAAGATGTGTCATTGTGGAGTTTTACCAGATCTTTCACTTGTTCCACTAAACAGAAAACATACTTGCTCACTTCATCAGTGCTTGCTGGGGACGGTTTATTCCACATACTGACTCAGGTAGAAATAAACGGAGATAGCTAGGAGGCATTTGATTTTTTTAAGTAAAGAATCACCATTTTGAGGCTGCTTAAAAAAAAAAAAAAATCTTGGCTTTTAAGCAAACAAAAAGATTTGACCAAAACTTTAAGTTTTTTTTGTAACATCCCAATTACTAAAATACTGAAAAATATTATTTTTTGATTTCTAGAGAATAAAAGCTAACTAAAAATACATTTTTAGAAGAGAATATATATATATATATATGGCTTTGGGTGACTAACCACACAATCATAGCAATCTGGTTCAGTAAGGCCTTTTTTATACGGTTCTTCTGTGTATTCTTTCCATCTCTTCTTGATCTCTTCAGCGTCTACTATGTCTCTACCACTTTTATCCTTTACTGTGTCTATCTTTGGGCAGAATTCTCCCTTGATGTTTCCAGTTTTCTGAAGAAATCTCTAGTCTTTCCCCTTTTGTTGTTTTCTTGTATTATTAAGCACTGCTCATTGAAGAAGTCCCTCTTGTCTCTTCTAGCTGCTCTTTGGAACTCTGCATTTAATTGGATGTAACTTTTCCTCTCTCCCTTGCTTTTCACTTCCCTTCATTCTTCCACTATTTGTAAAACCTTCTCAGATAACCACTTTGCCTTTTTGCTTTTCTTTTTATTTGGGATGGTTTTGTTCACTGTCACCTGTACAATATTACAGACCTCTGTCCATAATTCTTCAGGCACCTTGTTAACCAGATCTAGTCCTTTGAATCTGTTCTTTACCTCTACTGTGAATCCATACAAGATTAAAGTCATACCTGTCTGGCCTAGTGTTTTCTTTAGTTTAAGCCTGAATTTTGCTATGAGAAGCTGGTGATCTGAGCTACAGTCAGCTCCAGGTCTTTTTATGCTTACTATGTACAGCTTCTCCATTTTCAGTTACAAACAATGTAATCAATTTGATTTCGGTATCCATCTACCTATCTATACACACACATACGCAGAGAAAGACAGGGAGAGAAATGTAGTACGCAGAGAAAGACAGGGAGAGAAATGTAGTTTGTGTATATTCCCAAGTCTTAATTTCATGCTATAATTTTAAAAAATGAATCAAGTACAAAGTAATATGTTTGTACTTACCCTCTAGAAAGTAGATATTTTGTTTCAAGGGCAAAAGTATCACATTTTTCAATTTTATAGGATCAATAAATTTCATGAGGTTTTATGCTAATTCAAAAGACCTTATAAACACCTATTGCTATGTTTGACAAAATAGGAAATACTTTTCTTCTACTCTTTAGGAAAAAGTCAGAATATAAAAGTAGAATATCACATCTAATTATCCACAGAACTCACTAGATCTTTTATACTTTCACTGCCCTACTGTAAAAAAAAGCTTACTACATAAATCAATCACTTCCAAGTTTTAATTACCCAGGCATAGTTATATTCAGCATAATAAAATTAGAGTACTGTATATATCATCAAGTACTGTTTGTTCTATCCATCCCTGATCTCAAACATTTCTCAAATCTACTTATATCTTTTCAGCTCCTTTAAAAGTCCCGCATTCATGATGTTACCACTATAATAAACTGGCCTCACTTCTTCATTTCTGGTCTTCTCCAATCCATCCTTACAAAAGAAATTCAGATTACTGAACTTTTCTCCTTAAATACCTCAATAAGTTCTTAGTACTTTTAAAATAAAATCCAAACTTCTTACAAAGACCATATGTCCTCGGCTGCTCTAGCTGGTGTGCCACGTTTCATCTTCACTCTCCTCCAGCAGGAAGGAGCCTGCCTCCCTGGTGCTCTGTTCTTGGAACACTATGTTTCCAGTGCTACTTCTGGGCACGTGAATATCCTAATCCCTCACCCTGGAATATTCTTTCCTCTATTGTTTGCTTGGATGACTCCTTCTCAGCTTTCAGGTCTCAACTCAAATGTTACCTCTTCTTGCAAGCTTTCCCTGACTTTCCTGTCTGAAGATGCTCCTCCTTGTTTCTCTCTTCTTACAACCCTATTAATTTTTTTTATAGTATTCAACACAATCTGTAACTAATCCAACTATCTGTTTTTTGTTTATAGTCTCATTTAGAATGAAAAATTCATGAGTGGAAATATTTATTTATGTCATTCATCATTGAATTCTGGGAGTCGGTACAGTGTCATCATGTAGTAGGGACTCAGTGAATATCTACTGCTTGTTTGAGTTTGGGGATTGTGTTAATACTATATACAGCTTAGAATCACAGCCACCTCATTTCAAGTCTCTCATTATTTGTTTTTGCTTTTGTGATTTTTTTTTTTTTTTTGCCTCTTTTCTTGGGAAAGCCAGTAATTTGAGCCTCATTCCTCTTAATTATGTATGTTAAAACAATGATCAGTCGCAGTTATCAAACGTTGTTGTTGTCCAGTCACTAAATCATGTCCAACTCTCTGTGACCCCATGGACTGTAGGATGCCAGCTTCCCTATCCTTTTCTATCTCCTGGAGTTTTCTCAAACTCATGTTCATCGAGTCAGTGATGACATCCAACCATCTCATCCTCTGCTGTCCCCTTCTCCTCCTGCCTTCAATCTTTCCGAGCATCAGGGTCCTTTCCAGTGAATCAGCTCTTTGCATCAGGTGATGAAAGTATTGGGGCTTCAGCTACAATATCAGTCTTTCCAGTGAATATTCAGGACTGATTTCCTTTAGGATTGACTGGTTTGATCTTGCTGTCCAAGGGAATCTAAAGAGTCTACTCAAGCACCACACTTTGAAAGTATCAATTCTTCAGCAATCAGTCTTCTTTATGGTCCAACTCTCATATCCACACCTAACTACTGGAAAAACCATAGCTTTGACTAAAGGACCTTTGTTGGCAGAGATGTCTCTGCCTTTTAAAATACTTTTGTCATAGCTTTTCTTCCAAGCAGCAAGCATCTTTTAATTTCATGGCTGCAGTCACTGTCTTCAGTGATTTTAGAGTCCAAGAAAATAAAGTGTGTCACTGTTTCCATTTTTCCCCATATATTTGTCATAAGTGATGGGACCAGATGCCAAGATCTTATTTTTATGAATGTTGAATTTTAAGCCAGCTTTTTCACTCTCCTCTTTCACCTTCATCAAGAGGCTCTTTAGTTCCTCTTTGCTTTCTACCACTAGAGTGGTACCATCTGCACATCTGAGGTTATTGATATTTCTCCCTACAATTTTGATTCCAGCTTGTGATTCATCCAGCCCAGCATTTCACATGATGTTAAATAAGCAAGGTCACAACATAGAGCCTTGACATACTCCTTTCCCAATTATGAACCAGTCCAGTGTTCCATGTATGGTTCTAACTGTTGCTTCTTGACCTCTAAATGTTGCTTATTGATCACTGAATGTGTATAAAGCATTCTGATATAGATTTAAAGAGATCAATTATTTTAACTGTTAAGTTAATCCTGAGGTAAACATTATTCACATTCCCATATTTTAGATTGAGAAAATTGAACCTGAGTTAATTAACCTTCCAAAAGTCACAGACTCAACAGTCTTATCAGACTGTGTTCTGAGAATGCAATGGGATACTATCGGCAAAGCTGTTGTGGTGGTGATTACTGTAGTTACTGTTGGGCCAAGAAAGTTTGTTACTTCAGTTACACTCGTTTAGAACAGTTCAAGGTTTCAGTAGCCATGGCACATGAGTTCTGGGGCCTTCTCTGTATTTTCCTGCATAACTGGTGTGAATCATTATTCAGAGTGAATTACTACTGTATTAGTAAACCAAGTTATTTCCTGCATAACTTGGTTTACTAATACAGATCAAGAAAAATATTTGANTGTAGTTACTGTTGGGCCAAGAAAGTTTGTTAGTTCAGTTACACTTGTGTAGAACAGTTCAAGGTTTCAGGAGCCATGGCACATGAGTTCTGGGGCCTTCTCTGTATTTTCCTGCATAACTGGTGTGAATCGTTATTCACAGTGAATTATTACTGTATTAGTAAACCAAGTTATTTCCTGCATAACTTGGTTTACTAATACAGATCAAGAAAAATATTTTGACTCTCCACCTTCCCTTCAGTATTGGGTTGGTGAAAAAGTTTGTTTGAGTTTTTCGTCAAGATCTTATGGAAAACAACAACCAAACTTTGTGGCCAAACCAGTACAACTTTCACATTGCTGTCTTAATTAAATCTGTTGAATCTCAGTGAAAACTCACATGATTAGATTTTATTTTCCCAGAATTTTTTGCTTGACCTCTTATAAACTGGTGTAAAGGCTTTCATTAAAAAATGAACGTACAACCATTACATCTCATCAGAGACTACATATTTTCCCCCAATATAAAGCCACTTAAAATTTAAATTTCAAATAAATATTTCATTTCTTGGGTATACTTGTGTGTTTCAAANCTGGGATTCATTTGAGCAATGAAAAGATGGATGCGTCCAGTGAACTGAATGAGGAACATTTCCTTTCCTCAGAATGATGACAGTAATTAAAGTCATAGCTTTTTACTGATGGCTTTTAAATCATCCTTATGTTTATTTCTTGATTTTCCCCTAATGAATAGAACAAAGGAAATCATTTTCAGATTGTCAAATAACAGTAATGGTTTCAAGCACTCTGTTTAGTGCTTCCTACATATATCTGTCATTTTCTGTGTATACCCACATATACTATTTTATAGTTAATCATTTAGAATGGTAGGTAGTCCCCTCCCCCAAATGAAATAAGCTAATTTCAATTTGCCTTCTAACTATGAACAACTGTTAATAACTTGGAAATTTAATGAACACAAGGCAAGAATTTTTCACTGAAACTATTTCCATTACATTCATGTAATATTCTTTAAAAACTAGTGCATTTCAGAGTTCTTTGGTAATGGAAGAAACTAGTCAGCATAATTTCACGTAATCATGCAGTTTTTCTAAATAGTTTGTGACTATGACAGGTCATTTTTAATCCAGCTAGCTGTTTACATTACATTAAGGCAAAAAACCCAAACTACAAATTTGCAAGCCCTTCATGCTGAAATAATGTTTGTCCTTATATAGCTTAATTCTTGATCCACCAGCAAAACAATTTTAATCCATTTATTGCCTACATCAATGTTCATTAACAGTGGGACAGAGTCGGTTTTAGTAAGTACAGCAAACCTTTCTTCCGTCTGTTTTCTGCATTGGTTCCTGGAACATTCTAAGAATTGAGCAATAAACATCATGTTACAATATGGTCAGCTAGGGAGAGAAAGTGAGGGCTGAGTTAATCACCAGGAACAGGGATAACTCTGGATGGGAATGTGCAGATCAGACTGATGGGGAGCTTAAGCCTCTGTGCTGCCCAATAAATATGAGGAGCAAACTGGGGTGCACACTCTACTTGTCTCACCCAACAATTTTGATAAGGACATACTTACTCCTGAAAATACTTTGCATCTCACAGATACATTATTTTACTCTTTTAGCTGGAAGTGGTAAAACAACTGACAAACACATGTGTGTATACACACACACACACACACACAAATTACCATCCTGCACTAAATTTGTTCATTTAATCAATCTGTATCCTGCTGACTTAAAAAAAGTCACAATGTGGGAGTTGCGATTTAAGTTTTATTTGAGGCAAAATGAGGACTACATCCTAGCTAACAGCACCTTAAATAGCCCTAAGAAACTGCTCAGAGCTAGAGGGGGACTGTTAGTATATGTGTGATCTTGATGAATTGGGAGTCTATGTAATCAAGCACATATTTTTGCAGGGTTTTGCTAGTCACGAGGAGTGGTTGTCACCATGAAGGAATGTAGTGCTTTTCTCAATGTGAAGAGATGCAAGAATTGCGTTCCTACAATCAGCTTCTGAAATCAACTATCTGAAAACATGTTCAGGTAATTTTTCCCAGAGTACAGAGTGCTTCATCCCTCCTCTCTACCCCGGACTCCCTTTGGGGCGTTTTGAAGGTCAGCAGCTGCAGCCATACATGATGCAATCGTTGTAAAGATAGACGGCAAGTGCGAATTTGTAGCTGGCACTCCTAACTGGATTGTGAATTTATGACACAGGTCTTGTTATTTTGCATTGTTTTATTTCTAAATTCAAGCTCTAGCTTCATAAAGAGTTGGGGATGAAAATACATTGGTAGATTTGACATAAGCTGAAAGCAGGATATCAGAGAGAGGAAATTTCCTTCCCTGGCATTTAGATAAGTGACCAACATTCTTTGGTCCTTGCCTTCTGGAATGAAGCACCAGCAGCAGACGGATAGAAAGTTAGGACTCTTGGACCTCGTCACCAAGGTTTCTCATTGCATCACTTTTCTCTCCCCTCCTTTATGCTTACTAACTTTATAGATGCTCAGGGCACTAAATATTATCTTCCTTTTAAATAATTAAAACAAATTAATGATAAGGTGTGTGCTCAGTCATGTCTGACTCTGCAACCTTTTGGACCGTGCCCTCCAGGTTTCCCTCTCCTTGGAGTTTCCCAGGCAAGAACAATGGAGTGGGTTGCCATGCCCTCCTCCAGAAGATCTTCCCTACCCAGGGATCAAAATCCCCTCTCCTGCATCTCCTGCATTGCAGGCAGATTCTTTACTGCTGAGCCATCATAGAAGCCCTGAACATGTATTGTCAATACATTGTAATCTATTAGAAACAGGCATTTATACAAATCCTAACAGCAATTCTAACATTTATTTACTTAAAGTTAACATAACAATTAAAATGGGGAGTAAGGGCTGCACAAATCAAAGGTGGACCTGTTACTGGAAAATTGGGTTCACCTTTTGGTGGGTGTTGTGCTAATAGATTCAAACAAGTCAAAGGTCTGGAGAAGGAAGGATGTATTATTACCTTCAGCAGGTAAGGAGAGCAGCAAGGATTGTCCCCAAGCAATAAAACTGGGGAGGTTTAAGCTAAGGGTACCCACATAGTCATGAAGGGGCTTCAGTGGAGGAGAATTCGGCAGAGAATTGGGGCAAAGGTCGACAGAGTTCAAGTTTCAGTTGATTCAAGTCAGAGGGGTCCACATTTTCACTGTCCTCCACCTGGGTGAGGGCCTTAGTCCTTGAAGAACTCAGTGATATATTATTATGTGTATCCTTTGAGGAGGAACTCAGGCTCTGTTTTATCACTGCACTATTGTTTGACTGCCTTTTCTCTGTTCTTGCATTTTTTGTTCCTTCTGATCACTGTTTACTGAGACCTGCTGAAGGGCAAGCATTGTGG
This sequence comes from Neotragus pygmaeus, assembly GCA_006410875.1. Classification (NCBI taxonomy): domain Eukaryota; kingdom Metazoa; phylum Chordata; class Mammalia; order Artiodactyla; family Bovidae; genus Neotragus; species Neotragus pygmaeus. Next base: position 430,747 of record SJYV01029893.1, read on the forward strand.
TCATGTTTTGGCCAAAATGATTTATCTTACCTCAAGAGAGTAGTATCTGTTCCCTTTCTCTGGAGACTCCCTAACCTATCTGCTTACAGACTTAACCTCCCTCCTCCAGACCAACATCTTGCTTTTGGAGAACCTTATCCTATTCATCAAAACTCCGAGACTGCTTCTGTCCCTAGTGCAGGGTTCTTAAAAAAAAAAAAAAAAAGAAAGTTTGTTGGCTTGCTTCCCACAGAAGAAAGAATGTGGAAGGCTAAATATATAGCTGAATACCTTAGATATAGGGGGAAAGAATATTTCCCATCATTCACTTGCAGAANAAAAAAAAAAAAAAGAAAGTTTGTTGGCTTGCTTCCCACAGAAGAAAGAATGTGGAAGGCTAAATATATAGCTGAATACCTTAGATATAGGGGGAAAGAATATTTCCCATCATTCACTTGCAGAAGCAAAAATACAGTTAAGTTCAGAACTTAAAGAAGTAGTCTGACTTACGAGCCAGGACAAAGGTTAAAAAGTTGCTGTAAGCAGTAAGTCACTATCTTTACACAACACAGTTTAGATTGCATATAAATAGCATTCTTCTACTTCAATTGAAAAAATATTGGACAAAGACTGTCTCAATTGCTATTGCTGTCACAAACCACTTGGAAATTTAGTGGCATAACACATTTTATGTGTTATATTTCCAAACGATGAGCCAGGAATTTGGATAAGAGTCAACAGAAATAGTAGGGATGGTTGTCATACTTTAAATGCCTGGATTCTTTGATGGAATGATTGAAGCCTGGCAGCCTGGGGGCTCAAACCATCTGAACGGACATTCTTTCACTCACCTATGTGGCAACTTGGTTGGAAAAATGAAATAGTGATGCTGAAAACTCAGCCTCGGTGCACTGGTGTCGAATCAAATCTCACAGGTAGAGTTTTGGGTGAAGTAAAGAAAAATAGCTTTATTGCTTTGCCAGGCAAAGAGGGACACAGGAGAATTGTGACCTTAAAAACTGTGTGTCCCAACCTGGAAGGATTTGGTGAGGAGTTTTATAGCAATGGTTCAAAGGCAGAGTTGCTGATAAGGATCAGAGTGTGTGCAGTGCCTACACTTCTTTAATCTGGTCTCAGGTGGCCTCCTCAAACTGTGACCTTCTCTGGAGTGAGGAATGCTAACCTCTTCCATTTGCTGGGGATTTTAGTTCTGCTGTTGTCCAGTCACTAATTTGTGTCCAACTCTTATGATCCCATGAACAGCAGCATGCTAAGCTTCCTTGTCCTTCACTGTCTCCTCAAGTTTGCTCAAATTCATGTCCAGTGAATGTGCGATGCTATCTAACTATCTCATCTTCTGCCACTCTCTTTTCCTTTTGCCTTCAATATTTTCCAGCATCAGGGTCTTTTCTAATGAGTCATCTCTTCATATCATGGCACCAAAGTTTTGGAGCTTCAGCTTCAGTCCTTCAGTGAATAGTCAGAGTTGATTTCCTTTAGGACTGACTGGTTTGAACTCCTTGCTATGCAAGGGACTCACAAAAATTTCTCCAGCACCACAGTTTGAAAGCATCAATTCTTCAGCGTTCAGCCTTCTTTATGGTCCAACTTTCACATCCAAAGACATTACTTTGCCAAAAAAGGAAAGACATTACTTTGCAAACAAAGGTCCATCTAATCAAAGCTACAATTTTTCCAGTAGTCGTGTACCTAGATGTGAGAATTGGACTATAAAGAAAGCTGAACACCAAAGAATTGATTCTTTTGAACTGTGGGGTTGGAGAAGACTCTTGAGAGTCCCTTGGACTGCAAGGAGATCCAACCAGTCCATCCTAAAGGAAATCAGTCCTGAACATGCATTAGAAATACTGATGCTACGTTGAAACCCCAATACTTTGCCCACCTGATGTGAAGAATTGACTCATTGGAAAAGACCCTGATACTGGGAAAGATTGAAGGTGGGAGGACAAGAGGACGACAGAGCATGAGATGGTTGGGTGGCATCACTGACTCAATGGACATGAGTTTGAGCAAGCTCCAGGAGTTGGTGATGGACAGGGAAGCCTGGCGTGCTGCAATCCATGAGGTTGCAAAGAGTTGGACACAACTGAGCAACTGAACTGATCTCACTTCCACACATGATATCTGGAAAACCTTAGCTTGGACTATAGGGACCTCTATTGGCAAAGTGATGTCTAGGCTTTTGAATTTGCTATCTAGGTTTGTCATACTTTTCTTTCCAATGAGCAAGCATCTTTTAATTTCATGGCTGCAGTCACTGTCCACAGTGATTCTGGAGCCCAAGAAAATAAAATTTGTCACTACTTCCATTTTTTCCCCTTTTTTTTTCATGAAGTGATGGGACTGGATGCCATGATCTTAATTTTTTGAATGTTGACTTCTGTAAAGGAGATCAAAGGCATTCTTGTGTGTATCCCTTCAGGCAGAACCAGGACCCTCCCCTAAGGCTACATTATTGTTTCTAGGCTCCTCCTCACTTTTCTCTGCATCCCCTTCCTGCCCTGATTAGCAACTGTTTGAAATGCTTTCATGCCCAGGGGCCCCACAGGGTCCTGATCAGTTTCAGAAATGCTCCTTAAATCTGAAGTGTTCCATATAAATAAATTTATTTCAAAAGAAAGTCTTTGAATCATGGATTGTGATGGCAAAAGGAACACCATGCATCAAGAATAATACTATGACTTCCAATGAGGAAATAACTCTTAATGAGTTTATGTACCAAGCAGTGTGTTTCTCATAATGAAAAATGAAGATAATGTAAAAGGAAATCTACTCTCATCTTTTTTTAAATAAGTAGAGGAAACAAGACTGCACACATACAAAATTAATGCAATAAAGAAAATGGCAAATTCAATGTCTTTTGAGAAACACAGTACCAAAGCTACAGAAGTACCAAATAGATATAAATTACCTTCAGAAAAAGGAATCTGGGGAGTCTTCCTTAATGGTAGCACTTGATCTGGCATTTGATCCAGCAGTTAACAATGAGCAATATCAAGCTGAGGATTTATTTTCATCCTGACTATGATTACATCGTTGCTTCCATTTTGTTACAATTACGTTAAAAGGGTTCTTTGTCAGAATAAAATTTATACATCAAGGTGCTTTCTTTTTGGTCTGTGAGAGGATTCACTGTGTTAATAACTGTCAATTTGCATAACAAATCATCCAAAGTTACTGAACGAAAAGTATCTTTTTTTTTTTTTTTTTAACCTTATTATTCTCTTGGTTGGCTGAGTACTTTTTTGACTGGTCCCGCTGGGGAGATGGGCTCAGTTGTCTGTTGAATTCATGATCAGCCAGGAAGTGGCTGGTGGTTGAACATGCAGGATGGCCTCTCTGCCCAGTCCTGGCAGGCTGTCAGCCAGAGCATCTTGGTTCTCTTCCTTGTGGTATCTTATTTATACACGTAGGCTATTTTGATTTTATTCACAAGGTGGTCTTAAGAGACCAAGCACAGAAAGAGCATGCCTTCATGGCACAAGTACATTTTAAGACTCTGCTTGCACTCTATTTGCTAATGTCTCCTTGACCCAAGCAAGTCAATGGACAAAGCAGAATTGACTAGGTGGAGAAATAGATTTCACCCCTACATGGGAAAAGCTGTCACACTGGAAAGGGCATGAGCATACAGATGGGAAGAGTTTATGCAATTAATGCAATGTTATCACACATGACTTCTCAGAAAATAATTGCTGAATAGAAAATTGAAAACCTGGACCTGTGTATGCTTTATAGGCTATATTTACTCTTGAAAATAGAACAAAAGAAGCTTTTAGAAGTATTGTGGAAAATAAATAGAACAAATCACATCTATATCGAAGAAGGAATTCATAGGACCTGGACTCCACCTTAGGCCTGTTCATGCTGATCATGCTTGGCCACCTTTCCAATGGACTCTGAACTCTGTGTTTAGTGCCTATGAAAACAACAACCAAAGGATAAGACCCCTACAGACAGGGGAACCTTGAAGATTGGATCTAGGTTACTCATCGCCTAAGAGAAAACATACACTAATCACCCCTTCCTCCAGAGAGGCCATACATTTTTCTGTATCAATAGGAGTATAACCTCGGGTTTATTGATTATTGGCTAATTGTTTGACAGTTTGAGCACATGAGCACATAGCAGGTGAATGATGTGGTTATTGGGATTGTATTTTCCTTGGTTTATGTAAGTCTCAAGGAATTTGGAGTGGTGGATTCAGACATATACACATGGGGTATAAAAGATTTTCACAAATGCTGGTCGGGGTCCTTGGCTAACAGGAGACTCTGCTTTGGGCCCGTTGGTGTAATAAACTGCACTCCACTATCTGCATTGTCCTTCTGAGTGAGTTTCTTTCCTGGAACGTGTGGCTACAACAATATAATACCTGGGATAACATGCTGTGTTTGTGGAAAAAATCATATGAACATGATTAAAATCACTTAGGGTTGTACTATTACATATATAGAAAAATACAAAAAATTGAAATTAAAGACAAGTATGATGATTAATATATTGATACTATATTCAGCCAATTAAATTTTGTTGATTCTGCTCTATGTGATTTTGGAATCATATTCATGTATTGTTATAGGACTTAGTTAAACATGACTTCTTACATGTGAATTCTGGAATGCCCTCTGCTCACTGTATTTTAACTTAATTTCAGCATCTGAATCTTGATACTGATCATCAAGTCTAAATGTCAGCATTTAACAGCTTATCTAGAGGTTATTTAAATTAATCCTTCAAGAAAGTAGCAGAAGATTCTGTTGAAGGTGACAAAACCTAATCTATTAAAAATTCTTATTTCCTAACACAGTTATACATGATAAAATCCAGATATGCAGTATGTTCATTGACTCTTTGCTATCCCGCAGATTGTAGCCCACCAGGCTCCTCTCTCCATGAGGTTTCCCAGGCAATAATACTGGAGTGAGTAGCCATTCCCTTTTCCAGGGGACCTTCCTGACTTGGGATTGAACCCAGGTCTCCTGCACTGCAGGCAGATTTTCTTACCATCTGAGCCACCAGCAAACCACACATATATTCAGTAATTATCTCTAATTCTTCTGCTGAAGTACAACAGAGGGACTAGGTCTCCTGTTGAGTCTGAACTCACTTGCCAGTACCCCTTATTGCACTTAACCCAACCAGTTACTGTAGAATGTGAGTTTATCTGCAAGATTAGTCTTAATTATTGTGCATGTGTCTCTACAGTCAGTCAAAGCATGTCCTGGAAGAACTGACTGTTGACTGTTTGCAGGCTACCAAAGAGTTTATTTCCTTCCACCATGTTATGTCTAATGTTGATGGTGGCCTCCTGGTGCTACACCATGTATCTATCTCAGTGTTCTACAAATTTTGAACACACTCCCTCATAGTAAAAAGCATTTAGCATATGTATATGTCTTCATTTTAAATTGTATATATGTTCTGTTGTATTCTGTGTGCTCAGTAGCTTCGGCAGTGTCTGACTCTGTGCAATTCCATGGACTGTAGCCCACCAGGCTCCTCTGTCCATGGGATTCTTTAGGCAAGAATATTGGAATGGGTTGCAATATCCTCCTGCAGAGGATCTTCCCAACCCAGGGATTGAAGCTGCATCTCTTGCATCTAATGCATTGAAGGCAGATTCCTTACCCACTGATCCACCAGGGAAGCCCCATATATGTCCTGTTATTAGCCAATATTTCCAAGAACACTACAAACCTGGGATGTTATTCAATAATTATGACTTCGGGTATGAATTCATCATAATCTTTTATTATTTTGTATGTTTTCACTTATTTATTGGCATCATTATTTTGTCCCATTCTAAGAAAGACTTAGGTACAAGACAGTGACTGTTCACCACTTTTAGTTGTTTGTCATTATTTGAAACTATCTTTTCTCTGTCATTTCTTTCCATGAATATTTTCAAGTGTCATGTTCATTTTATAACACCATTTTAGTTGGGGCCATTCTGATGTGTTTTGAAAACTGAGTATATTTTTAAAAATTTTTATAGGAATATCAATTCCTGCTTGGAATTTAAGTTGAAATTAGAAATGAAACCAACTATTATAGGTTCTATTTTTTAAATGCCTACCCTTTGTCTCATATATTTTTATCTTGTTCAAGTCTAAGTTCAACCTTTTGTATCAAAAATTATTCACAATATTACAAAAGAGGAAATAAAATTTGTAAATAAAGCATTGACTGCATCAAAATACACAAAATAGTAAGTAACGTTACAGAACTGAGATTCAAATCTGGATATGTCTAAATAATAAAGAAATAGTGTTCTTTACACTATACTGACAATGATTTTTGCAATTTCTTTAAACATCTTTCAGCGATGTTACTTTAGACGCTTTATTCTCAGATACAGTTAGAAAAACATAAGCCATTATGGGTTACAGAGAAAAGAAAAAAAAGCACCAAACCTTAAGAATCTGAATATCTTAGGAAGAGTCGGACAAATAAACATTATAAAGAAATAAGTCCTAGGTAAAATGTAAGCAAGGAGATCCAACCAGTCTATCCTAAAGGAAATCAGTCCTGAATATTCATTGGAAGGACTGATGCTGAAGCTGAAACTCCAATACTATGGCCACCTGAAGCAAAGAACTGAGTCATTTAAAAAGACCCTGATACTGGGAAAGATTGAAGGCAGGAGGAGAAGGGGATGACAGAGGATGAAATGGTTGGATGGCATCATGGACTCAATAGATACGAGTTTGGGTAAACTCCTGGAGTTGGTGATGGACAGGGAGGCCTGGTGTGCCCCAGTCCATGGAGTCGCAAAGAATTGGACACAACTGAGCAACTGAACTGAACTGAACCAAAAATGTAAGTACCCAAGATTGGCATTTACTCCAAAAAACAAAACAAACAAACAAACAAAAAAGCAGAAAATAGTCCAGGAAATATGGGCAGCAAGGAGTTCCAAGCAGATGGAGGGAGGTATCAGTTAGAATGAAGGCTGTCGAACACCACACAGAATTGATCAACTTCAAATGATTCAGTGGGACTCTCGTAAGGGATTCAAGGTGAAAAGGAACAAAGATAAGGTTGTAGAGAATAGAGCCCAGTTCATAAAAAATCTTCTTCAGCATGCTAAGGACATCAGATTTTATCCTGAATTGTCATGAGAGCTATTGAAGGATTTTAAGTAAGAAGTTACTTCATCAGATTATTTCTTTGAGAAAGATCACAGTGTATAGTAACATTAAGATTGTTATCTGAGTAGGACCACAAGTTAGGAGATATTTTAGAAACTCAAGCTAGATGGTTCTAAGACAGGGGCATGCTGTCTGAAGAACAGGGAAAATGGAACAAATCAAGGGGACAGAAATTTTAAAAAACTATCAACCCCATTAAGGTACTAAAAGATAGAAATGTACATAGGGCTGGAAAATACAAGGGGAAAAATAGAACTTGGTTAGATTTTAAGTTTGTTATGGTATAAATTATATTTGAAGTATCTAAAAGATATTCAAATGTGGACAATATTTGATGGAATAAATGTGAGTTTCACAAAAATTTTGGTTCTTAAACCAATAGAGTATTGTAAAGTTAAAAAAAAAATACCTATTAGTTGGATTTTGATTAAGTGGAGTAGGAAAACTCTGTCAAACAATATTACTGAGCAGTTATTATGTTCCAAGTACTATTTTAATTGCTTTATATATATTTCCTTACATAATTCTTATGACAAATGTAGTCATTTTACAGATGAAGAAAGAGAACAATGAGGCTGATACTTATGTAGACAAAAGCCGTTGAGACAGTGCTTTGCCTCTTTTCATAACTGAGTGCATTTAACTTTGTGGATATAATAATTTTCATGATCATGCAGACTCTGACCTGGGCTTAGCTCTTTAGGGCCTTAGACTCTTATGGTAAAACAACTAATTTATAAAAATTGTGAAAACTGGAAAAATATTTTGACCTAGAAATCATTAATGAGCAGGGTATCATTTTCCACTTTTTTTTTTTTACTGTATTTTGTTAAAAATAAGATTTGCTCAGATCTACTAATTGAGATATAGCAATGGAAACATAGGTTAACAAATTTTAACTTGATGTAGTTGTTTTTATTCTATCATTTTTATAACCTCTAAGAATCTAAGGGGTATAATTCTTGTCACTTAATTCCCCTGATATGTGGGAAACATGCATGATTATAGAATTAATGGGAAACAGGAGAGAGAACAAGGGGCAAAGATTGACGGTAGAAGCCCACTTAAGAAGAGTAGATGTCATAACCGAGGAGTATATAAAATTAAAGATAAAAGCAACAGAATAGCAGACTATAGCTCCACAGGGATGAATTTCCTAAAACAGAATTATCTCATGATAATAGAGAAGTGAATTTTTAGTCCTATTGTTCTCTACCTGTGGTGATGTTACTATAGAAGGAATATTTATCAATTTCTGGAGACATCTCTGATTGTCATGACTAGATATGAGGGGACTACTGATATCGACAAGTAGATTCCAGTGTGCTGTGTTTAGGCACTCAGTTGTGTCCAACTGTTTGCGATTCCAGAGATGCAGCCAAACATCCTGTAGTACATAGGACAGTTCCCACCAATTATCCCATCTCAAATGTCAGTAGTTCTGCTGCTGAGAAACCCTACTGTTGCCAAGAAGTTCCATTTAGGGGAATTCCCTGTCTGTCCAATGATTAGGGCTTGGCACCTACACTGCAGTGGCCCAATGGCCTGGGTTTAATTCTGGTTGGGGAACTAGGATCCCACAAGCTATATGGTGCAGCCAAATAATAATAACTTGAGTGAATATTCAGGCCAAAATAGATAACTGACTGTCCTCAAGAACTTTTCAGACAGAAAATATAGCTTCTTTTGAAAGTTTATCTTAATTCTTTGTGAATTACCCCATGAAAAAAAGAAAAAAAAAGATTATTAGAAATCAATATAAAGTTAACCATGGGGTGATACATTGCTAGTGAAAAATAATAATTTCTGCCTACAACAAAATTATTCTATTTGTTAAGTCTGAATCTAACAAATTGAAATTTAGAAAATAAGTTTGAAGAAGATGAAGGTAGGAATTATTCATATGATCTTTTTATTAAGGAATAAAATGATCTCAGTCATTGCAATTCAATAAGAGGAGCGACATGTATATGAGAAGTAATTGCAATACATTTACTTGTTAATCAATAAAGTAATTACATGCACAAAGTTTCATCTCTGTTTTTCTTCCAGAGTCCAGCTAATTGTTTCCAACTGGAGATCAACCACCAGCTCATTCTCAGTCCCCTAGACAAAAAATGAAACATAAAATTTGCAGGAGACCACCATTAGTATGAATAGCATGTTTCTCTGCAGACTGCAAATAATAGGGAAATGAATAGAAGGATGATTTTTTTTTTAATCTAGTTATTAGATTACTGTTAGTGGTGGTGAAACAGCTGTTCTTGGGATGGAAGTTTTGGGCTGAGGGAATGATTGCTGCCAAAAAATGGAGGCCTGCGGTGATGTATAAATACAGATGGCTCTTCAGGCAGGACCACTGTGGCATAACAATGAAACAGTCTAGGCACCAAGATGTGGGAGGGGTGAGTACACAGGGGAACAGTATTNTTGGGCTGAGGGAATGATTGCTGCCAAAAAATGGAGGCCTGCGGTGATGTATAAATACAGATGGCTCTTCAGGCAGGACCACTGTGGCATAACAATGAAACAGTCTAGGCACCAAGATGTGGGAGGGGTGAGTACACAGGGGAACAGTATTCAGAAAATAGGACTGCATCATTTCTTTCCAATCTTTAATCACTTTCATTAAAAGCAATAGTGCAAAGATGAGACTCTCTTAAGTATATCCTTCACATGAAGAGGCTGAGCTATGACCAGATTAAAGTATTGAAATTTCCTCCTCATCTATCATTAGTCTACCTATTCACCAGTTCATCCACCAAATCTTGCTTTTAACCACACAAAGGAGCTTCTCTGGTGGCTCAGATGGTAAAGAATTGATCCCTGGGTTGGGAAGATCCCCTGGAGAAGAGAATGGCAACCCACTCCAGCACTCTTGCCTGGAGAATCCCCATGGCCAGAGGAGGCTGGCAGGCTACAGTCTATGAGGCTGCAAAGAGTTGGATATGATTGAGTGACTAAGCACAGCACAGCACACAAATGAGAAACTGCAATTACTTCCAGTCACGTTTTTCTCTTGAACTCTGAAAAACAGAGAATAGTTATTTATATCTCTGCTTTCCGGTTGTCCTACATTTCATCAAGTTTATAAAGAAGGGAGGTTTATGAGATACAGAGCCATCTTCTTTGTTTGACATGGTGGAAAAAATAACTTGAACTGAATTATTTAGGAAAAAAGTCAAAATTATAGTCTTTTCAAGTGATACATTTGTTTTTTGTTTGCTTGCTTATTTCAGCACATTCATATATTCACTTTTGGACTTTTTGCACTTGACCTTTATTTTTTTTAGTTGAAGTATAGTTGATTTACAATGTTGTGTTAAGTGTCAGGTTGTACTGCAAAGTGATTCATTATACATACATGCATTTGTTCAGATTCTTTTCCTTATAGTTCAGTTCAGTTCAGTCACTCAGTCGTGTCCGACTCTTTGTGACCCCATGAATTGCAGCATGTCAGGCCTCCCTGTCCATCATTAACTCCCAGAGTTCACTCAGACTCGTGTCCATCGAGTCAGTGATGCCATCTAGCCATCTCATNCATTTCAGTATTCTTTCTGGTCTCTTCCAAGACAGGGCTATGTTATAGAGACTTGAAGAGAATGAATGTAACTATTCATAAAATACCCATTACATAAATAAATAAAATTCACAAAATACACAATATGTCCCTTTGGGAACTGCAGTATTTCTCTTCTTACAAGATAACTAAAATTCTAAAATACACATTAAAACATAAAGACACTAAAATAAATGCCTATCAAATTCTGTGCTATATTCAACCTCACTAATTAAGTTGGATTCTGACTTCTTAAAAAATGAGTAGCTTTGTTTAGCTCAAGGAGAAAATGATTCTGCTGTCAAGAGACTAGTATTCCAATCTCTACATTATTTTAATGCATAATTGCCTCATTACTTCTGTTTCTTAGTCTTCTTGTCAGTAAAAGTGGGATAACCTTTGTTTCTTATTCTTCAGGCCAATCTTAACTGTAATCTTGGGATCATGAATGTTTAGGTAGTAAGCCCCTAGGAGGTAGAACAGAAAAAATAAAATAGTACTTGCATTTTAGGGGATTCCTTTTAGAAAATATTATAAACACCAGAATTTCAGAATCTTAGAGATGGACATATCAATATGTATTTGTTTTTTCCCCATAGAGCTCACCTTTCTCATTATCTCAATTTTTTCAGTATCTAATCTTTTACAACTCAAATGTTGAAAGTGTAATTGAGTTGTTTTTGGTAGTAACAATTTCTATGAATCAAATTTAGAGTAAAATTTATTACAAATATGTGGAAACAGTTATTTCAAATAAAAATAAAGAGCTGTAGAAAGTTTTATATGTAATTTATCCATATAATTAAACTGATTGCCTCATATAAACTAGATCAAATTTGCCTTGTAATGTAATTTCATTGGTAGATAGGGTCACAGCTCGTTTCTGACTCTACTTATAGAGTTAAAAAGGGCAAGTGTAAGTATCATATCTTAACCTTGTGATTTGCATAAAGTTCTCTAATAAACATATCTGGTCATCATTGAATCATTCCGTTCCCTTTGTTGTTTATAAATGGTAACAAAATTGGTTTTGCCAAAGACCACTGTTGCCTCAAGAAGAATTTCGCTATCATGAGTTGAGGTGCTGGTTTATGAACTATCTGCAGAATTTCCATTTCCAAAGGTAACGCTGCACAAATCTCCAAGGTTACTGTGCTCTCCAAGGCACATTAGTAAATATCGGCAAGGTTTCCATTTTCCTGACAGAAACAATTACAGATGCCATGCAAGAATAATTTCACACAGAGTTGAGGCAGACATCAGAAGTCTCTTAGGTAATAGTTGCAAATGTTTATGCTAATATCATTTAGCTTTTCACTTTAAAAATCAGGTTAGTGAATCTATGCATTTCTTTTGCTGTCAGTGTAGTTCTGGTTACTGACCAGGTTCTTGGCCTCCTCAGTCAATAGAAATTGATGAGACTAGACAGGAAATTCAGGCAAGGTGTCACTGGGACTCCCGCCACAGGATAAGAAAGCAAAAATAAGAACAGTTTCCCTTGTTCACTTTCTGAGGGGGGAAAAGCTGGTTCCTTATAGGGGTGATGTATATGGGGTGACCAGTCCAATGGTTGGGCCAGAGGGGTGATTTAGAGGGTCTGCCCATTCCCTTGGTGGTGCTGTGTGCTGGGTGCATGTGTAGTCCCTGCTTTTGCTCCTGAAAAAGTGAAAGTGAAAGTCTGTCTGACTCTTTGTGACTCCGTGGACTGTAGCCCACCAGGGCCCTCTGTCCACAGAATTCTCCAACAGGAGTGCTGGAGTGGGCAGCCATTTCCTTCTTGAGGGATCTTTCCAACCCAGGGATCAAACCCAGGTCCCCCATATTGCAGGCAGACTCCTTACCATCTGAGCCACCAGAAATGGCAGTATGTTTTTTGGTCTTTTTGTATTTTGTTCATAATTTGCCCTAACTGTGCATGCATACTATTTTTAGTCCCTTATAATGGTAGTCCCCAACCTCTGGGATCTGATGATCTGAGGAGGAACTGATGTAATAATAATAGAAATAAAATGCACAAGGCATGTAATATGCTTGAATGATCTTGAAATCATTCCCCTGACACCCCCATCTGTGGAAAACTGTCTTCTTTGAAACTGGTCCCTGGTGCAAAAAGGTTGGAGACACTTTTTTTTTTTTAACCAAGGAAACCACCCCCTCTTTTTTTTTTTCTTTTTTTTAACCAAGGACCTAAACCCTTGGTATAGCTTCTTATTTATTTATCTATTTATTTTTAAGGAGATGTTTGCCTAGGTGTAAGCTCTTCAGCAAAGCATCCCAGGTCCAAACCTGTCTCAGTGCAGTTGAAGGAATTCACAAATAAGATAGGAGATTTCTTCACAGCTTATTTTACACTCTTTGTTTCTGATACATTAAGCCTTATATATGTTCCATGCTTTAGTTGGAGTTTATAGGCAGAAGAAAGGTAAAAGAATATGAATCTCTGAAAGAAATCTCCTTATTACTGGATGATAATGGGTCCTCAGGGCCTTCCCTGGTGGCTCAGTGGTAAAGAATCTACCTGCCAATGCAAGAGAGATAGGTTCAGTCTCTGGGTTGGGAAGATCTCCTGGAGAAGGAAATGGCAACCCATTCTAGCATTCTTGCCTGCAAAATCCCATGGACAGAGGAGCCTCTGGGCCATAGTCCATGGGGTTGCAAAAGAGACATAACAATAACAACAATGGGACCTGAGAAGGAATAGCAGGAAAAAATGTGAGAGTCAAAATTCTTCCTATCTCCACACTTTCAGCTGAAACTTCTTCACCTAATATGGAAAAAGCAACATTAAACTATGGAAAATGAGGTAAAATTTAAATATTAAAATAGCATAAGAAAAAATGTACTTTAAAAGTAAAATTATCTATAAGAAAATAATTTAGAGGCCAAATACACATAATTTAATATTACCGATGACACTTGATTAGTATTAGTCTGAACTGATATCTTATCCCTTCTTTATTTCTACTCCAAAGATAAAGAATACCATGTAGAGATACTGTGTTAACCTTTATTAGCCACATGGTATTAAACTAGCATTATATCATTATTTTACATATAAATAAATATATATATCATTTTTTGAATGATTATCTCTTTGGAAATATTAATTATTACTTATATATGTATAGGATAGAATTATATAATTTAGCTTGTTTCATAATATACTTTTCCAAAAGTTAATAAATTATATTTAAATGGATTCAGAGAACAGCTTGCTAATGGAGAATGATTTGGGGATCTTCTTGAATTTATGATTTCTGTTTCTTTCATCAGTTAAAATTTCACTATAGATTTTTGCTTACAGATGGACTTCTCTGGTGTGTCCTAAATATGACCCTTTTCTCTAATTGTGCTGATATTTATACTTATACAGGGGCTAGGATAGAAGTGATAGAGGATGAGTAACAACTGAATATGTTTCAGTTAAGTGGTTAATGAGGTCTGTAAATCTATTAAAAATTCTGTGGACGACCGAGGATGAGATGGCTGGATGGCATCACAGACTCGATGGATGTGAGACTGAGTGAACTCCGAGAGATGGTGATGAACAGGGAGGCCTGGTGTGCTGCAATTCATGGGGTCACAAAAAGTCGGACACAACTGAGCGACTGAACTGAACTGAACTGAAAGAAGTTCAAAATCCTTGCTCTAACACATATTTATATTGTAATGTACAGCAAATACTGGACTTTCCTAATAAATTTGAGAAACTGATTACAGGAACTATGTATATTTTATTTTTACATACTTAGATGTATGTAAAAATACTTAGATGTATAATAATTAGATGCATCCCTCTTCCTTTGAAAATTACTTTTTCATAAATCACATTATGTATACTTTATACCATTTTAATATAAAAATCTATTCTGATTGGTTTGTGGCTATTTGTTTCCTTTCTTCCTTTTGTATAATAAAGTTTTTTTATATTATGTCTGTAATTGGTATCATGCCAAAACATAGATGTTTTTAATCCTGTCTCTCTAGTGGTTATGACTTTGCCTTCCAATGCAAGGAGTGTGGGTTTGATATCTGGTCAGGGAGCTAAGATTCCACATGCCTCACAGCAGAAATATAAAACAGAAGCAGCATTGTAACAAATTCAGTAAAAACTAAAACAAAGGAATAGGCATTGGGATATATGAGTGGATGGATATCCACTTACTTAAGATACACTTACTTAAGATACACACACTTACTGTATTATAAGTGTTCTTAATTTTCAGTATGCTATAATGGTTTGATAACTCAAAAATACTTCCTGACTGAGGAGAGACTGCCCTTCCAAGTTCTTCCCTGGTGACTCAGATGGTGAAGAAACTACCAGCAATGCAAGAGACGCAGATTCTAACCCTGAGTCGGGAAGATCCCCTGGAGAAGGGAATGGCAATCCACTCCAGTATTCTTGCTAGAAAAATCTCATGGACAGAGGAGACTGTCAGACTACAGTTCAAGGGGTCACAAAGAATTTCATACAGCTAACCCTTTCACTTTTTCAGAGATAATGAAGAGCTCAGACAGGAACATACCTTTGATATACAAACTAACCAGTCTAAAGCCTTGCCTCCCCTACCCCCTTGTCTGTCCCTTGCACCCAGGAAGCTACATTTCTCTGCCTTAAATACCCCAGGGCCAGACTTCAAACAATTAGGGCCCACCCTTCTCAAATGCCCTCCAAAATTTTTCAAACAGCCAGATCTTAAACTGTCTTCCCTGTCCTGCCCTGCCCTGCCCTGTGCTGACTTGCTTTTCCTATGAATGTTCAATAAAGGCCCCAGCCAGCCTACCCTACATCTTATCTTCTGCCTCCTGACCACCCTGGTGGTTTCCTTAAAGGCCCTGCATGGCATCATGTTATGCTTCTTGTCTTTAGGAGCCCCGTGTATTATAAAATTGGCTTTTTCCTGAACCTCTCGGTCTCCTTTTATGGCTGCACCAAACTAACCAACTCATAAAGAATATAAAACGCTTATGCATTTCTTTAATCCTTTCTTCTTCCTTCCTTCCTTCCTTTCATTCAGGCATTCTTTCTTTCCCTTCCTTCCTTTCTTTGTTGATTCCTTCCAGGGAGAGGTAGGGTGAAATAATTTATTTCATAGAAAAACATCCATTTGGAAAACCTTCAATCCCCAAACACAGTTATTAGAGGAATTATCATTTGATTATTCCAATAGAACCCATTTGAGAGTCTAGTGTTATAACACTAAAGACTTTGTGCTATATTTCTGGCATCAATTGTCCATATTGTTTTCTAATTTCTGAATTATGGTGCCAAATAATTAACAGGAACAACTAAAATCAACAAAGGAAGCATGACTATAAGTAGTTTTCAGCAATAAAACTCTGAAAAAGCATCAGTTTGTCTGTTGATAATTTAATCATCTAGATAACTACTAAAAGAAAGAAAAAATCAGAGCTTGGCTACAAGACAGGGCTCATGCAGAAATGACAAAGAAGCTATCAACTGGCAACATGAAGAAATTATGCAAAATAGTTTTTCCTTACATTTTACCAGTTCCCTCATTCATTTTGGTATGGATAGAGGCCAGATAATAAAAGGCTTCTGGATGTTAACTTATCAAAAAGTTATCTTTACTGGTACACTCTGAAGCTTATGGACCATGATTTAACATTATAGGTATGACCCATTATGGGCAGGGCTTAATCAATAAATAAGTAAGCTCATAAAAACTTAAATTTGTTTAGAGCAGTGCTTCTCAAACATTAGTATTCATAAGATCCATCCAAAGGTCTTGGCTGAAATATAGATTTCCAGTCCTTAGCCCCTAGAGACAATGATTCAGTAGGTTGTAAATGAAGGCCATTTATTTGTTAGTTGTTTAACAAAATCCCAAATAATATTGATGGTGACAGTTTTTCTAGTCAATGGTTGAAGTGGCTTCTTTATTCAATGTTTAAAAACTACTTTTAGTGCCATATTGAAGCATAGATTGTGAAATCGTGAGAGAGTGGTGAAACTGAAAGTTGCTCAGTCCTGTCTGTCTCTTTGCAACCCCATGGACTACAGTTCATGGAATTCTCCAGGCTAGAATACTAGAGTGGGTAGTCTTTCCCTTCTCTGGGGGTTCTTCCTAATCCAGGGATCAAACTCAGGTCTCCTGCATTGCAGGCAGATTCTTTACCAGCTGAGCCACAAGGGAAGCCCAAGAATACTGGAGTGGGTAGCCCATCCCTTCTCCAGTGGATCTTCCCAATCCAGGAATTGAACCAAAGTCTCCTGCATTGTGGGTGGATTCTTTACCAACTGAGCTATCAGGGAAGCTATAGAGAGGTTATGGTGTGTTCAATTATTCTATTTGCTGATGCATGCAGACCCAGTTTAGAAAGACTTATAAAACAAAAGATGAAAGAGTTGAAGTGCTTATAGTGTTATCGAGTGTGGTGACCTCTGCAAGCTTACAGATGTACACTTAAACTCTATGCCTATACAAGTTTACATTTTCTAAGAAAGAAATTAAACAAAGAAAGATGCAAGTCAACATGTATTTACAAATTCTGGTAGTCTATGTAAGATAAAACTGTGCTTCGGAAGACTATCAGGTGGATCTTCATTCAGGAAATCTACATTTAAAGTCAAATTTGCATGTTGAGTAGAAGTTAGCAAAAGCAAGGGGAAAGTACACTAGGAAGATGGAGTATCAAGTTCAAATACCTCCTTGCTATGTTGGAAGAAGCTTAGAGAGTTGAAACATAGAAGGAAGTCCATAGCAGGGGTACAGAGAGGTGGATAGGGCCTTGTGTTCTAGGTTAAGAAATGTGGATTTTAGTCCAAGTGCAGTAGAAAGTTGCTGAAGGGTTTTTTAATAAATCTTAAAGATTTATATGTTTCAAGATCACTTTTGTTGCACTGTTGTCTTTGGTTTTGGTTGTGCAGGTCTTGGTGTGGGGCATGGGTTCTGCCTTGAGTCTCACAGGCTTGTCTCATTGTGAAGCAGTTTCTAGAGTGTGAGGCTCAGTAGCTGTGGTGCACAGGCTTAGATGCCCTGCAGCAGGTGGAAACTTAGTTCCCTGCCCAGGGATCAAATCCATGTGGCCTGCCTTGGAAGATCGACTTTCAACTGCTGGATCACCAGGAAAATCCCCTTGCTGCTCTGTTTAAAATGGATAGAAAAAACTAAGAGTTAGGTGGAGAGACCATTTAGAAGTCTATTGACAATCTCTATTTAACAGACCATGATACTGTAAATCATTATATTAGCTTTGATCTTATTTCCTATTAGTTAACTCTAAAATGAATATATCTGGAATCCTCTCTGCCTGCTATTTGGCATTACTATATCCAGTAACTTTTGGATATCATTTTATTACACAGTGATTACCAGTGAAAAGTACATGTTTATTTTCAGAAGCTCCCATCACTCTATTTTTTTTTTCCTCCCTTAAATATCCCTGTGGTATTAGTGCCTGATTGGTTCATTTCTCCCCAAGTAGGACATGAATTGTGAGTTGTGGTTAAAACCTCAGGCTTTGAGATCATGCTGCTAAAGGTCATAACACGCTTCATATCAAGATTCTTCTACTAAGTTATTTGTCTGTTCAGTTCTCTATCTTAATTCTGTCATCTATAAAATGAGAACCGAGCACACTAACACAGAAAGCTCTCCAAAGGTCTTAATTATCATTACCATGTAAAATCAAAATAGAAACACAAAATTTATACTTCCCTGAAAATATTGTATTTGATTACAAATGCAGATGGATGATTTCCATTTAGGGAACCGTTTGTTGCAAACATTAAACATAGAGAAGTTGAAAAAAATTGATATCTAATTTAATCTCAATTAAATCCAGTGCAGGTCAGCCACTGATGTATTCAGAGAGAAACAGGATAGAAAATATGTACTCATATCTGAAGGCTATACTTTATTACAACAAAATATTTTGTCATAAAAAGTAGGAATCTGTAACCAATAGGTATCTGTAGAAACATCTATAGATTTTATTAAACCTAGACAAAATCTTTTAATAATGGGTCAATCAAAGACAAACTAGTATTTCATCCACTTGAAAGGGAACTGATCAGAATAAAGGGAAAAATAATAGCAATGACATGAAGAAGGACATGGTTACCCACTCTAGTAGTCTGCTGCTGCTGCTGCTGCTGCTAAGTCACTTCAGTCGTGTCTGACCCTGTGCAACCCCAGAGATGGCAGCCCACCAGGCTCTGCCATCCCTGGGATTCTCCAGGCAAGCCTGGGAAATTCCATGAACAGAGGAGCCTGGTAGGCTATAGTCTATGGTTGCAAGAGTCAGACAAGACTGAGCGACTGACTGTACCACCACCACCAACAGCAATGATACTAAGCACAGCTCAACACATGGAAGAATTGAGTGAAATTACTTAGTCATCTTTCAAGTTCAGACATTTAAGTTTTTCAAGCACATCATTTACTATCACTGAGATAATCTCTGAGTAAATGTCACTCAGTGAAATAACTCAAGGGCTGTTCTCCATTATTATTAATTATTGCTTGTAATTAGGATGGCTAAATTAGAAGAACTTATGTCCTAACAATGTTATATGCTAATTATTACACCTTAAGTCCTCTAAAAGCAAAAAAAATGATGCATATATTTACAAAAGCAAATTTAATTCCAGTTTGAATGATTGAAATTTTATCTTTTTTTGTTTTATGTTTTTATCAAAAGATAATTGCTTTACAGAATTTTGTTGTTTTCTGTCAAACCTCGACATGAATCAGCCATGCCAGAGGGAGGGGAACCTCCCTCCCATCTCTCACCCCATCCTACCCCTCTAGCATGATACAGAGCCGCTGTTTGAATTTCCTGATCCAAACAGCAAATTCCCCTTGACCATCTATTTTATATATGGTATGTAAGTCTCCCTGTTACTCTTTCCATACATCTCACCCTCTCCTATCCTATTTATGATATATGTCCATCCATTAATACTCAAAACATTAATGTCCTTGCCTATAACATATTTATAAAAGCAATATAAACCAGGAAAACAGATTATTTTCCAAATGAATATTGCTTACACCTGATAAGAGTCCCTTGTGTTATTATAATGACATGATGTGAATTAAGATATGGTTTAATAGAATGATGTTTGAATTGTGGTCATTTCATTTCATGGATATATATATGTTAACTATTATATATGTTAAACATTATATATTATTTTAAATATTATATGTTAATATGTTAAATATTACATATGTTAAATATAATATGTGTTAAATATTTAAATAACAACATTCATATCATAGAATCAGCAATCAAATTTATTCATTCAGCAAAATATTTAATGATTTTCTATTACTATGCCTCAAACATTTTTCTACATGCTTGCATCTGAACAATAAAATTAACATACCAGAACTCACGGTACTGACTTTCTACAGAGAAAGATGTGTAATATATTGTTAAATTATAAATTACTGATATATAATTTATATATACTCAATATTTCAGGAAGTTAAAAACATTATAAAGGAAAAAAAATGGAGAGCATCCAGAACACTCAAGAGGATCCTCTTCTAGAAGAGGTGGTCAGGGAAGGGGGCTATGAGCATGGGAGTTGACAGAGTTTGGACGAAGCATAGGGACTATAAGGCTTCTGGCAAAGGAGCATGCCAGGCAGAAGGGATGCCAGCATAATTCTCTAGATGGAAACTGCTTTTAGATGCTCTGGCTGGGGACCACTACAGTTGAATCAGCGTGAATATGGAGAAGAGCAGGAGTTAAGAAGGTTGAGGAGGCTACTGGGAGCCTGATAATTTAACTTCAAGGCCTGTTCTGGAATTCCACTTTTATTGTGTGTCAAAAAGAGAGAGATCATTGAAGATTTTTGTTCTGGCTTTGTTTTAATTGAGGTACAGTTGCTTTACAATGTTGTGTTGGATTCTGCTGTGCAACAGCATGAGTTAGCTGCATGTATACATATGTCCCTCAGATCTCCCTCCTCCCACCCCGCCTCCCACCCATTCAGGTGATCGCGGAGCACCCAGCTGAGCTCCCTGTGCTACACTGCAGCGTCCCACTAACAATCTGTCTTACACATGATAGCGTATGCATGTCTGTCCCAGTCTTAACTGAAGGTTTTTGACCAGAGGAATAACCAATCTGTGACAAGTGTGAAGAGGACATTGATCATGAGTGGCAAGCTGACTTGTAAAGGCACAGAATGAAAGCAGGGAGATGGGGAAGGAGCGGTCATGGTCATCCAGAGGAGAGAGAATTGTTTGCTTAAGGATTTCAGTCTTGAGACTGTGACAACTGGTTGCATCGCAGAATGTAGGTTCTATTTACTGGATATGCAAAGTTTAGAAAAAGTAAGCTATCCATGCTACTCCATTAACTGTAAGATAAAATCCCTCTGCTTTTATTATTATTTAAAAAAAAATTATCCAAGTATAATTGATTTACAACGTTGTATTAATTTCTGCTGTACAGCAAAGTGAGTCAGCTATCCATTTACAAACATTCCCTCTTTTTTGGATTTTATTGCCATTTAGGTCACCACAGAGCACTGAATAGAGTTCCCTGTGCTATACAGTAGGTTCTGATTAGTTATCAATTTTATACATAATATCAATAGTGTATATATATCAACCATAAACTCCCAATTTATCCACTCCCATGTCCCCCTCAGTATCCATATCTTTGTTCTCCATGTCTGTGTCTCTATTCCTGTTTTGTAGCTCAGATGGTAAAGCATCTGTCTACAATGCGGGAGACCTGGGTTCGAGCCCTGAGTTGGGAAGATTCCCTGGAGAAGGAAATGGCAATCCACTCCAGGACTATTGCCTAGAAAATCCCATGGACAGAGGAGCCTGGTAGGCTACAGTCCATGGGGTCACAAAGAGTCAGACATGACTGAGTGACTTCACTACTTCACTACTACCATTTTTCTAGATTCCACATATATGCATTAATACATGATATTTGTTTTTCTCTTTCTGACTTACTTCACTCTGTATGACAGTCCCCTCTGCTTTTCTGATTCTTTATGATCTGACTTATGTCTCCAAAGCCTTTTTTGCCACCACATTCCAATATTTTATTTTCTTGTGATTTCCATATTTGTCCATTTTGTAATATTCACTTTTTCATGCCTCCCAAACAAATTCAAATTTTTCATTCAACATTCACTTCTGGAAAAATTTCCTCAAACTCTTAAAGCAAGATGATGATGCTCCTGTGTTTTATTAAACTTAAGCTTTCTGTCTCTCTCTTTCTTTTTTTTGGCCCTGCCTTGTAGCATTCCAGACTTTAGTCCCCTGACTAGGGATTGAACCTGTGTCTCCTGCTGAGGGAGCATGGCGTCTTAACCACTGGACCACCAGAGAAAGCCTTTAAATTCAGGTCTCTGTCTCTCACTGACACATATGCACTCCCACTCCCAAAAAATGCACACAGACAGATATTGACACAGCATATATCTTATTTACTGCATCATGTGTGAATTTTCTTTTTTTTTTTAATTGATAAAAAGAGTCAGGATTAAAACTGGATTATCATGACCTTTTTTTAAATTTATTTTAATTGGAAAATAATTACTTTACAATATTGTGACGGTTTTTGCCATACATCAACATGAATCAGCCACAGGTATACATGTATACCCCCCCATCCTGAGTCCCCTCCCATCTCCCTCCTGACCCTGTCCCTCAGGGTTGTCCCAGAACACCAGCTTTGAGTGCCCTGCTTCATGCATTGAACTTGCACTGGTTACCTATTTTACATATGGTAATATACAGGTTTAAATGGTATTCTCTCAAATAATCCCACCCTCACCTTCTCCCACTGAGACCAAAAGTCTGTTCTTTGTGTCCCTTTTGCCGCCCTGCATATAGTATCATCAGTACTGTCTTTTCTAAATTCCATAAATATGCATTAATATATAATATTTGTCTTTCTCTTTCTGACTTACTTCACTCTGTATAATAGGCTCCAGTTTCATCCACCTCATTAGAACTGACTCAAATGTGTTCCTCTTTATAGCTGAGTAATATTTCATTACTGTATTACTGTATTAGTGTAATACTATATGTGTATCTGTGTCACAACTTCCTTATTCATTCATCTGCTGATGGGCATTTAGGTTGTTTCCATGTCCTAGCTATTGTAAATAGCGCTGCAAGGAATATTGGGATAATATGTCTCTTTCAGTTCTAGTTTCCTTGGTGTGTATGCCCAGCAGAGGGATTGCTGGGTCATATGGCAGTTCTAGTCCCAGTTTTTAAAGCAATCTCCACACTGTTCTCCATAGTGGCCATACCAGTTTGCATTCCCACCAACAGTGTAAGAGGGGTCTAACCATTTTATTCACACATTCTCCAGCATTTATTGTTTGTAGACGTTTTGATGATGGCCATTCTAATTGGTGTGAGACAATACCTCATTGTGGCTTTGCTTTGCATTTCTCTATTAATTAGTGATACTGGACATCTTTAAAAAAGATGAGAATACCAGACCACCTTACCTGGCTCCTGAGAAATCTGTATGCAGGTAAAGAAGCAACACTTATAACTGGACATGGAACAACAGACTGGTTCCAAACTGGGAAAGGAGTACGTCAAGGCTGTATATTGTCACCCTGCTTATTTACCTTATATGCAGAGTACGTCATATGAAATGCTGGGCTGAACAAAGCACAAGCTGGAATCAAGATTGCTGGGAGAAATAACAATAATCTTAGATACGCAGATGACATCACCCTTATGGCAGAAAGCGAAGAAGAACTAAAGAGCCTCTCGATGAAAGTGAAAGAAGAGAGTGACAAAGTTGGGTTTTGTATAGTGCCTGAATAGTAGTGGTGAGAGTTGGCACCCTGTCTTGTTCCCGATTTTAGAAGAAATGCTTTCAGTTTTTCAACATTGAGGATAAAGTATGCTATGGGTTTGTTTGATACAGCTTTTATGTTGAGGTATGTTCCTTCTATGCCTACTTTCTGGAGAGTTTTATCATAAGTGAAAGTTGTTCAGTCGTGTCCAACTCTTTGCAACCCCATGGACTATACAGTCCATGGAATTCTCCAGACCAGAATACTGGGGTGAGTAGCTGTTCCCTTCTCCAGGAGATCTTCCCAACCCAGGAAAAACCCAGGTTTCCTGCATTGCAGCCAGATTCTTTACCAGATGAGCCACAGGGGAAGCCTAAGAACACTTGAGTGGGTAGCCTGTCCCTTCTCTAGCAGATATTCCTGTCCCAGGAATCAAACTGCTGTCTCCTACATTGCAGGTGGATTTTTTACCAGCTGAGCTACCAGTGGGTGTTGAATTTTCTCAAAAGCTTTCTCTGCATCTATTGAAATAATAATATGGTTTTTATCTTTCAGTTTGTTAATATGGTATATCACATTGATTGATTTGTGAATGTTAAAGAATCATTGCAACCTTGAAATAAAGCCCACTTGATCATGATGTATAGTTGGCTAGAATTTTGTTGAGGATTTTTGAATCTATGTTCATCAGTGATATTGGCCTGTAGCTTTCTTTTTATGGTGGTATATTTGTCTGGTTTTGGTATCAGAATTGTGGTGGCCTCATAGAATGAGTTTGGAAATTTTTCTTCCTCTGCAATTTTCTGGAAGAGTTCAAGTAGGATAGGTGTTAGCTCTTCTCTAAATTTTTGGTGGAATTCACCTGTGAAGCTATCTGGTCCTGGGCTTTAGATTTTTGATTACAGTTTTAATTTCCATGCTTGTGATTGGTCTTTTCATACTTTTTATTTCTTCCTAGTTCAGTTTTAGAATGTTATACTTTTCTAAGTATTTGTCCATTTCTCCCAAGTTGTCCACTTTATTGGCATATATGAACTTTCTTTCCTTACTCCTAGAATGTATAGACTCTAGGTTCTTTTAGGTAAAAGACACAATGATTTTATTTTGTATTGTTGACTTGTAATTCAGGGCTAGATACATTCTAGATGCTAAATAGACAAATACATGAGGACATTTTTCTTAATTTTACATTAGTTTTATAAAAACACATTTTATTTCACCTAATAGTATATGTAGTGCATATTAATTTCGATTGCATAAATATTTCTGAAATATTGACTACCTGAGGGTTATATATGACAACTTTATGTGTAGTTACTTAAAGAAAAACAACTCTTTGAAGACTGTTTGGGGAAGAGGCTGATTTTTGCACCCCATAGAGTGCAGGTGTATTTAGACTATAAGGACTGTAGGAAGGCAATTTTGGCATAAACACATCTTTCTGTCTGTAAATATAAAGCTCATCTATTAAAAAATACTTTATTAGGTTTGAAGAATTCTTCAGAATTATAAATGAGATTTACTGAATGATAAAATATAAAGCCCTTCTTGTTTAATATTTTATAACAATACACTTTGGCAATTTATTAAAAGAAAAAACCCATCAAGTGATTATATTGAGACCTTTGTTTCTGAAATATACTTGCAGAAAGTTTTCAAATACATATAATAACTTCTATAGTACTTTGTAGTTATTAATGTTGCATTTTTCCCCCCAAATCACACAATGTATTATTAAAACAACACAGTTCTAGAAAATACATTTCTTTCTGATCAGAGGTGTAAGATGAAAGTATATGATGTCTTCTGAAGGTTCAAGAACTATTTGTAAGACTTGTCCCTTGAGAAGTGTGAAGCTTTCAAAGGATATATTGTAACAAAAGGAAAGGATAGTTTAATACACAGCCTTCTCATCATATACTGTGAAAACTGTGATGCCAATTTTTGGATATTCAGCTTTGAATTAAAATAACACACTTTTAAAATAATTCTTTCCCTGACAAATATGTACTTAACAGAAATGGGGTACCTAGAATATATCCAAGCGACACAGTGTTCTTGTGGGATCTTCACTTCCCAAATAAGCATCAAACCTGAGACCCTGGCAGTGAAAGTGCAGAGTCCTCACCACTGAACGGCAAGAGAATTCTCAATCATATTATTTCGATCAGTTGTGTCGGTTACATCCTACTTATAAACAACAGTAACTGTATATCTTAAAAGAAGAAACAAAAATCAGGGCTGTTCTGAGGCTTAGAGCTGCTGTCATCAGAGCTCACATCATCACAGAAGTGTTGAACTGGTGGCCAGACACCTGAATTCCATCATTACCACAGTCTTTGCTTCAGTGGTTCAATAGCAAAACATTAAGTCACATGTCCTCCCCAGAAACCACAGAGGAAGTATTTGGTCCTCTTATTTGTTCTTTTGCAAAGACTTGGAAACTTCCCTCAAAAAAAGCCATTATGATAACAACAAGAAAATATACTTAAATACTAAACAGTAAGACCAAGTCAAATATTTATTATATCAGTGCAGTTTATGCTATAGTCAGGAATAAAATTGTAATTTCCCTGTAGATAAGGCTCATCTTTTCCATCTGGAAAATCTAGGCTTTCTAATCTGAGATAGAATAGATATTTCCAGAGTTACAACTTGGACCAGCACATAAAGCTTTTTAACATACTTGCTCTATGACAGTATTCTACACTCAGCAGTTCCTAAATGGTACAGACCATCTTCCACATCTCGTTACTGAAGCAAGAATGAGAAACCGTTCTCGGCACTAAGCATTGTCCCATAACAGAAATCTTCTGATGTCATTACCATAACTGCCACATTGTGTCAAGCGGGCACCAAAGAGTCAGATGACAGAGATTATTTGGTGTCAAATAGTCTCTGGAGTAAAATTCAAATTTTACTCTTTGAACAGGTTGCCATATAAATTCCCCAAACTTGTCTATGAGAATTGTACCTTAGGATTTTTCTAAAGATCCTTTAGGTTCCTTTGTCCTTTTTGGCACATAAATCCTAAATTCTAACAACTGATAGGCACGTGGAGAATGAAGGATGCTTGCAGGCCAAATTCCTATAAAACCCAAGCTCCCAAGCTCTTCAATCACTACTGAGATGTCACCTAAATCTTATTTACAAAATTTTAAAGTATGCATTCTTCTTAAAGTTTAGCTTTGTTTTTTCATCCCAATAGAGCATTTCTTCACCCCAATCTGCTACAGCATATATTCCCTGGTGGCTCAGAGAGTAAAGTGTCTGCCTACAATGCGGGAGACCTGGGTTCGATCCCTGGGTCGGGAAGATCCCCTGGAGAAGGAAATGGCAACCCACTCCAGTATTCTTGCCTGGAAAATCCCATGGACAGAGAAGTTTGGTAGGTTACAGTCCATGGGGTCGCAAAGAGTCAGACATGACTGAGCGACTTTACTTTCTTCTCTCTTCACCACAATCTGCTACAGAATATATCTACCTCTAACATATGCTTTAACTTTATATAATTTTTATGTTAGAAATTTGACTAGTAAGTGTTAGGTAACTTTTTTTTTTTTCCTGATCACTTGTTTCATTGGGGCTTCCCAGGTGGCTTAACGGTAAGGAACCCATCTACCAGTGCAAGAAACACAGATTTGATCTCTGGGTTAGAAAGGAAAGAAGGAAATGGCAATCATTCCAGTATTCTTGCCTGAGCAATCCCATGGACAGAGGAGCCTGGTGGGCTACAGTCCATAGGGTTGTAAAGAGTCGGACACGACTTAGTGATTCAGCAAGCAAACAAGTGGTTTTACTATATATTAATACACACATATGCAGATATGGCATGTGTCAATGGGGAAGGAATTTCATGTATTAGGCTAATACCTATGCAAACTATCCCCAGACATTAGAGACCTAACACATCAGAAATGTTTAGCTCATGTTACAATGCATCATTATGGGTGATTTTCGCTTGATGAAAGTGAGAGGAGAGTGAAAAAGTTGGCTTAAAGTTCAAACATTCAGAAAACAAAGATCATGGCATAAATTGTGGCTCTGACATCTCTGAATGTTAGCATTCTCTCCTATACCTTCAGCATTTTATGGGAAGGTGAGGGAAAGAGTGTGGAGAAGCATATGAGAGGTTTTCATGGGTCAAGGTTGGAAGTGGCCAAACACTATCACTCTCGTTCTGTTAGCTACAACTGAGCTACATAGCCCTACCCAACTGGGAGATAGGTAGGGGAATGTATTCTAGTTGGGTAATAACCTTTCCCAGAGAAAATGAGTTTGATAAAGGACTAGCCAGGCTCTGCTACAGTCATCAAGACAGACCATCATTTAGGAGCCTTTCTGTTACTGCTCCTTGAAACTTTAATCAAAATCTATGATGCTCTCTCAACAACAAGCACTTCCAGATAATTAATTTTTAAAACTACCCCTTTAAACATTTCTGTGAATTATCAAGGGCTCCTATTTTCAGAAAGATAAAGAGCCTCATGGAAATAGGCTGTCTTCTCTTTGACTCTTCAGCCACAGGGGTCTTGTAATACCAGATCCTCAAATCCAGCTCTGGAAATCATGCCTCTCTTGACAGCTGTTCTGCTCAGTCACTCAGTCATATCTGATCCTCTGGGACCCCATGGACTGTACCCCACTAGGCTCCTCTGTCCATGGGATTTCCCAGGCAAGATATAGCTCTTTTACATGTATTTTCTCAAAATGTGATACATGTATCTAAACATGGTACAATTTACTCTATTCTATGACTACAGAGAAAGTATTTGGCTTAGAGAATACAGAGCTGTTTATGCTAATCAGGAACTGTTTAATAACAAGCACTTAAATTATTTCTCTAAGGCATGATGCCCTCCAGGAGTATGCTCAATACTATCCGGGACAATACTGTATGGCTCCAGGCAGTCACAACCCACATGACTTCCAGGGAGGAGAGCTCTCCCTCCCTCAGTCTTTCCTTCCACTTCTCTGCACTGAAGAATGCCCCAGTTAAACATGATGTTAAATTTGGAGACGCCTTTGGGATATTAACTTTAGAAGTTAGATGAGTACACATGTGTGTGTTTATGTGTGGTGTGCCTGGAGGGCAAAGAGTGAGCGTTTACTTTTACGTCATAATATATGAGTAGAAATGATGCCCAAAAACCTTCTTCAGCCTAGTTCTTACTGGATTAGTAAAATGTTTAAGCATATTACAGCTGATNTCTGTTTTAAATTTTAGTCATTCTGATCGCTTATAGGGATTGTAATTTCCATTTTCCTAATGGAATTTAATATTTTATTCTTGGTTTTAATTGGAGGATGATTGCTTTACATCATTGTGTTGGTTTCTGCCATACATCAGCATGAATCAGCTATAGGGGTATACATGTTCCCCACCCTACCTTGGGTATTGAATATTTTTTAATGTGCTCGTTTGTTATCTGTATACATGCTCAAGTGAAATGGCTTTTTGAGTCTTTATCTCATTTTCTCATTGAATTGTTGGATTTTTTGATTGTGAAATTTGGAGAGTTCTTTATATATTCTAGATAATAGTCCTCTGTTGGCTATATAGTTTGCAAATATTTCCTCCCACTTTGTAGCTTTCTATTGATGACCTTTAATCTGTTGATGTTTCTTCTTATGAATCATCTATTTGCAGTCAAGTTTATGAACTACTAGCTCAACAGGTAAAGAATCTGCCTGCAATGCAGGAGCCCCCAGTTTGATTCCTGGGTTGGGGAAGAGCCCCTGGAGAAGGGATAGGCTATTAAAAGAGGCTTACTCCGTGGAAGGAAAGTTATGACCAACCTAGACAACATATTAAAAAGCAGAGACATTACTTTGCCAACAAAGGTCCATCTGGTCAAGGATATGGTTTTTCCAGTAGTCATACATGGATATAAGAGTTGGACTACAAAGAAAGCTGAGCGCAGAAGAATTGATGCTTTTGAAATGNTGCTGGGTCATATGGCAGTTCTAGTCCCAGTTTTTAAAGCAATCTCCACACTGTTCTCCATAGTGGCCATATCAGTTTGCATTCCCACCAACAGTGTAAGAGGGGTCTAACCATTTTATTCACACATTCTCCAGCATTTATTGTTTGTAGACGTTTTGATGATGGCCATTCTAATTGGTGTGAGACAATACCTCATTGTGGCTTTGCTTTGCATTTCTCTATTAATTAGTGATACTGGACATCTTTAAAAAAGATGAGAATACCAGACCACCTTACCTGGCTCCTGAGAAATTTGTATGCAGGTAAAGAAGCAACACTTATAACTGGACATGGAACAACAGACTGGTTCCAAACTGGGAAAGGAGTACGTCAAGGCTGTATATTGTCACCCTGCTTATTTACCTTATATGCAGAGTACGTCATATGAAATGCTGGGCTGAACAAAGCACAAGCTGGAATCAATACTGCTGGGAGAAATAACAATAATCTTAGATACGCAGATGACATCACCCTTATGGCAGAAAGCGAAGAAGAACTAAAGAGCCTCTCGATGAAAGTGAAAGAAGAGAGTGACAAAGTTGGGTTTTGTATAGTGCCTGAATAGTAGTGGTGAGAGTTGGCACCCTGTCTTGTTCCCGATTTTAGAAGAAATGCTTTCAGTTTTTCAACATTGAGGATAAAGTATGCTATGGGTTTGTTTGATACAGCTTTTATGTTGAGGTATGTTCCTTCTATGCCTACTTTCTGGAGAGTTTTATCATAAGTGAAAGTTGTTCAGTCGTGTCCAACTCTTTGCAACCCCATGGACTATACAGTCCATGGAATTCTCCAGACCAGAATACTGAGGTGAGTAGCTGTTCCCTTCTCCAGGAGATCTTCCCAACCCAGGAAAAACCCAGGTTTCCTGCATTGCAGCCAGATTCTTTACCAGATGAGCCACAGGGGAAGCCTAAGAACACTTGAGTGGGTAGCCTGTCCCTTCTCTAGCAGATATTCCTGTCCCAGGAATCAAACTGCTGTCTCCTACATTGCAGGTGGATTTTTTACCAGCTGAGCTACCAGTGGGTGTTGAATTTTCTCAAAAGCTTTCTCTGCATCTATTGAAATAATAATATGGTTTTTATCTTTCAGTTTGTTAATATGGTATATCACATTGATTGATTTGTGAATGTTAAAGAATCATTGCAACCTTGAAATAAAGCCCACTTGATCATGATGTATAGTTGGCTAGAATTTTGTTGAGGATTTTTGAATCTATGTTCATCAGTGATATTGGCCTGTAGCTTTCTTTTTATGGTGGTATATTTGTCTGGTTTTGGTATCAGAATTGTGGTGGCCTCATAGAATGAGTTTGGAAATTTTTCTTCCTCTGCAATTTTCTGGAAGAGTTCAAGTAGGATAGGTGTTAGCTCTTCTCTAAATTTTTGGTGGAATTCACCTGTGAAGCTATCTGGTCCTGGGCTTTAGATTTTTGATTACAGTTTTAATTTCCATGCTTGTGATTGGTCTTTTCATACTTTTTATTTCTTCCTGGTTCAGTTTTAGAATGTTATACTTTTCTAAGTATTTGTCCATTTCTCCCAAGTTGTCCACTTTATTGGCATATATGAACTTTCTTTTCTTACTCCTAGAATGTATAGACTCTAGGTTCTTTTAGGTAAAAGACACAATGATTTTATTTTGTATTGTTGACTTGTAATTCAGGGCTAGATACATTCTAGATGCTAAATAGACAAATACATGAGGACATTTTTCTTAATTTTACATTAGTTTTATAAAAACACATTTTATTTCACCTAATAGTATATGTAGTGCATATTAATTTCGATTGCATAAATATTTCTGAAATATTGACTACCTGAGGGTTATATATGACAACTTTATGTGTAGTTACTTAAAGAAAAACAACTCTTTGAAGACTGTTTGGGGAAGAGGCTGATTTTTGCACCCCATAGAGTGCAGGTGTATTTAGACTATAAGGACTGTAGGAAGGCAATTTTGGCATAAACACATCTTTCTGTCTGTAAATATAAAGCTCATCTATTAAAAAATACTTTATTATGTTTGAAGAATTCTTCAGAATTATAAATGAGATTTACTGAATGATAAAATATAAAGCCCTTCTTGTTTAACATTTTATAACAATACACTTTGGCAATTTATTAAAAGAAAAAACCCATCAAGTGATTATATTGAGACCTTTATTTCTGAAATATACTTGCAGAAAGTTTTCAAATACATATAATAACTTCTATAGTACTTTGTAGTTATNTTGTTTAATATTTTATAACAATACACTTTGGCAATTTATTAAAAGAAAAAACCCATCAAGTGATTATATTGAGACCTTTGTTTCTGAAATATACTTGCAGAAAGTTTTCAAATACATATAATAACTTCTATAGTACTTTGTAGTTATTAATGTTGCATTTTTCCCCCCAAATCACACAATGTATTATTAAAACAACACAGTTCTAAAAAATACATTTCTTTCTGATCAGAGGTGTAAGATGAAAGTATATGATGTCTTCTGAAGGTTCAAGAACTATTTGTAAGACTTGTCCCTTGAGAAGTGTGAAGCTTTCAAAGGATATATTGTAACAAAAGGAAAGGATAGTTTAATACACAGCCTTCTCATCATATACTGTGAAAACTGTGATGCCAATTTTTGGATATTCAGCTTTGAATTAAAATAACACACTTTTAAAATAATTCTTTCCCTGACAAATATGTACTTAACAGAAATGGGGTACCTAGAATATATCCAAGCGACACAGTGTTCTTGTGGGATCTTCACTTCCCAAATAAGCATCAAACCTGAGACCCTGGCAGTGAAAGTGCAGAGTCCTCACCACTGAACGGCAAGAGAATTCTCAATCATATTGTTATTTTGATCAGTTGTGTCGGTTACATCCTACTTATAAACAACAGTAACTGTATATCTTAAAAGAAGAAACAAAAATCAGGGCTGTTCTGAGGCTTAGAGCTGCTGTCATCAGAGCTCACATCATCACAGGAGTGTTGAACTGGTGGCCAGACACCTGAATTCCATCATTACCACAGTCTTTGCTTCAGTGGTTCAATAGCAAAACATTAAGTCACATGTCCTCCCCAGAAACCACAGAGGAAGTATTTGGTCCTCTTATTTGTTCTTTTGCAAAGACTTGGAAACTTCCCTCAAAAAAAGCCATTATGATAACAACAAGAAAATATACTTAAATACTAAACAGTAAGACCAAGTCAAATATTTATTATATCAGTGCAGTTTATGCTATAGTCAGGAATAAAATTGTAATTTCCCTGTAGATAAGGCTCATCTTTTCCATCTGGAAAATCTAGGCTTTCTAATCTGAGATAGAATAGATATTTCCAGAGTTACAACTTGGACCAGCACATAAAGCTTTTTAACATACTTGCTCTATGACAGTATTCTACACTCAGCAGTTCCTAAATGGTACAGACCATCTTCCACATCTCGTTACTGAAGCAAGAATGAGAAACCGTTCTCGGCACTAAGCATTGTCCCATAACAGAAATCTTCTGATGTCATTACCATAACTGCCACATTGTGTCAAGCGGGCACCAAAGAGTCAGATGACAGAGATTATTTGGTGTCAAATAGTCTCTGGAGTAAAATTCAAATTTTACTCTTTGAACAGGTTGCCATATAAATTCCCCAAACTTGTCTATGAGAATTGTACCTTAGGATTTTTCTAAAGATCCTTTAGGTTCCTTTGTCCTTTTTGGCACATAAATCCTAAATTCTAACAACTGATAGGCACGTGGAGAATGAAGGATGCTTGCAGGCCAAATTCCTATAAAACCCAAGCTCCCAAGCTCTTCAATCACTACTGAGATGTCACCTAAATCTTATTTACAAAATTTTAAAGTATGCATTCTTCTTAAAGTTTAGCTTTGTTTTTTCATCCCAATAGAGCATTTCTTCACCCCAATCTGCTACAGCATATATTCCCTGGTGGCTCAGAGAGTAAAGTGTCTGCCTACAATGCGGGAGACCTGGGTTAGATCCCTGGGTCGGGAAGATCCCCTGGAGAAGGAAATGGCAACCCACTCCAGTATTCTTGCCTGGAAAATCCCATGGACAGAGAAGTTTGGTAGGTTACAGTCCATGGGGTCGCAAAGAGTCAGACATGACTGAGCGACTTTACTTTCTTCTCTCTTCACCACAATCTGCTACAGAATATATCTACCTCTAACATATGCTTTAACTTTATATAATTTTTATGTTAGAAATTTGACTAGTAAGTGTTAGGTAACTTTTTTTTTTCCTGATCACTTGTTTCATTGGGGCTTCCCAGGTGGCTTAACGGTAAGGAACCCATCTACCAGTGCAAGAAACACAGATTTGATCTCTGGGTTAGAAAGGAAAGAAGGAAATGGCAATCATTCCAGTATTCTTGCCTGAGCAATCCCATGGACAGAGGAGCCTGGTGGGCTACAGTCCATAGGGTTGTAAAGAGTCGGACACGACTTAGTGATTCAGCAAGCAAACAAGTGGTTTTACTATATATTAATACACACATATGCAGATATGGCATGTGTCAATGGGGAAGGAATTTCATGTATTAGGCTAATACCTATGCAAACTATCCCCAGACATTAGAGACCTAACACATCAGAAATGTTTAGCTCATGTTACAATGCATCATTATGGGTGATTTTCGCTTGATGAAAGTGAGAGGAGAGTGAAAAAGTTGGCTTAAAGTTCAAACATTCAGAAAACAAAGATCATGGCATAAATTGTGGCTCTGACATCTCTGAATGTTAGCATTCTCTCCTATACCTTCAGCATTTTATGGGAAGGTGAGGGAAAGAGTGTGGAGAAGCATATGAGAGGTTTTCATGGGTCAAGGTTGGAAGTGGCCAAACACTATCACTCTCGTTCTGTTAGCTACAACTGAGCTACATAGCCCTACCCAACTGGGAGATAGGTAGGGGAATGTATTCTAGTTGGGTAATAACCTTTCCCAGAGAAAATGAGTTTGATAAAGGACTAGCCAGGCTCTGCTACAGTCATCAAGACAGACCATCATTTAGGAGCCTTTCTGTTACTGCTCCTTGAAACTTTAATCAAAATCTATGATGCTCTCTCAACAACAAGCACTTCCAGATAATTAATTTTTAAAACTACCCCTTTAAACATTTCTGTGAATTATCAAGGGCTCCTATTTTCAGAAAGATAAAGAGCCTCATGGAAATAGGCTGTCTTCTCTTTGACTCTTCAGCCACAGGGGTCTTGTAATACCAGATCCTCAAATCCAGCTCTGGAAATCATGCCTCTCTTGACAGCTGTTCTGCTCAGTCACTCAGTCATATCTGATCCTCTGGGACCCCATGGACTGTACCCCACTAGGCTCCTCTGTCCATGGGATTTCCCAGGCAAGATATAGCTCTTTTACATGTATTTTCTCAAAATGTGATACATGTATCTAAACATGGTACAATTTACCCTATTCTATGACTACAGAGAAAGTATTTGGCTTAGAGAATACAGAGCTGTTTATGCTAATCAGGAACTGTTTAATAACAAGCACTTAAATTATTTCTCTAAGGCATGATGCCCTCCAGGAGTATGCTCAATACTATCCGGGACAATACTGTATGGCTCCAGGCAGTCACAACCCACATGACTTCCAGGGAGGAGAGCTCTCCCTCCCTCAGTCTTTCCTTCCACTTCTCTGCACTGAAGAATGCCCCAGTTAAACATGATGTTAAATTTGGAGACGCCTTTGGGATATTAACTTTAGAAGTTAGATGAGTACACATGTGTGTGTTTATGTGTGGTGTGCCTGGAGGGCAAAGAGTGAGCGTTTACTTTTACGTCATAATATATGAGTAGAAATGATGCCCAAAAACCTTCTTCAGCCTAGTTCTTACTGGATTAGTAAAATGTTTAAGCATATTACAGCTGATCAGTATCAATACATTAGTCTTTGTGCATCTTCTTATTCCGGCCGTAACGTCTACATTTATTCTTGCTTATACGTGTAAGAGTGCCGATATCTTAAAAATATTCCAGCTTCTTAGTCATTTACAAATGTATAGATGAGTCTTTGAAGTCTTAACCCTTATGACTACTTGTTATTTCTTTATTTTATACATCTGTGTGCATGCGGGTTTAGTTGCTTAGTCATGTCTGACTCTTGGCGATCCTATGGACCATACGTAGCCTGCCAGGCTCCGCTGTCCATGGGATTCTCCACGCAAGAATACTGGATTGCATTATCGTGCCCTCCTCCAGGGGATCTTTTCCAACCTAGGGATCAAACCCACGTCTATTACATCTCCTGCATTAGCATACAGGTTGTTTACCAGTGTCACTACCTGGGAAGCCCATTTTATAGCTCTACTTAATACCAAGACTACACTTTTTTCTTCCATTTTCCTTTTCCAGATCTCACCAGTTTCCTGAGAATTTCAACCTTAAGCTGACATGACCCTACAACTGCAGAGCCAGAGTCATTTCAATGTTTTGACCTAGCATCTCTCCCAGACTTCCTTGATTAGAACTAAATCTTTGGCAAGTGTCCGTTCTCTCTCTCTCTTTTTTTATTTTTCACATTGCTATTTCCATGTAACTTTCTGAAAACATATGTTTTGGGCTCAGGATTTTTAGCAGTTTTTCTGGATGCTCTGTTAAATAATTTATATTTATGACCACCCTGCCAAAAAAGCTACCTACATAAAGTGGTGTCCCTGACTGTGGTAAGATATATGTTTGAAAGAGACATACAGATTATTGAAAATTCCAAATGGTGTCCTTACCAGTAGGCATATTTATGTGGTTGGGAAGTAAAAAGCTTAAGAGGCAATGATTATGAATGCCCATTATTAAATGTTCACTTTTTTTTTTTTACTAGAATTTACTTTCATCTAGACTTTTCAAGTGGCACTAGCAGTAAAGAACCTGCCTCCCAGTGCAGGAGACATAAAGAGACGCAGGTTCGATCCCTGGGTCAGGATGATCCCCTGGAGGAAGTTATGGCAAACCCACTCCAGTATTCTTGCCTGGAGAATCCCATGGACAAAGGAGCCTGGCATGCTACAGTCTACAAGGTTGCAGAGTTGGACCTGACTGAAAGACTTAGCATGCACACATTTATCCAATTTGTTTATTGTTGATCATGGAGCTATGTTTGATTAAAAATTATTTTACAGTATCTCTACTGGATTTTATTCTCCTTATAAACAGGCTTTAGTCTTCACTAGCTCTATAAAAGTGCCTTGTCAAGCCTATATATCATGCCTGTCCTTAGCCACATTGGGCCTGTCTCTCCATCATGCTTTCAGTAAACTACTGCAGTGAGCCTGCAGCAGAACTGCCAGGAGAGCTTGTTGGAACCCGGGCTGCAGGGCACTACCCCCAGGTTCTGATTGATAGGTTTAAAGTGCGGTTGAGAATTTACATTTCCTACAGGTTCCCAGGTGATGCTGATACTACTGATTTGGGACCTCACGGTGAGATTCAGTGTGCCTCCGACCTCATACTGTTTGCCAATTTTCACAGCTAGAGCCACTTAACTCACATGTGTTGATTCTGCACCATGCAGGTAGAAATGAATATGGGCCTTTCATTAGTTCAGTATGAGGTGATTTTAGGGCAGATTTGTCCTGGGTAGCAAAGCTTAGCCTTTGCTGAGTTTTCCAGCTCCTACACTTCACTCCTTCCTAAATTCTTTGCTGGACACACTGTTTCCTCTGGGACTAGGACAGTTTGACTTCCCTTGCTCCATGCCTTCTGAAAGCTAAAGATGAGCAGGTAAGCTCACTTCCTGCATCTGGGAATCTTCCTGGTTGCATTCTGGATAGCTGTACCCTGTGCACTTTGGCAGCATTGATTTGTCTGTGCTAATTTCTTTCCATTACTTCTTATTAAGACTTTTCAGTTTGTCTTTTCTGTGCCAATGAGTCCAGTGTTCTAGGTCTCGTATTCCCAAGCCTGACCTCAAACACTCCAGGCTACCTTCCTCTCTGCTTTTCAAACACGGGGGTGGTTTACTCAGTTGAAAACCATTGTTGCTGTTTCTATGACCACTGCCCATTCTTCCCCTCTCTTGATTTTTATCTATGTTTCCAGACACCGCACTGCCAGGCTCATCTCCCTCATGCTCTGAAACTCAGTGCTGGCCTGGTCTTTTTCCTCCATGAATGATTACTTTTCTGGTAAGACCATGCACCTTGGCTGGGGAGGTTCTAATGCTACCTACAAGTATGACTTAGTCCAAGTAACTCAATTATATTATTTCCCTTTTAAACCTGTGTCAATCGGATCTGTGGACTGCTGTGCAAAATGCAGTCTGAGGATCAGTGGCTTTCAGCATGTTAGGGAAGCTTATTGGAAATGCAGAGCCTCAGGCCTTAGCTCAGTTGGACTGAGTTAGAATTCATGTTGTAACAAGAGCCCCAGGTGACTTTCAAGCACATTGTAAAGAACCGATGTATGGTACAGCACCTATAGGTTAAATTGCTCCCACCTAATTGTGATTAATTGAGACTAATTGTAAGTCTGAACTTTACCAATCTCTATTTTTTCTGACTTCCTTGTCACCACTGATGTGCTTTTACAAAACTATGTCAAGTGAATTCTTGCTGACAGTGTCAACTATAACCAAAAACTCATGATTCTGTAGGAACTAAGAGTCTATGTACATCTCACGTTTGTTGTTTCCTGATATATCTTTTGCACAAGGTTTTTCAACTCTGTCAGCATACTAAACAAATATTTCTTCATGCTTTTTGTCATGATCTTATGCAGACTTGCATGACAGGTAGCCTGAGGGTCCACGGTGGGTGAGTACCACTCAAGTTGAATGAAAAATTTTAGGTGCTAAATGTAATGCTAGGATAAGGCAATGGCAACCCACTCCAGTACTGTTGCCTAGGAAATTCCATGGGCAGAGGAGCCTGGTAGGCTGCAGTCCACGGGGTTGCACAGAGTCGGACATGACTGAAGTGACTTAGCAGTAGCAGCAGCAATGTAATGCTAGTCCACAGTAGGTGACCATCCAAACATTCTCATCAGCATTTATTGTGGAGAAAAAGTTGAAGGTG
Organism: Neotragus pygmaeus; assembly: GCA_006410875.1. Lineage (NCBI taxonomy): Eukaryota > Metazoa > Chordata > Mammalia > Artiodactyla > Bovidae > Neotragus > Neotragus pygmaeus. The sequence goes on from SJYV01029893.1 coordinate 469,251, forward strand.
CATAAGGGTGAGTGAACTAACTTCACCCCAGAGCTTCAGAGGTGGGTGGGGCCAGAGTACTGGTCTGGACATTGCTCAGTGAATGACTTGGTAAGGAGCAGGACTCTAGCCAGTTACTGACTCCATGAGTCAGGTCCAACCATTGCAGGGAGCAGGCTAATAAGACATACACAGAGTGTCAGAACTTCAATCTAGAATGCCTACACAGAGTATAGGACTACAGTCCCTGAAAGAGGAAACTGATATATTTACCTGGAGACCCAGATGGACAGGCCCTTACTCATAAGCAGTGCTACAGAAAGACCTTGAATAACTTTACCCNAAGACATACACAGAGTGTCAGAACTTCAATCTAGAATGCCTACACAGAGTATAGGACTACAGTCCCTGAAAGAGGAAACTGATATATTTACCTGGAGACCCAGATGGACAGGCCCTTACTCATAAGCAGTGCTACAGAAAGACCTTGAATAACTTTACCCTCAGAAAGTCTTCCCAAGCAAATAAAAATGCATGTCCAGTGTCTTAATAGAGGACTGAAAGAATGAATGCTTAATTAAGTGATAGTTTATTATGTTTATCATGGATTTACCTGGTGGCTTAGATGGTAAAGGACATGGCTATAATGTAGGAGAACCCAGTTCTATTCCCGGGTCAGGAAGATCCCCTGGAGAAGGAAATGGCTACTCACTTCAGTATTCTTGCCTGGAGGATCCCATAGACAGAGGAACCTGGTGAGCTATTAGTCTATGGGGTCACAAAGAGTTAGACACGATGGAGTAAATGTCACTTCACTTTTTATTATGTTTATTATTGAGGGAATCCTTATTCTTATGCTTTATTGACTATGCCAAACCGTTTGACTGTGTGGATCACCATAAACTGTGGAAAATTCTGAAAGAGATGAGAATACCAGACCACCTGGCCTGCCTCTTGAGAAATCTATATGCAGGTCAGGAAGCAACAGTTAGAACTGGACATGGAAAAACAGACTGGTTCCAAATAGGAAAAGGAGTACGTCAAGGCTGTATATTGTCACCCTGCTTATTTAACTTATATGCAGAGTACATCATGAGNTATATATTTGTGATTGTTTTAATTTGCTGATCTCTTAATTTCATATGCATTTTAAATACCCTGCACTTGCACTCTCCTCCTCTCATGATCACTTGTTTTAATATCATATTTTTGTGTGGATCCTGCCTTTACTGTATGTTTGCCTTTACTGGTGAGCTTTCCCATTTTGTTAAGTTTCTTGTTTCTAGTTGTGACCTTTTGTTTTCTGCCTAAAGAAATTTCTTTAGCATTTGTTGTAAAACTGGTTCAGTGGTGCTGAATTCTTGGAACTTTTGCTTGCCTGTGAAGCTTTTGATTTCACCATCAAATCTGAACAAGAGCTTTGCTGGGTATGTTCCTGGTTGTAGGGTTGTTTGTTTGGTTTGGTTTGTTTTCTCCTTTCATCACTTGAAATATATTGTGTCAGTCCCTTCTAGCCTACAAAGTTTCTGCTGAAAAATCTGCTTAGTCTTATGGGGATTCCCTAGTATGTTTTCTGTTGCTTTTCCCTTGTTGCTTTTAATATTGTCTCTTTGTCCTTAATATTTGTTCATTTGATTACTGTGTATCTTGGCATTGTCCTCCTAGGATGGGATTCTTTGTGCTTCCTGGACTTGGGTGAGAGTTTTCTTTCCCATATTAGGGAAGTTTTCATCTAATATATCTTCAGATATTTTCTCAGGTTCTTTCTCTCTTCTTCTGGGGCCACTATTATGTGAATTTTTCTGTATTTGATGTTGTCTAGAAGTCTCTTAAACTGTCTTCATTTCTTTACATTCTTTTATCATTATTCTGTTCTGAAGGAGTAATTTCCACCAGTCTGTCTTCCAGCTCACTATTTCATCCTTCTGCCTCATTTATTGTGCTATCTATTCCTTCTAGTGTATTTTTCATTTCAGTTATTGTATTCTTCAACTCTGGTTGTTCTTTGTTAAAAAAAACTTCTTGTAACTTTTCTTTTTGTGCCTCCAATCTAATTCCAAGTTCTTGGATCATCTTTATGATCATTACTCTGAATTTTGGGTAGACTATCTCCACTCCACCCAAACGTTCTTTGAGGGTTTTATTTCATTCTTTCACCTGGAGAATATTCCTTTGCTGTCTCATTTTGTTTAAATTTATATTTGTATTTTTATCTATGTAGTAGGTTAGGTACACTTCTCAGCCTTGGAGATGTGGCCTGCTGTTAAGGATGTCCTATATGTCCCAGCAGTACAGTCTTCTCTTGTCATGCAAGAGCCAGTGTCTTGCTGGTCCCTGGCCCCAGGGTAGGTTTTGACCTGAGTTTATGGACTGTTTCACAGGCTGCAGGATTATAGTTTTCTTGTTTGTGGTGCCTGCCCACTGGTGGGTGGAGCTGGGTCTTGACCCTCTGGTAGGCATGATCTGTGTCTAGAGGTGACTGTGGGGTCAGGAAGTCTTCAAGCAGCCTGTCTGCTGATAGATGTCTGCTGATAGATGGGGCTATGTTCCCCCTCTATGATTTGTTTGGCGTATCCCATCACTGGAGCCTGCAGGCTATTGGGTGTGGCTGGGTCTTGGTGCTTATGATCCAAGCAAGATGTCTACCTTCAATAAGAGTTCCTGAAGATGACATTCTTGATATCTCTGCCACTGCCACCAGTGTTAACGTCTCCAGGGTGAGCTACAGATGCCCTCCAGTTCCCCAAGAGACCCTCCGAGACCAGCAGGCAGGTCTGGCGCAAGTTCCTAGTTAGCGCTTTTGCCCTGGGTCCCAGGGCATGTGAGACCCTGTGTGTGTCCTCTAAGAGCGGGGTCTCTGTTTTCCCCAGTTCTGGGGAGTCCCTGTAATCAAGCTCTGCTGCCTTCAAAGCCAAATGCCCTGGGGGTCTTCCTCCTGATGCTGGACCTTTAGTTTGGGGAGCCTGATGTGGGGCTCAGAACTCTGACTCCTTCAGGGGAAATTCTGTGATATAATTGTTCTCTAGTTGAGGATCACTCACTCAGGTTGTATGGAATTTGATTGTATCATAAGCACACCTCCTACCAGCACCATCTTGCTGTGACTTCTTTGTCTCTTTGGACATTAAGTTGTTGTTGTTTTTTAATAGATTCCAGTCTAGTGAGTTGTGATTTTGATGTGCTCATAAGAGGAGGTGTGCTCAAGATGTTTCTAATACACCATCTTGTTCCCCCCAGCAGGAGGTTTCTCTTGACTAATCTTTGTATGTGCCAAATATATTACATACAAAGATCACTTTCCCTAAAATGATATTAAATTAAAGGGTATTCTATAGTGCCTCTATTTAGAATTTCTTTAAAAGCTTAACATTAAAGAAGTTAATGTTTTGGACTTCTTAAAAGAAGTCCAAAAGCCTTATTTTCCCTGAATTTCTGGGGATGGACAAACAGAACTTTTGTGTGCTGTGGTGAACTATTGTGGCACTAGCACGCAGATTTGGTATCTTTTTGGCTACATTAATTACTCATAATTTCTCCTAGGGCCTGGAATATATTTTTTTTCCTTTTCCTCCTTTTTCATGTGTAACAGTTTCAGTTATTTAAAGAAAAAAAAATAGAGATCTTTGTTCTTATAGTTAGCATATTTGCTAAATTATTCTACCTTGAGTAGTTCAGTTCAGTCGCTCAGTCATGTCTGACTCTTTGTGACCCCATGGACTGCAGCACACCAGGCTTCCCTGTCCATCACCAACTCCTAGAGCTTACTCAAACTCATGTCCATCGAGTTGGTGATGCCATCCAACCATCTCATCCTCTGTCATCCCCTTCTCCTCCTGACTTCAATCTTTCCCAGAATCAAGGTCTTTTCCAATGAGTCAGTTCTTCGCATTAGGTACCCAAAATAGTGGAGCTTCAATTTCAGCATCAGTCCTTCCAATTCAGGACTGATTTCCTTTAGGATTGACTGATTTGATCTCTTTGCAGTCCAAGGAACTCTCAAGAGTATTTTCCAACACCACAGTTCAAAAGCATCAATTTTTTATTATATATAATCATATATGCAAATAAAATATATCAAGGTATAATATTTGGGGTGCTGCTGCTGCTAAGTCGCTTCAGTTGTGTCCAACTCTGTGCAAACCCATAGACGGCAGCCCACGAGGCTACCCCATCCCTGGGATTCTCCAGGCAAGAACACTGGAGTGGGTTGCCATTTCCTTCTCCAATGTGTGAAAGTGAAAAGTGCAAGTGAAGTCGCTCAGTTGTGTCCAACTCTTCATGACCCCATGGACTGCAGCCTACCAGACTCCTCCATCCATGGGATTTTCCAGGCAAATGTACTGGAGTGGGATTTGGGGTAGATACAGTATTTAAACATCTTGTAATTTGGTTCAATCATCTGTTCATTCTAAAGAAGCCATTTATATTAAATCAGAAGAGAAAAGCTTTTCCTCTCTTTAACACATGACAATAACTTGATGAGCTCATATCTTTTAGTAATAGTATTTACAGATGTGATCAAAAATATTTAAAAATATAATTTCCATTAGTGAAACAGCATTTGTCTTAATTTATAAGACATATGATGAACCTAACCTCTGAAATACACAGTTCTTAGTGCTAGAATATGTTAGTGAAAAATATAAGTAACAATTTCTGTCTTAATAAAGCTTTTATTTTTAAGCAATGAGACAAACAGTATAAACACAATAGATAAGTAAATTTTGCTGCATGTCAACTGAACAGATTGTTTCCCCACCTCAGCCTCTCTTGACTGATTTTTTCTTCCTAAAGCACTTTTGTTTTCCAGATCTGCTGTTCCCTATGGCCAACTACTCACTTGACCTGGAATTTCTGGACTCTCTGTTTTAAGGGCTATGACTACCATGGCTGAAGCTGCTTGCCCAGTGTTTGCAGTTCCTCTTACCACTCAAGGACTTTAATAAAAGGTATGACATCCCATATTGCTATCAAAAAAGGCAAATAACATTAGCTCTTTTTCATTCATTTATTCAACAAATGCTTTTACTTTTTTGAACTCATAAGGCTGGCCAGACAATGTTCAAGGTCTGAAGGATACATCATTAAATGTCTTGCAGCTAACAATCTAGGAGGAGTCAGAAAACCAATAAGAAAGTATTTTATAAATTGATAAGTACAAAAGTACAAAAAAAAACAAAAAAGATAAACCAAGGTAAAGGGGGTTTGGAGAGCTGGGAGTAGAGTGAAGAAGGGAGTCAGAATAGGTTTCAATGAGGAGGGAGCAATTGAGAAAAGACTTGGAGGAGGACTGGAAATCAGATTCAGTGAGGGAGAAGTAGATAGAATAAAGGCAAAGAGGTAATTAGGATCAGCTCAGGTAGGATATTTGAACGATATTGGCTTTTATTAATAGTTTGAGTGAAATGGGAATTGTTGCAAGATTTCGAGCAGAAGAGGGATGTGGTATGGAGAAAGAAAATGTGTGTATATGTGTACACACAATTGGTACATAAGACAGCTGAATAAAAAACTCACCTCTCCCTGAGCTAGGACCTCACCCTTCTCTGTTGATCTTGGGTTCTAAGCAGCTGGAGGTAGGATAAGCAAGAATTCACATTTGCAATTTGCTCCACTATTGCTCTTGCTGACTGTCTTCTCTGAATGCTGCTGCTCACAATCTCACATTAATTCTCTATCAGACAACTGGGCTGTCCTATTCTTAGTTCTGAAGCAAGGACATGATCTGATGGCTGATGTTACTGAAACATCTACTTGTGTAGTCCTGCCATTTTAATTAAAAGCAAACATGCATGCGTACTCATATACCCCAAACCCAACTAAGCCGTATGGCAGGTATTACACTTGAGTTGTCCAAGTAGTGGTGTTGGATTACCCTTGACACAAAATATATGATCTCTCTGACCAGTTCAGGACATAGTATCACTTTTAAAAGCCTGTTTTTTTGCAAAATAAATCCTCATGGTACTTGTGTGACTGGTGATTCCAATCTTTTGGTTTCATCATATAGCTCTCTCTGTCCCTCAGTGTGTGGACAGTGCCACAGAGCTATATCTAGGTGATTCACCCACAGCCTCGCACTGTCCCCCACCACCAGGCATTCTGACCTTCTGATCCTGCATCTATGCTCACCTCGCCTGAACTCTTTCCAACTTCTAGTCATCTTTTCCCTTCAGTGTGCTCACTTTTCCTCTAAAACTTGGTATACATCAAAATTTCCAGAACATCACTTTATGATAAGTCTAAGATAGGCGGATTTCATATACATTTCATGTATAATAGGATGGACATATATAAAAATTGACTATGGATGAAAACATATGGAATGTAACTATTTAACATAACAACTGGCCCATCTACATAGATCCAGTCATTAGCGTGCTATAGTAATGAGGCACTGTTCAAAACAGTAATGAGTTGCCTAAAAATATAGTGAACTCTAATCACTTGATGTGCTAAAGTAGATAAAATGTGGAGGACTGTAGGATTGGAGAAGGAAATGGCAACCCAGTCCAGTGTTCTTGCCTGGAGAATCCCAGGGGCGGCAGAGCCTGGTGGGCTGCCATCTATGGGGTTGCACAGAGTTGGACACAATTGAAGTGACTTACCAGCAGCAGTAGGATTAGGAATGCTGTAGAGAAAATCCAAATTGATTTGGAGTGACTGCAACTAAAGAGAAGCATCCATTAGTCTTTACATTCAGAGAAAGAGCTGGTTAAAATGTCTGTAAATCTTAGGATCCAGGAGGTCTAAATTTGTGGGAGACGATGTATGGCAGAAAAGCAACGAAAGAACGAACATTAAGGGATAAAGGGCCATTCTGACTTGTCATTTTCCCACCAGGAAACTACAGGCAGAAGATGACTATAACAGGGCCAGGTCTCAGAAAGTCAGAACCTCAAAGATCAGACATTTAGGCAGGTGTTCAGCAACAGTATCAGGAAGAAAGCTTCTGAAGAGGAAGTTAATCATGGTACCTGAGTCATGGAGACTGCCATATCAAGACAATACTCTGCCCCAATAACAACTTCTCTTTTACTCTGATTTTTTTAAGAAAGAAGATTTTTCTGGGCATGACTGTATTAGGGCATAATGATTAAGAATAGAAAGAGGTTGGGTGCATAAGTGGGACTGATTACAGTATAAGGATGGTGGAACTGACTCAGCTCTGGGCTTTTCCCCTGTTATTAAGCCCTCCCCACCCTCTCCATCTCTCAAACACATATTCTGTTATTGTTAAAACTATACAACTATTTTAATCATGAAATCTGTTGGATGGGATACTATTTTGTGTACCTTCTCAAATTGAATATTTTTACCTTCGTTATTTTGACATACTGATAGCTACAGGGCTTCTGTGAAAGCTTGGTTGGTAAAAAATCTGCCTGCAATGCAGGAGACCCCAGTTCAATTTCTGGGTTAGGAAGATCTGCTGGGGAAGGGATAGGCTACCCAGTCTGATATTCTTGGGCTTCCCTTGTGGCTCAAAGGTAAAGAATCCACCTGCAATATGGGAAACCTGGGTTCAATCCCTGAGTTGGGAAGATCCCCTCGAGAAGGGAAAGGCTACCCACTCCAGTAGTCTGGCCTAGAGAATTCCATGGACTACAGTCCATGGAGTCATAAAGAGTGGGACATGACAGAGTGACTTTCACATATTGACATCTATGTTAGCATCAACTATTTAAGTGTTTATGTGCATATGCCAAGTTATAAAACCATTTGAAACCATACTACAAGTTATACATCTTCCTTTGTGGCGGATTCATGTTGTATGGCAAAACCAATACAATATTGTAAAGTAATTAACCTCCAATTAAATAAATTTACATTTTAAAAAAGAAAATAATAAAATCTTTCCTGGGGGGGGGGGGGGGAAAAAAAAAANTACATCTTCCTTTGTGGCGGATTCATGTTGTATGGCAAAACCAATACAATATTGTAAAGTAATTAACCTCCAATTAAATAAATTTACATTTTAAAAAAGAAAATAATAAAATCTTTCCTGGGGGGGGGGGGAAACAACAACATTCTGAGTAGTTTGCTTGAGCTTAGTGAAGTGCAGAGTCACACAGAGCCTTGTGATCATACTGAATCCAGACTGAAAGCCATTTGAACCAAGAGCAGATTTGAAATTTTGTGTTTTGTTTATAGGAGAGCTGTTATCTTAACTTCTTTTTGTGATGAAAGGAGGCCATATAAACTTATCTGCAGGAAACAGGCTGCTCATTTCAAAATTCCTTCTCACGTCCCACAGTGCAATCATCTACAGCCAAGATGCAGTTGTGCAGAACATAGATGACGTTATACTTCATATTACAAATGCATTCATTTAAGCATGTTATGCAGGAGACCACTGGAATACAAAACTCATCTTTCCTACTATGAACATCAAAGTTTTATTTTTTCATTTAGCTCTTGATAGAATAATGTGAAATTCATTTGTGATGAGATCGCTATTAAAAAATTTAACCCAAGGAGGGCGGGAAGATGGCGGAGGAATAAGATGGGAGATCACTTTCTCCCACACAATTTCATCAAAAGAACAATCCAACGCTGAGTAAATTCCACAAAACAACTTCTGAAGGCTGGCAGAGGACTTCAGGCATCCAGCAAAGCAGANATTTAACCCATTTTTTGACGTACTCTGAATCTCTGGCAGAAGTATCTTTAAAAGAGAACTCAAGGTCAAAACACATGGAATGGAGAAATAAACAAGATGAAGAGAAAGAGTCATGGTCAATTTTAATATCTAATGGGACAAAATCAGTTAAATTTTAATGTAGTCCTATAGCTTCACTCTTTGAAAAAAAAATCTGAGTAAGTTCTATACATAATATATAAAACACTGAAAAAGCAGAAGTCAGAATCAAAACATATTTTTTTTTGGAGGGCAAGGAAGTAGCTCTTATCTTAGTTATTTCCTTTTTGATAACTCCAAGTTAGACTATTCAAAGAAAGCCTTGTATTGATTTGTTTAACTTTTACAGTTAGCATCTGGGCACAAGACCAAAACTGAAATGAAAAAAAGTTACACTTAAGAAAGTTCTCAGGAAAAATCAGAGGGAAAAAAAAAAATAACTAAAGTTCATATATCTTCAGTTTCTTTTTAAAAAAGCAAAACTTTGCCAGCAGAAGAAACACAGATAAAAAGATAACAATATCCTTAAAAAATGAATGTTTTCAGATTCACTATGGATTTATTATCCCAGGCTTTGTCTTGATGCATTTTTCGGATCGAAGGCTTTACATTATCTGCATTGAGCTAAGCACTCAACTGTGTGTACAGNCAGAAGAAACACAGATAAAAAGATAACAATATCCTTAAAAAATGAATGTTTTCAGATTCACTATGGATTTATTATCCCAGGCTTTGTCTTGATGCATTTTTCGGATTGAAGGCTTTACATTATCTGCATTGAGCTAAGCACTCAACTGTGTGTACAGCAGATAACAAAGAAAGATTGATAAGATTATAAATAAAATTATAAATTATAACTAAGATAGTATTACCAACTCAATTGGACAGGAACGTGAGCAAACTCTGGGAGATAGTAAAGAACAGGGAAGCCTGGCATGCTGCAGTCCATGGGGTCACAAAATGTTGGACACGACTGAGTGAGCACCACACCAAAGAAGTTTTAGGGGCTTATAATGCCATTGTTTAAAATACTTGAAAATTCTAATAACAATAATAAGTCTGCAACTACAGAAATGAAATATTAAAACTAAAGACAAATGCTGTGCTCCAGCAATGTGGAGCTACATACATTCAGTTCAGTTCAGTTCAGTCGCTCAGTTGTGTCCNTTGGGGGCAGGAGGAGAAGGGGATGACAGAGGATGAGATGGCTGGATGGCATCACGGACTCGATGGACGTGAATCAGAGTGAACTCCGGGAGTTGGTGATGGACAGGGAGGCCTGGCGTGCTGCGATTCATGGGGTCGCAGAGTCAGACACAACTGAGCGACTGAACTGGACTGATGAACACTGAGGTGCATGTGTCTTTCTGAATTATGGTTTTCTCTGGTCATATGCCCAGTAGTGGGACTGTTGGGTCATATGGTAGTTTTATTTTTAGGTTTTTAAGGAACCCTCATGCGGTTTTCCATAGTGGCTATGTCAGTTTACACTCCTAGCAATAGGGCATGAGGATATTCTTTTCGTCCACTGGCTCTCCAGCATGTTTCAGTTCAGTTCAGTCTCTCAGTCTTGCCTGACTCTTTGCAACCTACTCCAGCATGTTTATAGATGCTTTTGTCCAACTCCAACATGTTTATAGATGCTTTTGATGATGGCTACTCTGACTGGTGTGAAATAATACCTCATTGTAACTTTGATTTGAATTTGTCTAATTACCGGTGATATGGACATCTTCTCATGTGTTTTTTGGCCACCTGTATGTGTTCTTTGGAGAAAATGTCTGCCATTTTTAAATTTTTTTTTAAATTAATTTATTTTAATTGGAGGTTAATTATTTTACAATATGTTAATTACTTTACAATCCATGAATTAGTCATGGGTGTACATGTCTCCCACCATCCTGAACCCTGCCCATTTCTGATTGGGATTCTTTTTAAATGTATATATTGAGCTACATTCATGTTTAGTTATTTTAAAAAGCATCTATTTAACAAGCTAAATTTTGAAAAGCACATTCTTGAACTATGACTCCATATTTTCCTTATATTTTTTTTAGAAGTTAGAAGTAGTGTTTCATAAAGCAGATAGCACATATTCTGAAAGGAATAAATTATCTAAGTATTTCTAGGAATATGTACTTAATCACAAGCCTCCCTTTCCATATGCTGTCATTGATATATAGAAGCACAAACTCCATACATTTGAAATGGCCAGATGGCAACTCTTCTCTTCATTATTAAAATGAAGCATGGAACACAAGAGTTCGCTAGTGAAAATCCACTGCAGTATTTTGTTTTAAAACATATAACTTTGAAGTGAACATAAGCTTGCTTCTGCCTTATTTTTTTTTTATGTTTGTTCTCTTTTTTAACATTGACACAAACTAGAACCTAGTGCCCTTTGCTGCATTGCTTGCACCTAGACAAATGTCTCCTCTAGCAACAAAATGCAATAAAACTATAAGGGACTAAAAATAGTTGTATGCATGTACAGTTGGGGAAAATTATGAACAAAATACAAAATGACCAAAAACCCAACTGACACTTCTGGGGAGCTGGATGCAAAAGCAGGGGACTGCACATGCCCCCCTGCACATAGCACCACCAAGGGGGTGGGCAAACCACCTACACCACCCCTTTGGCCTGACCCCTGGGTGCACCCCTATCCTCATCTCATATAAGGAAGACCCCTACCTCCCCCATAGGGAATGAACAAGAGAGCATTTACTTGTTTTAGCTTTCTTCTCTGCAGCACGACTGCCAGTAAAGCCTTGCCTGAATTTCTTGTCTGGTTTTGTATCAATTTCTATTAAGGAGCCCAACTACCCTGGTAGGTAACATACTTAGTAGCATCAATGAAGGGCTATTGTCCCCTTCTCAGAAGAGGACCTGAGCACCTCTGTGACCACTGAATGCAGCTTCCCCATGGGTGACAAGAACCTCTTGTTTGAGCCTCACCACATTTTGTAACTCTGCCTTCCCAGATCCAGGGAGCCACAGGAACCTCATTCAGGCACTAATCTTCCCTCCCTTTGTCCTTGTCCCTCTCCTGATATCTCTTCACTTCTCCCCTCTCTGTTCTCTCCTACTTTTGTGTTCTCCTTCCAAGAGAGTGGATGTTAGGCAGCTATAGCACCACCCCTCTCAGCATGTGGGATAATGCTCCCCTGGCCAGCAGTGGCTCACTTTGAAAAGTGACAAATATGATCTCAGAGAGACAGCAGTGAGGGATCCTGAAGAGAGATCTTAATTCCCTGACCAGGAATTGGACCTGCATAGCCTGGATGAAAGGGGAGACCCAGTGGTTCAGTGGTGAAGAATCCACCTGGCAATGCAGGGGATTTGGGTTTGATCACTAGGGTGGGAAGATCCCCTGGAGAAGGAAAGAACAACCCACTCTGGTATTCATGACTGGGAAATCCCATGGATAGAGGAGCCCGGCAGGCTGTGGTCCATGGGTCTCAAAAGAGTCAGACAGGATAGATCAACTAAACAACAACAAAAACAATAGCTTGGATGAAAACCAGGAATCCCAACCACTAGACCACCAGGCGCTCGAGGCAGAAGCAAAGTGGCCTTGGCTCTTTCCCCTGTTCAAAAGCGACAGTGTTTCAAGGAAGCAAAAACTATAAAAATAGCACAAAATATTATGGATACCAGAAGCTGTACATTTATGGAACTGGAACATTGTGAAAATAAATTTGTACACTGATAGGATTTTATTCAGTTGGATTACATTTAACTATATAAGTTGGTTTTAATTAAAGAAGGGTAATGGAAGAATAAATTTGGATTCTTTTTACTTTATAATGGAGTATAGTTGATTTACAATGCTGTCTTGGTTTCAAGTGTACAATAGTGATTTAGTTATACATACATACATACATGCATATATATATATATATCCTTTTTCACATATATGCATATGTTATTACAGCATGTTGAGCAGAATTCCCTGTAGGTCCTTGTAGATTATCTATGCATTGTTTAGTAGCATACTGTTTATTATCTACCTGCTTGTGGCTTTTTACAGTTTTTTTCTGGTAGTCAATTTCTAATCTCATAGTGTTGTGGTCTGAAAAGATGCTTGATATGATTTCAAGTTTCTGAAATTTAACAAGGCTTGCTTTGTGGTCCATCATGAGATGTATCCTGGAGAGTGTTGTACAAGCACTTGAAAAGAATGAATTCTGCTGCCTTCAGACAGAAGCCTCTAGAAATATAAAGTCCACATTCTCTAATGTGTCATTTGAGGCCTATGTTTCCTTATTGCTTTTCTCTCTGAAATGATCTGCCCATTTGATTGGAGTATCAAACTGGGGTACTCCTGTGTTACTGTTGATTTCTTCTTTATAGCTGTTGTTGTTCAGTCACTCAGTGATGCCTGATTCTTTGTGACTCTGTCGATTGAAGCATTCCAGGCTTCCCTGTCCTTCACCATCACCTGGAGCTCACTCAAACATGCCCATTGAGTCAGTGATGCCATCCAACTATCTCATCCTCTGTCATTCCCTTCTCCTCCTGCTTTAAATCTTCCCCTGCATCAGGGTCTCTTCCAATGAGTCAGCACTTCACATCAGGTGGCCAAAGTATTGGAGTTTCAGCTTCAGCATCAGTCCTTCCAATAAATATTCAGGATTGATTTCCTTTAGGATTGACTGGTTTGATCTCCTAGCAGTCCAAGGAAATCTCAAGAGTCTTCTCCAACACCACAGTTCAAAATTATCAATTCTTTAGTGCTCAGGTTTCTTTAGGGACCAACTCTCACTTCCATACATTGACTACTGGAAAAACTATAGCTTTGACTAGATGGACTTTTGTCAGCAAAGTAATGTCTCTGCTTTTGAATATGCTATCTAGGTTTGTCACAGCTTTTCTTACAAGTGCTTTTAATTTCATGTAGTCACCATCTACAGTGATTCTGGAGCCCAAGAAAATAAATTATGTCACTGTTTCCACTGTTTCCCCATCTATTTGCCATGAATTGATGGGACCATATGCCCTGGCTTTAGTTTTTTGAATGTTGAGTTTTAAGCCAACTTTTTCACTCTACTCCTTCATTTTCTTCAAAAGGCTCTTTAGTTCCTCTTCGCTTTCTGCCTTGAGGCATGGTGTCATCTGCATATCTGAGGTTATTGATATTTCTCCTAGCAATCTTGATTCCAGCTTGTGCTTCATTCAGTCTGGCATTCAGCAGGGGGGCTTCCCTGGTAGCTCAGCTGATAAAGAATCCACCTGCAATGCAGGAGATCCTGGTTTGATTCCTGGGTTTGGAAAATCCCCTGGAGAAGGGATAGGCTACCCACTCCAGTATTCTTGGGCTTCCCTGGTGGCTCAGTCCGTAAAGAACTCGCCTGCAATGTGGGAGACATGGGTTCAATCCCTGGGTTGGGAAGATCCCATGGAGAAGTTGGGAAGTTATCCTGAAGAAGGGGATGGCTACCCAACACAGTATTCTGGCCTGGAGAATTCCACGGACAGAGGAACTTGGCAGGCTACAGTCCATGGGGTTGCAAAGAGTTGGAAACAACTGAGCGACTTTCACTTTCACTTTACTTTCAAGCAGGGTGACAATAAACAGCCTTGACACACTCCTTTCCCAATTTTGATCCAGTCCACTGTTCCATGCCTGGTTCTATCTGTTGCTTCTTGACCTACATAAAGGTTTCTCAGGAGGCAGGTACGGTGGTCTGGTATCCCTGTTATGGCTGTTAGCACCTCAATATATAAGACAAATGCCCCAATGCTAATTGCATAATATTTATAATTGATGTTATCTTTTTTCTTGGATTGTCCCTTGATAATCATGTAATGGCTTTGTCTTTGATACAGTCTTATTTTAAACTCTATTTTGCTTGCTATTAGTATTGCTACTCCAGGTCTCTTTTGATTTCAAATTGCATGGAAAACATTTTTGTCCCCTCAATTTCATTCTGTATGTGTCCCTAAATCTGAAGTGGGTCTCTTTAGAGACATATCTATATGGATCTTGTTTTTGTATCCATTCAACCAGTCTTTGTCCTTTGGCTGGGACATTTAATCCATTCACACTTAAGGTAATTACCAGAATCTACATTCTTATTGCGTTTTTGTTTTGTTTTGTACTTGTTTTTATATGTCTTTTTCTTTTGTTAACTCGTTATAACTATTTTTACTGTTGTTTAGATTCCTTTCTCTCCTGTGTATTTATATGTGGTAGAATTTTGGTTTGCAGTTACTATCGTGTTTTGATATAGCAGTCTCTCTATACATACAAGATTAAGTTGCTGTTCTCTTAACATTAGACAAATTTCCTAAATCCTGTATTTATTTGCTCCTTTTCTCATGATTGTTAGATTTTATACAATATTTATGTGTAGATGATTTACTACATTTACTGTATGTTTGCCTTTACACTGTGCCTTCCCATTCATAATTTTCTTGTTTCTAGTTGTAGCTTTTTTTTCTTGGCTAGAGAGTTTCTTTTAAGATTTGTTGTAATACTGGGTTTGTGGTGCTGAATTCCCTTAGCTTTTGTCTGTAAAGCTTTTGAATTCTCCATCAAATCTTAATGAGAGTTTTGTTGGCAGAGTATTTTCAGTTGTAGGATTTTCCCTTTCATCACTTTAAATATATCATATCACTGTCTTCTAGCCTGCAGAATTTCTTCTAAAAAAAACAGCTGATAACCTTATGGGAATCCACTTGTATGCTTTTTGTTGCTTTTCCCTTATGGATTTTAATATTATCCTTTTCTTTTACATGTCAATCTTTTTTATATTTTCAAACAGTTTATTCCAAAATTGCAGATATAATCTGTTGTTTATTATGCCTACACCCTTGTCTTCTTGAGCAATAATCATTGGCATCTTAGACACACTTGATTAAAATATAGGTTTAGTGACTTAGTTGAAAATACTTAAATAGTTTAAAATATTAAAAGTTACTTTAGCTTCCAAGAGTTTAATACATATGTATTGTTTGTTGTGTTGAATATTTTATTTCAGGAGCTGCCTAAAGAAAGACTACGATGATTTCAGAAGACAGCCTGATCATGATAAATTTACTAGAACTGTGGGACTACTGAATACGATGAAGGAAATCTTGTGTAAGAATCTCCTGAAGCAGAAATTGGGAGCAAGTCTGTAGATAGCAAAGAACCTCCAGATTCTGGAAGAAGGTCATTTTGAAGAGGATAATTTTGATTCAGATAGGCAATCAAACTGTTTCTAAATCAACACTAACAGCACAATGAGAAATTTTAGTGTCGTTCCCTGGTGACTCAGAGGGTAAAGAATCTGTCTGCAATCCAAGAGATCCAGATTCAGTCCCTTGGTCAGGAAGATCCCCTGAGAAGGGAATGGCAACAAACTCCAGCATTCTTGCCTGGTGAATTCTGTGTACAGAGGAGCCGTGGCAGCCTACAGCCATGGGGTTGCAAAGAATTGGACACGGCTGAGCAACTAACACACACACAGGCATTCAAACTCTTTAAATTAATGCTAAAGCACAAAGAGATATTTTAGTGTCTTTTGTGGAGATGAAAGAATCACCTGGTTAATGAAGTTTATCGATTGGAGAAATCTATTATGTTTGAAGGTGTACTTACTGAAGGTTCTTGGAGTCATTAGGAGTTTCTCAAGCCAGTGCCTGACTCCAAACTGTAGGCATGTATTGCTCATTACAGACCACACCTAGTTGATAAACAATCCCTTTGAAACAGATTTATCCTCTTAATTTTTGAAGTATTATTTCTGTTATTTGCTTTAAATGGAACTTCGCAAGTCCCTAATAATTGTGATGATTCTTTTTTATGAGAAACAACCAAAACTGATGGCCTATTGTTGTAGGCCCATATGCTCTCGTGTGTAGTATGCTATAGGGAGCTGTGTGTGGAGGCTTTGCACCTAATGTACCTAATTGGAGCCCCCAGCACAGAACAACTGTCTCGACACCCCAACTCAGTGTACCCTGTACAGAAGAACTGCTTTCAACATCTCAATTCAAGATGGCTGTGCCCAACATCTCAATCTGAAATGCTGTGAGCTGGTTTCTCTTTCTTTAAAAAAAAAAAAAGTTTTCTTGGCATGCTGCTTTGGACAGCAGACTGTGCAAATTTCGTTGCCTTTAAATAATCTTATTTTCCCTTGCAATCTTTTATTATCACTTTGGCTACAAGAATAAATATTGTTTCACATAGACCTATGATCATATCTGATCAGGTGCTGTAAAACATTTTGGGTTTATTTTTAGTATAATGCAAAATGGTATAATCAAAATTTCTTGAAATTTTTATATAGTTACACATACACTTGAAAAAAAGACTGAAAGAATACAGTTCAATGTAGCACAAATTATTTCTGGGTGATGAGATTACAGTTGAAATTTACTTACTCTCAAATTCCTGTCATTTTAAATTTTAATAAAATATTTTTATAATTGGAAAAAATGTTAGAGGTTAGTTTTCCTTGAATTGATTTGATTTTAAGATTTTTGCTCAATTTTAAATTATAGCTTTGTCAGAAAATAAGGAAAAGTAAATAGGCTACAAAAACTTTGTCACTAATAATAAATCGCTATTAATGGAGAAGGCAATGGCACCCCACTCCAATACTCTTGCCTGGAAAATCCCATGGACGGAGGAGCCTGGTAGGCTGCAGTCGATGGGGTTGTTAAGAGTCGGACATGACTGAGCAACTTCACTTTCACTTTTCACTTTTATGCATTTGAGAAGGAAATGGCAACCCACTCCAGTATTCTTCCCTGGAGAATCCCAGGGACGGTGAAGCCTGAAGGGCTGCCATCTATGGGGTTGCCCAGAGTCGGACACGACTGAAGTGACAGCAGCAGTAGCAATCAGTTATCAAATTAAAATTAAAGCACCATAACAGGTTATGCATACAACACTCCAAACTGAGTTGCCTTGTCTATTAAAAGGAGTTTAGATTACATAAGTTGTCTCATTTTGTTGCTGTTTTGGTTTGGTTGAGTTTCTGTCCCAATTTATACAAACAAATTTAAACCTCTATAGCTAAAATTAAAGGGCAAATTAGATGGCAAAAACATATGTATGTAAATTTGACAGAAAATTCAGAATTGCATTTTCTAAAGAGTGTCTTCAAAGTATTATTTGTAAGAAAGTATCAAGTCCTTAGTAGGTAAATGAACAAAGGCTGTAAGCATATTTTGCTCAAGAATAATATAACTAATGAAATATAACAAATGGTTGTTCATTTTGACTAGGAATCTAAGCAAATCATGATAAACCCTGAATACCGACAAAGATTGCTGCAGAACTGATGAGCTTCTCTGCAGCCTTCTTTGAATCACCCCAGTGATAGCTATCAAGCTACCACTCAAGACGCTTGCTCTTAGTTATCTCAATTATGGAAATCTGCTGTGCAGGTAACTCAACAGAAACAAAAGTCTAAATGAAGANTATTTCTCTTTTATCATTTCCTTAGTTTTGCATTGCTGTTATTCAGTTGCTAAATTGTGTCCGACACTTTGTGACCCCATGGACTGCAGCACAACAGGCTTCCCTGTCCTTCACCATCTCCCTGAGTTTGCTCAAATTCATACTCATTGAGTCAGTGATGTCATCCAACCATCTTATCCTCTGTCGTCCCCTTCTCCTGCCTTCAATCTAGACCCCCTCAAATTCTTCCATATGCTCTTTTAAATTTGTAGGCGAAAATTGCACTGAACTTCTAATAAGGTTGATTTTTAACCATGTAATGTATGATATATATGATTGTAAGAACTAGCTCATAATTTTTCCTCATTTTCTATTGATGACATCAGTAACATGACAATTTTAAGATTAATGAGTCTTCTTCCATATCNGAAAATTGCACTGAACTTCTAATAAGGTTGATTTTTAACCATGTAATGTATGATATATATGATTGTAAGAACTAGCTCATAATTTTTCCTCATTTTCTATTGATGACATCAGTAACATGACAATTTTAAGATTAATGAGTCTTCTTCCATATCATAGTGAAACTAGCTATTAAAATTAGAAGAAGGCAAAGAAGCAGCCCGGGGGTGTGATGATTCTCAAATACATATGTAACACTCAACTTTTCTATAGTGGAAGTTTGGGGACCTATGTGTGACTCACTCAACACCTCCTTGAACAAACATGACCAAGTGTTTATTTTTATAATGTGTGCCCCCAGCCCCACAGTGCTGTGGACCAAGAATGTACACCTGGCCTAAAGTCAACCATCATATCAAATCAAAGTTTAGCCAAATCCCTTGTCTTGAGAATCTGCAATCAGCCAACAGTGGATGATGGATTAAGTCAGTAAAGTTATGTGAATTGGGCCCCTTTGAGCCCTTTATCATCACCTATGGATGTGAGAGTTGGACTGTGAAAAAAGCTGAGCGCCAAAGAATTGATGCTTTTGAACTGCAGTGTTGGAGAAGACTCTTGAGAGTCCCTTGGACTGCAAGGAGACCCAACCAGTCCATTCTGAAGGAGATCAGCCCTGGAATTTCTTTGGAGGGAGTGATGCTAAAGTGATGCTTTGGCTACCTCATGCGAAGAGTTGACTCATTGGAAAAGACTCTGATGCTGGGAGGGATTGGGGGCAGGAAGAGAAGGGGACAACAGAGGACGAGATGGCTGGCATCACTGACTCGATGAACGTGAGTGTGAGTGAACTCCGGGAGATGGTGATGGATGGGGAGGGCTGGCGTGCTGCGATTCATGGGTTTGCAAAGAGTCGGAGACAACTGAGCAACTGAACTGAACTGAACTGAACTGAGTCCTTTACAAGTCGTCAGCATCTTTGGAGAGCAGAGACCAAGAAAAGCAGAGATGGGAGAGGTGTTGCAGTTGTTGACAAAGAGTTAAAATGAAAAAAAGAGATTTCAATCTCAGCATCTTCTTCCATTCTCAAGAAGCTTGGCCACTTTCTGATTCCTGTGTCTGAGTGATTGCATAATATAAATGTACTACAATTCCCTTCTTACCATGACCTAGTCTGAGATTTCTAGCTCTTGCAACCAAACAATTCCTAGCCAAGACCATATTTGCCATCTGATGAAGACTAAGGTTTGCCTTGGAAATGAACAGAGATCATTCTATTGTTTTTGAGACTGCATCCAAGTACTGCATTTCAGACTCTTTTGTTGACTATGATGGCTACTTCATTTCTTCNGTGGTCAAGTATGGATGTGAGAGTTGGACTGTGAAGAAGGCTGAGTGCCAAAGAATTGATGCTTTTGAAGTGTGGTGTTGGAGAAGACTCTTGAGAGACCCTTGGACTGCAAGGAGATTCAACCAATCCATTCTGAAGGAAATCAGCCCTGGGATTTCTTTGGAAGGAATGATGCTAAAGCTGAAACTCCAGTACTTTGGCCACCTCATGCGAAGAGGTGACTCATTGAAAAAGACTCTGATGCTGGGAGGGATTGGAGGCAGGAGGAGAAGGGGACAACAGAGGATGAGATGGCTGGATGGCATCACTGACTCGATGGATGTGAGCCTGAGTGAACTCTGGGAGATGGTGATGGACAGGAAGGCCTGGTGTGCTGTGATTCATAGGGTTGCAAAGAGTCGGACACGACTGAGTGATTGAACTGAATACCTTGGTTTCTCAAATCTTGATTTCCTGTACTATAATGTTGTTTGTAACAAATTTTAGTAACTTTTAATCAGTTTTGTTAACTGAACTTGGTCCAAGCTATTTTAACACTTCCAATCTTACACCTGATTTTAAACATGCAGATACTTTTCTACCATCATTACAGCTTTACTTGTTCCAGTGCCTAGAGGCAGAGAAGAGAAGGAGACCAAAGATTTACAAGGTGATATCACTGTCTTATGAAGAGATGACAGTGATATCACCAAATCAGGCTTTAATGTCTTCTGGAAAAAAAATCTCCAGCAGTTTCCTGTAAAGTTAAACATACACCTACTGCTCCTTGATCAAGAAAGATAACTTTTTGGTATTCACACAGAAGAGAAGAAAACCATACAAACACATCCAGAAATAAACTAGCAAAGAGACAAAAACACTAGATTAGACTCTTCAAATAACTCTTCTGCATAACAGTCAAACATCAGAAATAGTAAGTGACTGGTCAAGCCCCTTGACTATTTATCCTATTGTGTATGTGTGTGCATGTGTGCGTGTGTGTGTGTGTGTGTGTTAGTTGCTCAACTGTTTTAAACTCTTTGTGACCCCATGGTCTGTGGCCCACCAGGCTCCTCTGTCCATGAAATTCTCCAGGCAAGAATACTGGAGTGGGTTGCCATTCCTTTCTCCAGGGGTTCTTACTGACCCCAGGAACCAAATCCGGGTCTCCTACACTACAGGCAAATTCTTTACCATCTGAGCCACCAGGGATATCTTATTATCCTATACTAATTTCCTCCCCATGTACGAATGGATAGTCCAAAACTCTCATGGTTTTTCCCGCAGCAGTTTCCTGAGTAAGCCTTTTGCAACAAACTCTGCACTCCCTTCAGTGCAGAAATCACCCGCCTGATCATTCTCTTCTCCTGTTCCCAGTATACGGGGGAAGGATGACTGGGGTGATTTGTGGTGAAGCAGAGCTGGTTCTTTATCCAAGAAAGCCCTTGGGCAGGGTGCCTGGTCCCCATTTTGGGTAGCTCTGGGGCACTTCTCTTTAGATTGGGCAACATTGCACATTTTATTCTTAATTTTGAACCTGGGAAAATTTAGAAACACTAATATTCCCCTGAAAATCACACACTCACATAGGCAGTAAAGATAAAGTCATGCAATAATTTCCAACCTGGGGTGACTTTGCCGCCACACAACAGTTGACAATATCTGGAGACATTTTTGATTTTCACAACTGAGATGGAAGATGCTATTGGCATCCTGTAAATGTTTCTAGACATCCTAAAACACCATGTGCCCCCATAAAGAAAAGAATTATCTGGTTCAAAATGGCAAAAGAGTTGAGGCTGAGCAACTTTTAGTTACAAGAAATCTCAAACTTCAGACTTTTATGAAGAAACTATAAATGCTGGAGAGGTTTAAAAAAATCATACTCAGAGATATGGCACTTTATAAGAGTGAGCCTATGTGAAATAAACACACCATGCGATCAAGCTGCAGTTATTTACAGTGTTCATAGGCATTGTCTTCTCAACCTTCACACATCAAATCATTTCAATAAGCCCATACAGTTTTTTGGGAAGTAATTACAACTAGAAATGATAGCAAAACCATATTCTCAAAGGACAGTGTTGTACAGTAACCTAATGATGCAGATAGAATATCATTTAGTACGTTTTAAAAGAATTATGAAGAACACCGCCAATGACATTGCACTGTGTCCTTTAATGTGTAACACAGTACTTTAAATATTAAAGAAATATAATGACTTTAAATGATTCAAAGATATCTACTAATTTTCAAAATTTATTTAAACCCAGGAAAAGAGTGCACCTATTTGTGCCATAACATATATAAATTCATTTCAAAAAAATTTGTTTTATAATTTGTCCAGCACTAAATGATAAGTTTTGCAAGAGAATATATAGTCCTAATACACTCACCTCTGTCTACATCCTAGAGTCAAATATTACTTCAGTCAATTTTGTATTATTAAAAAGAATGTAAAGAAACATTCAATGTAAATTTGACAAGTTTAATGTCACACATATATCTATTCATTTATTTGACAAATATTTATTGAGCTTACAACTGAACAAGCACTGGGCTAGGTGCTGAATGCATAGCAATGAACAGGAAAATAATTTCCTTGTCCAAATGGAAAAAACATGCTAGAGCCACATTAAGTAGTTTATATGTAGACTCTGTGAATCCTGAGCCAAAATAAGCTTACATCATTAATTTCATCCATACCAAAATCACATTATGTAGACCGACTAATAATTCAAAAGTTCACAAAGAAGAGCAAAATTTCAAAAATATATGTTTCATATTCTAAAATCATTATTTTTAGCTTCTCTAAAAATTGTTTTGACAATATATGCATAATATATATTTTATGATATAACTGCACACATATATATATATATAAACAAAATAAACACATTTTAATGTTTCATTAATAATTTTCCAAACTTAAAAAATATATCTTAAACATGTACCTAGAAAGCAACAGGCATTTACTGAATTCAATAAAAGCACAGAAATATCTACCTTACAGTCATTATTTGATTTCTAGCCCAGATTTATATTGAGTCAAAGCTGTTACCATCTGTTTACTATTTGGTGGCCAATCTTAAGTGAATTGGTAATCTTAATACAGCTCATTCCTTGCTAACTCAGATCATGTTAAAAAAATGACTGCCACTAAATTAGAAATAACTGAGACCAATGGTGGTCTAAATATCAACTTGAAAGATTGTTGAAATTCACTATTGAATGAGCATGACAGCTTACATATAACTTTTAAGGTTTCATACAATAGAAATGTCACAGAATTTCTGGTTGGTAATTACAACATTGTTTTAGAATTTTAAAAAAGAAATAAAGAAAAATGGCAACAAAGAGGCAACTTTAAAGTTTTATAAGACTAGTAATGAAGTGCTTATAGCCACTTAAATATGTACTTGTTCATTCAAGATTATGAAGTTATAAGTTCATTTGAACATATTAATCACAATTATAAGTGATAGTTAAACAATATGATTTTCATATATATAATATATATAATAATATATAACATGCACACACATGCATATAAACATACACATGAAACAAATCTGTGAAATAATGCTGATATGTATTTCTCCTTACCCTCTGAGCACTATTGCATACTCTCAGTTGGTGATAGTACACTAGAATATCTCACTGGATAATATTGTCTAAGGAGTGTTTGGAACAGATGCTACCAGGCATCAACCAGATCATCCCTTAGGACTAAGAATTGCTAGGAATGCTACTAAAGAAAGGCTTCAGCTCTCAGCCATCAGGCAACAGTCAAGTCACATTCAATGACTGGCCAGACACAGGGATATGAACCCCTGGGTCCCTCACCCCCATGGGGTACAATTCTTAAAAAGTGCTTCCCAATTCACAAGCTCTTTGTGGAGCCAACAGAAGCCTCCATCAAGAGTTCATGACACAGATGTAGAGAACAAACTGATGGTTACCAAGGCAGGACAATGGGGTGGGATGGATTAAGGGGTTGGGACTGACATGTATACACTGAAAGTGAAGTCGCTCAGTGGTGTCCAACTCTTTGCAACCCCATGGACAGTAACCTACCAGGCTCCACGGTTCATGGGATTTTCCAGGCAAAAATACTGGAGTGGGCTACCATTTCCTTCTCCAGGGGATCTTCCCAACCCAGGGATCGAACCCGCGTCTCCTGCATTGCAGACAGACACTTTATTGTCTGAGCCACTAGGGAAGCCCCCATGTATACACTACTATGCATAAAATAGGTAACTAATGAAAAGTTGCTGTATAGCACAGGGAACTCTGCTCAGTGCTCTCTGGTGATCTAAATGGCAAATAAATCCAAAACGGAAAGGACATATGTATACTTATAGCCGATTCACTTTGTTGTACAGCAGAAACCAACACAGCATTGTAAAGCAATTATACTGCAATAGAAAGACACATGTACCCCAATGTTCACTGCAGCCCTATTTACAATAGCCAGAAGTCATCTAAATGTCCATCAACAGACATTTAGAAAAGATGGTGCACATATACAATGGAATATTACTTTAAAAATAACGAAATTCGGTCATTTGTAGAAGTGTGAATGGAACTAGAGTCTGTCATACAGAGGGAGAGTCATAAAAACTAGTATCATACATTAATGAATACTTGTGGGATCTAGAAAAACAGTACTGATGAGCCTATCTGCAAGGCAGGAGTAGAGAAGCAGGTGGACATGGGGGAGAAGGGAAAGGAGGTGGGGATGAATTGGGAGAGTAGCACCGACATATATACACTACCTTGTGTAAGACAGTTAGTGGGAAGCTTCTGTATACCATAGGGAGTTCAGCTCAGCCTTCTGTGTGTGACCTAGATGGGTGGGAATGAGGGTGGGAGGGAGATTCAAGAGGGAGGACATATATGTAAACGTGTAGCGGCCTCATTTCCTTGTACAGCAGAAACTAACACAACATTGTAAAGCAACTAGACCCCAATTTTTAGAAAAATACCAGGACAGTTTTAAGAGGTTCCCACCTTTAGTAAATATACAAATCCACTGTGATTGAGTCAGTTCAGTTCAGTTTAGTCACTCAGTCATGCCCACCTCTTTGTGACCCCATGGACTGCAGTACTCCAGGCTTCCCTGTCCATCACCAACTCCTGGAGCTTTCTCGAACACACGTCCATTGAGTTGGTGATGTGATTGAATAAAAGGCTCTATTATATTGACTTTAAAAATTAATAAAAAGAGTTCATGACAGAATTTTTCCCTTAGCTCACTCCTGCTTCCATCTCTTCTCTACCCTGGTATTGATCACAGATGCATGCATGTTTGCTGCTACTGCTGCTAAGTCACTTCAGTCATGCCTGACTCTGTGCAACCCCATAGACAGCAGCTCACCAGGCTCCCCCGTCCCTGGGATTCTCCAGGCAAGAACACTGGAGTGGGTTGCCATTTCCTTCTCCAGTGCATGAAAGTGAAAAGTGAAAGTGAAGTCGCTCAGTTGTGTCTGACTCTTAGCGACCCCATGGACTGCAGCCTACCAGGCTCCTCTGCCCATGGGATTTTCCAGGCAAGAGTACTGGAGTGGAGTGCCAGCTTGCTAAGTCACTTCATTCGTGTTTGACTCTTTGCCACCCTATGGGCTATAGCCAGCCAAGCTCCTCTGCCCATAGGATTCTCCAAGCAAGAAAACGGGAATGGGTTGCCATGCTCTTCTCCAGGGGATCTTCCCAACTCAGGGATCAAACCTGTGTTTGTTAGGTCTCCTGCATTGGCCACCAGGTTCTCTACCACTAGCACCACCTGGCAAGCCCACAGACACATTCCCTAATGAATCACTTACAGACTGATCTCCATCTCAGAGTCTGCTTCCTGTGAAAGCTGCAAGTGTTCTGACATATTCTGCCAATAATCTTCCCTTCTTAGTGCTCTCTGGCATTAGGTGAGCTCGCCATGGTTTGTCTATGTCTTCATTCAAGCCATTTATTGACATAGTTCTTAGAGAATTATTTAGATGCATGACAAAAATTGTTAAACTAGTAACAGAGACCCACCCAAAAAAAAAAAAAAAAGTATCACAGTGGACTGAAAATTGAGTTTCTGGAGTTTGGAATCCTTCAATAAAAATTAAGTAAACAGTGAGTAATGAAAAACAGGCAGCTAGAGATTTGTGGGAGCCCTTTGATGTTCTGAAGAACACTGTGAACATCAAGGCAGCTTGAAATGAGTAGAAATTCCAGCTAGAATTCAGAGCTTCAGGCATTTCAAAGAGAACAAAAAAAGGGAGATAAATGAGGGATGCTTGGATAGGATCACAACAGGACTACACTGACTTTACCCCAAATTTTACTAATTCAGTCAGTGCTCCCATATTCTTAGGACTGGATCACCCACTTGAAAGAATATTTGGCTATGTTGAACAGCAATGAAAAAAAAGAGCTCAAAATTCTGGACACAGTGATCAGTATGATGAAACATTTGCCTTCATGAAATTCAGTAAGTTTCAAAGGAAGTCATTTCAAGACTAACACATAATAACTTTTGTAACAAAGTTATTTCATCTTAAATATACATATTCCTATTATTTAAAGTTTCTATATGATAAAAACAAATATATTAAAACTCTTAGTATAACACAATCCACTCAATTTATGAAGCTCTCTCTTCACTAATGATGGAATTAAATGATGCCAAATTACTGGAAATGTGTTCTTCCAAAAGCACCATCTGGATTCTTGATAGAGTATTGGCAGCTGGAATCTTAGTTCTTAAAGTTAACAGTACTCTTGGGCCTCTAATTTGGCTAGTCCATTATAAGCTAGGTTAACTAACAAAGGGTCACTCTGCTTTGGTTATGTAACATTCTTTTCTCTTTCACTTTTAAAAAACAATGTTAATTTCAAAATGCAAGAGATGAAATTCTCAGCCATTCATTGTATTATATTTAACACTGCTGCTCCCTAAATACTTTCATAGAGAAAAATGATATGAATTATTATTAATTCATACAACTTTATTCATTTATGTAAGCTTCTAAACCCATGAGATCTGAGAACACTTCTTTTCATTCAATATTGTAAGACCAGCCCTTAGGAAGAAGAAGGAAATGGCAACCCACTACAGTATTCTTGCCTGGAGAATCCTGTGGACAGAGGAGCCTGGTGGGCTGCTGTCCATAGCGTTGCACAGAGTCAGACACGACTGAAGCAACTTAGTATGTATGCATGCATTGGAGAAGGAAATGGCAAACCACTCTGGTATTCTTGCCTGGAGAATCCCAGGGACAGAGGAGTCTGGTGGGCTGCCGTCTATGGGGTCACACAGAGTCGGACAAAATTGAAGCGACTTAGCAGCATCAGCCCTTAGGATAGTGCCTGTAACTTATTAAGAATTCATGCATTATTGAATATACAAAAAAAAAATCCACAAATGAATGAATGAACTAATTCTTCTTATACCTCCCAGAAAGGGCCTGAGTTACTTGTGCATCACATGCATTATTTCAATTAACTAATTAATTTCAAAAGTAAACAAGAGCTAAAACTTAATCAATCATACCAAAGCAAAACTTGTCCCCCAAGTATAAAGAAATAGCTTCAGCCAACAGTTGACCTGAAAAAGATTTCATTGATTGCATCATAAGTACACAGATTTTCATCTTGCACTGCCTGAAAAGATTCTAGTTTTGGTTTAAACTAATTTAGAAAAATCCTAACCATTCACAGTAATGTCTTCACAAGTTTTATTTATACAACAGAGGTTTTCTTCTACACAGTTGGAAGGAAAAAAAGCTAAATCAAATATAATTTGAATTTTCTCTAAGGGAGAGGGAATTTTTAGTTGAGCAAATCATCCTAGGTAGAGATTTCTTGAGTATTTTATACCACTAGTTAACAAATCAAGGTCCAAAAAATTATCTGGGCAAAGTAAGAGAACAGAATTTCCAGACCTTGCACAAATTGTTTCCTAACATACAAAGTCAAGACAGAAACGGCATTTAGAGGGACAGTTAACTGTTGGTACAGGCCCTTAAGGAAATAACTTAAGAACTGTCATTGTTTGCAGATGACATGATACTACACTTAGAAAATTGTGAAGATCCTACCAAAAAACTACTAGAGCATATTAATGAATTCAGTAAAGTTGCAGGATACAAAATCAATACACAAATTTCTTGCATTTCTGTACACTAACACAGAAAGATTAGAAAGAGGAATTAAGGAAACAATCCTTTTTTTATCACTGCATCAAAATGAGTAAAATACCTAGGCCTCTATCTGCCTAAGGAGACAAAAGACCTCTGCTCTGAAAACGATCAGATGCTGAAGAAAGAAATGATGAAGAAGACACAAACAGATGGAAAGAAACACTATGTTCTTTTTGTCAACATTGTCAAAATGACTAGATGACCCATGACAGATTCAAATTACCAATACCACTTTTTTTTTTTTCACAGAACTAGAACAAAAATTTTAAAAATCTGTACAGAGTTACAAAAGTCCCCAAAAAGCAATCTTGAAGAAGAAAAATAGAGCTGGAGAAATCAGACTCCTACACTTCAGATAATACTAAAAAGCAACAATCATCAAAAGATTATGGTACTGGCACAAAAACAGAAATACAGAGCAATGGGACAGGCAGAAAAATCTAGAAATAAAGCACACAGTCATAGCTAATTAATCTGTGACAAAGGAGGGAACACTATACAATGGAGAAAACAGAGTTTCTTCAGGGAATGTCGCGAGGAATATCAGACAGCTGCATGATACTATGAAAGAATGAAATTAGAACATTCTTTAATACCATATATAAAAAATAAACTCAAAATGGATTAAAGACCTGATGCTATAAAACTCTTAATGCAAAATATAGGCAGAACACTTTGACATAAATTGCAAAATATCTTTCTCTGTCTCCTGGAGTACTGGAAATAAGAACGAAATCAAATGGAACCTAATTAAAATCAAAATCTTTTGGACAACAAAGGAAAACATTAGCAAAGCAAAAACACAACCCACAGAATGGGAGAAAATATTTGCAAACAGTGTAATGAACAAAGGATTAATCTTCAAAATTTACAAATAGCTCATGTAGACTGAAGCGACTTAGCAGAAGCATGTAGTCCTATATCAAAACAAACAACCCAATCAAAAATGGTCAGAAAAAATAAGCAGATATTTTTCCAAAGACATACAGATGGCCAAGAGGCACATGAACAGATGATCAACATTGCTAATTATTAGGAAAAGGAAATAAAAACTACAATTAGCTAACACCTCACATCAGTCAGAGTGGCCATAATTAAAAAGTCTAAGGATAATAAATTCTGGAGAAAAAGTAGAAAAAAGGAAACCCTTCTGCACTGTTAGTGGGATGTAAATTTATACAACCAGTATGGAGAAGAGTGTGCGTACACACTGTCAAGTTGCATCAGCCGTGTCTGACTCTTTGTGACCTTACTGTTCATAGGCTGCCAGGTCCTCTGTCCATGGGATTCTCCAGACAAGAACACCAGAGTGTGTTGCCATGTTCTCCTCCAGGAGGTCCTCCCAATCCAGGGATCAAATCTGTGTCTCTTATGTCTCCTGCATTAGCAGGTGGCTTCTTTTCCACTAGTACTAGGTGGGAAGCCCAGAGTATGGAGTCTCCTTAAAAAACTAAAGCCAGATCTACCATATGTTCCAGAAATCTTACTGCTTAATGTATATCCAGAGAAAATCATAATTCAAAAGGACACATGCAAGCTCAATGTTTGCTGCAGAACTGTTTACATTCATCAAGACACAGAAGCAACTTAAGTGTCCATCAACAAACGAATGGATAAAGATGTGGTATGTATATCCAGTGGAATACTACTCAGTCATTAAAAAAGAATGAAATAATGCCATTTGCAGCAACTGGGATGGACGTGGAGATTTCCATACTAAAGGAAGTAAGCCAAACAGAAGAAAACAAGTATCATATATCACTTTTATGTGGAATCAACAGATGAACTGATGGACAAAATAGAAATAGGCTCACAGACTTAAGAAAATAAACATGATTACCAAAGGGGAAAGGCGGTGGCAAAGGATAAACTGGGAATTTGGGATTGACATATACACAGTTATATATTTAGAATAGATAACCAACATGGACCTATTTTATAGCACATGGAACTCAACTCAAAATTATTTAATAACCTAAATGGGAAAATAATTTGAAAAAGAATAGATACACATATAACTGAATCACTTTGCTGTACACCTGAATCTAACACAACATTGTTAGTTAACTATACTCCAATATAAAAGAAAATTACAAAAAAAAAAAAGCAACAACAACAACTTTAAGAGGCTAGCATTCAGGATTAGAAGCTCCACTTCTTTTTTTCAATGATTTTAGAGTTTATCTAGCTCTTAGAAATCTATTTAAAAAAACTTCAAAAGATGTATCCATAAATCATAATATCAACTAATTATATTGCACTCTGTGCTGATCATGTCCATTAAATATACATTTATACTGTGCTGCTGTAAAATGAAAGCCAGAATATGGGAGTTGAGGTAGTACTGGTCTAGTTTGTCCATGGCAGGAGAAAAGAAGAGCTGGCTTTCCTTGGCTCCAAAAGGAAGACACACCTCCCTGGTGGCTATTATTTTCCTCTCTTGCTGTTTCTNACTGTGCTGCTGTAAAATGAAAGCCAGAATATGGGAGTTGAGGTAGTACTGGTCTAGTTTGTCCATGGCAGGAGAAAAGAAGAGCTGGCTTTCCTTGGCTCCAAAAGGAAGACACACCTCCCTGGTGGCTATTATTTTCCTCTCTTGCTGTTTCTCAAGGCAAGGCTGGAAACAGCTTTCAATTCCAGCTCTGTTTAAGGATTTTGGCAGGTTTCCCCACCCCTCTATTTTTTAATGTTAAGCAATTAATTATCATTAATTAGAATCAATACCTTCAGTTCAGTTCAGTCGCTCAGTCCTGTCTGACTCTTTACGAACCCATGAATTGCAGCATGTCAGGTCTCCCTGTCCATCACCATCTCCTGGAGTTCACTCAGAATCAGGTTCATCGAGTCAGTGATGCCATCCAGCCANATATCTTCTGCTTCTGTTAGGTCCATACCATTTCTGTCCTTTATCGAGCCCATCTTTGCCTGAAATGTTCCCTTGGTATCTCTAATTTTCTTGAAGAGATCTCTAGTCTTTCCCATTCTGTTCTTTTCCTCTATTTTTGTGCAGTGATGGCTGAAGAAGGCTTTCTTATCTCTTCTTGCTATTCTTTGGAACTCTGCATTCAGATGCTTATATCTTTCCTTTTCTCCTTTGCTTTTTGCTTCTCTTCTTTTCACAGCTATTTGTAAGGCCTCCCCAGACAGCCATTTTGCTTTTTTGCATTTCTTTTCCAAAACAAGAGATGGCAAGGGTGAACGTCGACATTCTAGGAATCAGTGAACTAAAATGGACTGGAATGCGTGAATTTAACTCAGATAACCATTATATCTACTACTGCAGGCAGGAATCCCTCAGAAGAAATGGAGTAGCCATCATAGTCAACAAAAGAGTCCGAAATGCAGTACTTGGATGCAACCTCAAAAGCGACAGAATGATCTCTATTTGTCTCCAAGGCAAACCATTCAATATCACAGTTATCCAAGTCTATGCCCCAACCAGTTACGCTGAAGAAGCTGAAGTTGAATGGTTTTATGAAGACCTACAAGACCTTTTAGAACTAACACCCCCAAAAGATGTCCTTTTCATCAATACCTTACTGGAAACTATTATTTTTGCATTGTCATAAAGGTCTAGAGTTATAAGGAACTAATTTTTTCTTATATATTTTTACTGATTTCTTTCTTAGGTGACAAGTTTAGTTTGAAATTCTAAGCTACTATTTTAGTTGTAAATTTCTCAGGGTACTTTTAGTACAATTTTGGCCTCCATTTAAAACTACAGGTTTTCTCTGTCAGATGGATAACTTGTGACAACATACTGGATATCTCAGGAAATGCTTCTCAGTGCTCTGTGGTAACCTAAAGGGGAAGGAAGCCCAAGGAAGAGGGCATATATGCATACGTACAGCTGATTCACTTCCCTGTACAGCAGAAACTAACATAGCATTGTAAAGCAACTATATTCCAATAAAAATTAAAAATAAAACTATAGGCTTTCTACAGCTACATGTACCCTCATCAAGCAAGAAGAGTTTACGCTTTTATTCCAAGTTTGAAATACTGTATTTTTACATGTCTTAGAGCACTGACTTTGTTCTTGACCTAGTATCAGTTCAGTTCAATCGCTCAGTCGTGTCTGATTCTTTGCGATGCCATGAACCACAGCACACCAGGCCTCCCTGTCCATCACCAACTCCCGAAGTCTACCCAAACCCATGTCCATCGAGTCTGTGACGCCATCCAACCATCTCATCCTCTGTCATGCCCTTCTCCTCCTGCCCTCAATCTTTCCTAGCATCAGGGGCTTTGCAAATGAGTCAGTTCTCCACATCAGATGGCCAGATTATTGGGGTTTCAGCTTTAACATCAGTCCTTCCAATGAAAACCTAGGACTGATCTCCTTTAGGATGACTGGTTGGATCTCTTTGCAGTCCAAGGGACTTTCAAGAGTCTTCTCCCTCACCACAGTTCAAAAGCATCAATGCTTTGTCTCTCAGCTTTCTTTATAGTCCAACTCTCACATCCATACATGACCACTGTCTTAGTATGGCTCCTTGTTATTTTCAGACTAATTCTAATATTTCTATTAGACTGTAGTTTCTTGTAGGTAGGAACATTGTTTCATTACATTATGCACTGCAACACTAAACAGAAGATCTGAACTACCTAGCAGTATCAACAAAATGTAAAATGGAATGAATTATTTCACCAAAATAATCTATTACTTTTATGCATAGAGGCTGCATAGAAGAGGAGGATCTTTACTAACTTGCAAATTTCTAAATCCAAACAAAAGTATGTTTGTTTATACATATCTTATGATTCTACATGGAAAACATATTCATTCATTGAAAATGAAGTCTTGTAGCAAACTGCGCTAACCAATGTCTAGGAAAATGATACATGACAGTGCTCTATCACAAGGTACAGACTGCATTTGACTCTATTACTTGGGATTAAATGTTCCATAATATATATCATATCTATCATTCAGGAATTTGTCATATTATTATGTAAATATATTGATTCTTATATTTAAATAAACCAATGAATAGAGATTCTGAATGGAAGATGGAGAAAAATAAAACGTAACTTTGTCAGTAGATTTTGTGCCAAGACTTCTTTTTTTATCCCAGATATACAAGTGCAGAGAAACAAATGTTCTACTTTCTTGCTAAGAAAAAGTTAACTGAAATTCTTCACCACTTGCTAAAAAGAACAAGCAGCAGGTCAAGGAGACCTCTCCATAATAGGCAACCAAATACAAGTCAGAGATGCAATTAAAAGCATTGAAATTTCAAAGGAACTGTGTGTATCTTAAATAAACAAATCAATAAATTGTACTTATTCTCTGAGTTTGAATTGGTTCTAACTGAGATAAAATGATCTAAGATACTAAATTGCTTAACTATGTTTTAAATAATTTTATTTCTCTAGTTCAAACTGTACTACAGCTCTATATAAAACCTTTGTAATATTTTTATAACAGAAAACTTAGTACATACTGTATTAACTAGTGAACTATCAATAATATTTAGTTTAACTCAGACTGGAAGCCTAACAGATTATGAAAATCATAACAAAGTCCTAAATATGCTTGCACTTTAAGGATTTTACTCTAAAAAAGCTAAATAATTAGCATTTATACCATCTTTAGTCCATAAATGACCTACACTCTGAAAGTACAGATTTTACAATAATTTTCTCAGATGCACTTCAATAGTATCCTAGATATTTTAAAGTATAGCTTGTAGTGCTTCTGGAATTTGCCAGTTTTGGGTTTTATTGTTTGTAATTATGTTTGGTACTTAATCATATATTTGTTAGATGTTCTTGTTAAAGGAGATACTTTTCTGTTAACTGCCACGTTAAACATGAAAAAGAAACTGTGTAATAAAAAATACAGATATAAAGCAATCTTTTCAAAAATTTACATTTTTAAATTAAAAAGTAAAAAGCTTACTTACCATCACTATAAATACACAAGGCATAGTTAACCTCTTGTAATTTTATCTAAGAGTCCCTTCTTAACTTCATATTGATTTTCTACAGAGCACAGGAAAATGGAAGCTTGAAGAAAAAAAACCTATTGAGTTCCAGTAATAGTGAAATTGAAACAAATATATCCATTAGTGTGAATTCCTTTGCAATGAAATTTGGATTTAAGTCTAGAAAGATTTAGATTGTTAAAAACATCAATAAAATAGACATATAAAGTCAGGTGAAAAAAAGTGTCTCTGATTAAAACATTGTTGTTGTTGTTATTCAATTGCCAAGTCATGTCTGACTGCAACCTTGTGAACAGCAGCTTGCCAAATTTCCTGTCCTTCAATATTTCCATGAGTTTACTCAAACCCATGTCTAAGTCTTACATCACGAACTCCTTATTGCCAAATTCAGACTTAAATTGAACAAAGTGGGGAAAACCACTAGACCATTCAGATATGACCTAAATCAAATCCCTTATGATTATACAGTGGAAGTGTGAAATAGATTTCAGGGACTAGACCTGATAGACACAGTGCTTGATGAACTATGGACAGAGGTTAGTGACATTGTACAGGAGACAGAGATCAAGACCATTCCCAAGAAAAAGAAATGCAAAAAGGCAAAATGGCTGTCTGAGGAAGGCTTACAAATAGCTGTGAAAAGAAGAAAAGTGAAAAGCAAAGGAGAAAAGGAAATATATTAGCATCTGAATGCAGAGCTCCAGAGAATAGCAAGGAAAGATGAGAAAGCCTTCCTCAACGATCAATGCAAAGAAAGAGAGGAAAATAATAGAATGGGAAAGACTAGATATTTCTTCAAGAACATTAGAGATACCAAGGGAATATTTCATGCAAAAATGGGCTCAATAAAGGACAGAAATAGTAGGGACCTAACAAAAGCAGAAGATATTAAGAAGAGGTGGCAAGAATACATGGAAGAAATGTACAAAAGCGATATTCATTACCCAGATAATCACAATGGTGTGATCACTCACCTAGAGCCAGACATCCTGGAATGTGAAGTCAAGTGGGCCTTAGGAAGCATCACTATGAAGAAAGCTAGTGGAGGTGATGGAATTCCAGTTGAGCTATTTCAAATCCTGAAAGATGATGCTGTGAAAGTGCTGCACTCAATAAGTCATCAAATTTCTAAAACTCAGCAGTGGCCACAAAACTGGAAAAGGTCACTTTTCATTCTAATCCCAAAAAATGGCAATGTTAAAGAATACTCAAACTACCACACAATTGCACTGATCTCACAGGCTAGTAAAGTAATGCTTAAAATTCTCCAAGCCAGGCTTCAGCAATACGTGAACCGTGAACTTCCAGATGTTCAAGTTGGTGTTAGAAAAGGCAGAGGACCCAGAGATCAACATTCAGAAAACTAAGATTATGGCATCTGGTCCCATCACTTCATGCCCAATAGATGGGGAAAGAGTGACTGACTTTATTTTGGGGGACTAGAAAATCACTGCAGCTGGTGATTGCAGCCTTGAAATTAAAAGACGCTTACTCCTTGGAAGGAAAGTTATGACCAACCTAGACAGCATATTAAAAAGCAGAGACATTACTTTGTCAACCAAGGTCTGTCTAGGCAAGGCTATGGTTTTTCCAGTAGTCATGTATGGATGCAAGAGTTGAACTATAAAGAAAGCTGACTGCTGAAAAATTGATGCTTTTGAACTGTGGTGTTGGAGAAGACTCCCTT
This sequence comes from Neotragus pygmaeus, assembly GCA_006410875.1. NCBI lineage: Eukaryota > Metazoa > Chordata > Mammalia > Artiodactyla > Bovidae > Neotragus > Neotragus pygmaeus. Next base: position 504,827 of record SJYV01029893.1, read on the forward strand.
GGACTGTGATGTTGAAGAGTCCCTTGGACTGCAGAGGATCCAGCCAGTCCATCGTAAAGGAGATCAGTCCTCATGTTCATTGGAAGGATTGATGTCGAAGCTGAAGCTCTAGTACCTTAGCCACCTGATATGGAGAGCTGTCTCATTTGAAAAGACCCTGATGCTGGGAAAGATTGAGGGCAGGAGGAGAAGGGGACGACAGAGGATGAGATGGTTGGATGGCATCACAGACTCAGTGGGCATTAGTTTGGGTGGACTCTGGGAGTTTGTGATGGACAGGAAGACCTGGTGTGCTGTGGTTCATGGGGTTACAAAAAGTCAGACACAGCTGAGCAACTGAACTGAACTGATGTTAACATTTAAAATATATAATGCTGATAAAACTGGAGTAATACTTAAATAATACTTTCTCATTATACAGTAGATACTACCTATGTAATATATGTGTCCCTGATGTTTCTTTTTTATACTTTATATTATAGCAAATTCCCATCACATAGAAGGAAGAACAAATAGTTAACGCTCATATACCTATAATCTAGATTGGGCAACAGCGAAAGTTTATTACACTTATTCCTCTATATTTTATGAAATATTTTTAAACATATTACATATACTACAACATTTCATTCCTAAATATTTTAATATATAACACAAAAATATTATTCTACATGGCCAAACTATAATTTTCACTATCAACAAGATTAAAAATAGTCCCTAACTATCATAAATACCCAATTAAAATTCAAATTTCCCAAACTTCCCAAATAGTTTTTTACAGCTGTTTTGTTCCTGTTATGATCAAATAAAGCCATAAATTTAATTTATGGTAATTTTTATATCTCTTAAATTTTAACAATCGCTTTTCTCCACTTCCAGCTCTCACTCTAGAAAGTTGACAAGTTGTCCTTTAGAAGGTACCAATTCTGGATTCATCAGATAGTTTACTCATGTTATCACTTAATAAGTTCATTTTTGTATTTTGTCTATGGAGAATATAATGTATATTCTTTAGAAAGTATGTAGATCTATGAGATGAATTAGATTCAGGTTAAATACGATGGAAAGGTTACTTTATAGCTGGCAGTGGAAGTCAGAAGTGTGATAAATTTAGGAAAGGAGGGATTAGTGAAATTGGGAGGTGGGGCAGATTCTGTGGTAGAGACAGTGGTCTATTTTGTTTCTAGATGTTAGTTATGCATGACCTGTCCAGAACTGGGAGTATTAATTAAGCTGCGAACTTTCAATTTCAAAATGTTCATTTTTTTTTTATTAAATTTATTTATTTATTTATTTTTAAATTTAACTTTACAATACTCTATTGGGTTTGCCATACATCGACATGAATCCACCACAGGTGCACACAAGCTCCCAATCCCGAATCCCCCTCCCACCTCCCACCCCACAACGTCTCTCTGGATCATCCCCGTACACCAGCCCCAAGCATCCTGCATCCTGTATCAAACATAGACTGGTGGTTCGTTCCTTACATAATAGTATATATGCTTCAGTGCCATTCTCCCAGATAAAAGCTTAATTGCTTTAGAAAGAAAACAGAATATCACATATGCTCCTAATCTATAGCATCGTGTCATTATGTACATAATGCTCAGTTATCTTAATAGTTTTTCTAAAATGATCACACTGAAGCTGTGACAACCTTATCTTTCCCTTACATAATTTTTCCCTTATGGACAGGCAGTTATTTGTGGAATGAATGATGTTTCGGTGCCCTGAAAATATTAAGTTTACCATTAGTCTTACATCAAATAATTTTAGTAACCACTGATGTTCCTTGCCTAAATCTATTAATCAATTTATTTATTCATTAACTGTAAAAAAATTGGTGTTTATTCTCCTATAGTTTCTAAAATTAATACACAGATAAAAAGTAAATACAAGCCACTGCTTGTATGCTTCAATATATAGAAAGATATGTCTTATACATATAGATATGTACACATACAAGTGCATGTTTTAACTCCTCCCTTATATAAACCCATTATACTATAAATTTCATATTGCAAGTCTATGCAATATGACTTATGAAAATCTCTCCAAGTGTGTTAGTATATACAATTCAATACATCACTTTTTTAATGAATCCACAACAGTATAGATATACAATCATTTATTCAGCCATTATTTTTCCCATCTATGTTGCTATCAAGAATTTTGCAATTTATGTCCTTGGGTATGTGTGTGTGTATACACACACACATACACACACTCTTAATTTTTGAAGGATTGATGTATTTTAAACCTTTTTAGATATTTTCATCTTGCTTTCAAAAAAAAAAACATTTAGAACCATGTACATTTTTTATATTGGTTTTTGAGAGTTTGAGAAAAGCTATATCTTATGCCAACTGGTACAAAATGATATTTTATTATTACTTTCTCTAATAGTTTGAGAATCTCTGCTTTTATTTGCAGAATAGTTTTATATATATATATATATATATATATATTGTTATTAACCTGGTTAAACTCTTTGCCTTCTGTATCTTTATTTATACTTTTACACTCAATTGATAAGAAATCTTTTCAAATAGCATTGTCAGGATATAGAATTCTAGCTTTAAATATTTTTTTAAAAATTTAAAGTCTTTCTAATGAGTTTCTTAAGAATCCATTTTAGTGATATGGAACCTGATATCTGTCTGATTTTTATACTCTGTTAAGTAACAGTTATTGTTATTCTTCTTGATGGCCTCATTGAGAATTTCAACTTTATCTCTGGAGTTCAGAAATTTCACAAAAATAAAAATAAGCCTCACTTTATTATTTACTCCTACTCAATATTTGACTATCAATTCTAAATATTCATGTCTTTACTTCTTTTAATTAATTCTTTCTAATTTCTTTTTTTTTAATTCTCTAGAATTCCTAATTGACTATAGTCTGCTGTGGGGCCCTAAATGGGAAACCTTAAAAAGAAAGGGACTAGCTTTGTGTTCGGAAACTAAGATGGTGCCTGGCGGAAGATATGGGGGCGTGGTCCATGTTGTCTGTCAAAGGTTTTGATTGGCTCTCTTGATTTGCATGCATGTAAACAGTGTGTGATCACCGTAGACTCCTGTCATAATGAAGGTGCATGATTTGACCTTTAACGTGATTGGTGCAACTATGGAAAGTCCCTCCTAAAACCCCCCTGCTTGTCTATATAAGCTGGGAGCTTGCAACAATAAAGCGGAACTGCTCAGACAGAACCCCTGTCGCGTCTGATTGTCTCTCACTCGCCGAGGGGCTGGGTTGGTGGACAGCAGACTCACCTTTCCTCGGGACCCCTCGGCTTTGCTGAGGGAAGTTCCACTGCCTCTCTCTTTCTGCGGAGCACCCCCGCAGTCTGCCTTTTGACTTTTTCCCTTAATTTTTAAGAATTCTGCAATTTTTATGACATTCTAGGTTTTTGTTTTTAGTGTGGTCTAGGAAATAGCCTCATGTTTATCTTTCCACTACCTACTGTGTTCCTAAGCTATGTTCACTCCTTAATGTAACAATTTTACCAATATTTTAAAAGTCAACATTCACTCCTCATTCATTCATTCATGAATATTTATTGAATATGTGAGGAATGTATTGGAGATTACAGAGGTATAAATAGAATACTATATGCAGTGACACATAGTGATCCTATTCTGATAGCTCATCTGAGGATAAGAGCATTGCCTTGATGCAGGTGTGCAGCTGCAAAGTGAGAAAAGATTACTTATTGAAAATGCAGACTCCCGTATTCTTGCCTGGAAAATTCCATGGACAGAGGAGCCTGGCAGGCTGCAGTCCATGGGGTCACATGATTGGGCACACATGCATAAGAGTGGTGGAGGGAAACAGAAATGGGTTGGTGTCAATAAACAGAGATAGAACTAAAAAAAATAAAAAATAAAAAACATGAAAATGAAGAGTGCCTATGTCAGAGTGGAGAAGCTCACAACAGATAACATTGTATATGTGCTTGCTAGTTGATAAATCTCAGCTATGTCCTTTGTGTACAACATCTGATGAGATGTTCAGCAAAGCTGTAATTAATTACTGATAAGAGAACTAAGTCTCAGAAGGCAAATCCTTAACATCACTGAAATTTCTAATTCTCTTTTATCTGCTTGTTTCCTTTTCTTTCAAATAAACCACAATTCCCAGAGATCTCTGGAAGAGTGATAATGCCATTTGATACTCTAGAAAGGAAGAAGAGAAAACTGATACTGCCTGGACATGAGGAAAAGTGAGATGAAGAAAGGGATGATTCAAAAGTGTATACATGTCTTTCCATATAGCAAAAATAAAATAAAAACAGAAAAGGAGTGAAATTACTGAACAGAGAAAGAGAAGAAGATAATATATACAATAGGCAATGGTCAGAAAAATATTGAAAAGAAACAGCCCCAGGACATCACTTGTCTTAGCATCATTGTCCCACTTGTTCTCTAAATTCTATGCCTTCAAAAGTAGGAGTGAAGAGGATACCCCTAAAGCCACAGTGCCCTTGCTAAGATTGCTCTTCTTCAGGTAGGCGGAAAGGATAGTTAGGGTGTCTGGAATGCCCATGGACAACTGCTATTTTTTAAACGGGTAATCAGCAAGGACCTACCGTATAGGTCCTTGCTCAATGTTATATGGCAGCCTGGATCGAAGGGAAGTTTGGGGGAGAATGGATACATGTAAATGTATGGCTGAGTTGCTCTGCTATGCACCTGAAACTATCACAACATTTTTAATCAGCTATTCTAGAGTAAAAAGTTTAAAGTTTAAAAATTTTTAAAATGCCATCTTAAGTTTTCAAATATAAAAAAGCCATACCTTCCACTGGCTTCTGAGAAGTGCCAGGATTCCCAGTGTTACTGATTACAGGTCAGAACAAGGTATTGGAAAGAACAATAATTTGAAATGACCTATGGGTTGTGGTTGTAGCTAGAGTACACAGCCTCTGAAATGGCTTCCAAAGATCCATGACTTCTTCATCCGTGTCCTCATATCTGTGCCTTTGAGCAATCCACCCTCCCAACACTTCACTGCTTGTTCCATCAATATTCACAGTCTCTTCAGTACAACCTGCCTTAGAGATTCTGAGCACTGACTGCATCAGTTAGTTCACTCGCTCAGTCATGTCGAACTCTTTGCAACCCATGGACTGCAGCATGCCAGGCCTCCCTGTCCATCACCAACTCCAGCAGTTTACTCAAACTCATGTTCATCAAATCGGTGATGCCATCTAAAAATCTCATCCTCTGTCGTGCCCTTCTTCCCTCAATCTTTCCCACCATCAGGGTCTTTTCAAATGAGTCACCTCTTCGCATCAGGTGGCCAAAGTCTTGAAGCTTCAGCTTCAACATCAGTCCTTCCAATGAACACCCAGGACTGGTCTCCCTTAGGATGGACTAGTTGGATCTCCTTGCATTCCAAGGAACTCTCAAGAGTCTTCTCCAACATCACAGTTCAAAAGCATCAATTCTTTGGCTCTCAGCTTTCTTTACACTCCAATGCTCACCATACATGATTCCTGGAAAACCCATAGCCTTGACTAGACAGAACTTTGTTGACAAAGTAATGTCTCTCCTTTTTAATAGGCTGTCTAGCTTGGTCATAATTTTTCTTCCAAGAGGTACTGCTACTGCTACTGCTAAGTTGCTTCAGTCGTGTCTGACCCTGTGTGACCCCAGAGATGGCAGCCCACCAGGCTCCGCCATCCCTGGGAATTTCCAGGCAAGAACACTGGAGTGGGTTGCCATTTCCTTTTCCAGTGCAAGAAGGTGAAAAGTGAAAGAAGTCGCTCAGTCGTGTCGTGTCCAACTCCTCGCAACCCCATGGACTGCAGCCCACCAGGCTCCTCCATCCATGAGATTTTCCAGGCATGATTACTGGAGTTGGGTTCCATTCCCTTCTCCACCAAGAGGTAAGCTTCTTTTAATTCCATGGCTTGCAATCACCATCTGCAGTGATTTTGGAGGCCAGAAAAATAAAGTCAGCCCCTGTTTTTATTGTTTCCCCATCTATTTGCCATGAAGTGATGGGACCAGATGCCATGATCTTCATTTTCTGAATGCTG
>SJYV01029894.1:0-14782 GCA_006410875.1 Neotragus pygmaeus
GAGGCGCCGGTCTATGTTCGATGCAGGATGCAGGATGCCTGAGGCTGGTGCATGGGGATGATCCAGAGAGAGATTGTTGGGTGGGAGGTGGGAGGGGGATTCAGGATTGGGAGGTTGTATACACCTGTGGTGGATTCATGTCAATGTATGGCAAAACCAATACACTATTGTAAAGTATAATAAAGTAAAAATTAAAAAATAATCAATTAAAAAAAAAGAATAGCATTTATTTAGGAAGAATGATTGAATTAGAAAATCTCTATGATCTACTCCTAGTTAAATAATCAGTTCAGGCAAGGATAATCAACATATGTTAAAATCATTAGATGAAATATTTACTGAAGACTAGACATTCCCTTGGTCCCTGAGTATCACTCAACAAATTATCTACTAGTTTCAAGTAGAGACATTACAACAGAGGGATCAAGCTTTCACCTCCTTGATTCAGGGATCACTCTGAGCCTTGAGAAGTCACCTTGGCCTCATTAATAGTGGGAAGTCAGACATTATGTACCACCCGAGATGATAAAATATGAACACATATCATTTATGAAGTATTCTTGCCCCGAATTTACAACATAAATCTAGTTAAGTCTTTAGATTGAAAATCCAGCTTATAGTAAATACAGGGAATAAAACAACAGGTTAAATGATGCCCCCAAGAACAATCAGATGGGGTCTAGCAGTACTACTCAAAGCCTGTGATCTCCGAAATGACAGCCCGGCATCACCCAACAGCTCATTAGAAAGGCCCACAGCAGAACCACTGAATCAGAATTTCTGAGAATAAGGACCAATCATCTGTATTTAAATGGGCTAAGAGTTTCTCAGAGAATAAGAAAGATGAGGAGGGGCATGTTGTAATGTTACAGTTTAAATGTATTTAATAGATTGGACACTGGTTGGTACAAATCAGCTATAAAAGACATTTTGGAAAGTGGCAGAAATTTCAACATGGACCAGGTATTCAGTTCAGTTCAGTTGCTCAGTCATGTCCAACTCTTTGCAACTCCATGAACTGTAGCACACCAGGCCTCCCTGTCCATCACCAACCCCCGGAGTCCACCCAAACCCATGTCCATCGAGTTGATGATGCCATCCAGCCATCTCATCCTCTGTCGTCCCCTTCTCCTCCCGCCCTCAATCTTTCCCAGTATCAGGGTCTTTTCCAATGAGGATTATATGATATTAGATGATAATAAACACAACTGTTGCTCATTCATTTGGTAGGATAATGATATTTTGCTATTTCTAGAATTTTTGTTAGAGATGCTTACTGAACTATTTCTGGGGAAAATATCCATTATGTAATCCACCATGGAAGAACTGTACAAAAAAGATCTCAGTGATCTGGATAACCATGATGGTGTCATCTCCCATTCCAAGTCAGACATTCTGGAGCATGAAATCAAACGGACCTTACGAAGCACTGCTGCCAATAAAGCCAGTGGAGAGATGGAATTCCAGCAGGGCTATTTAAAATCCAAAAAGATGATGCTATTAAAGTCCTGCATTCAGGATGCTTGGGGCTAGTGCACGGGGATTATATGGAGGGATGATGTGGGGTGGGAGGTGGGAGGGGGGTTTATGTTTGGGAGCTCATGTACACCCATGGCGGGTTCATGTCAATGTATGCCAAAACCAATACAGTATTGTAAAGTCAAATAAAGTAAAAAAAATAAAATAAAATAAAATCCTGCAGTCAATATGTCAGCAAATTAGGAAAACCCAGTCAGACACGACTTGGCAAATGAACAACAACAATCAAAATTACCCATGATATTTATAATTTACTTTAAAACACATAGACAGTTGTAGAAAATAAATGAATGTATACCAAGGTGGGGAAGTGAGAGAAGGGAATGCACAGGGAAATTGGGATTGACATATATACACTGCTGTTGCTGCTGCTGCTGCTAAGTCACTTCAGTCATGTCCAACTCTGTGCGACCCCTTAGACGGCAGCCCACAGGCTCCCTCATCCCTGGGATTCTCCAGGTAAGAACACTGGAGTGGGTTGCCATTTTCTTCTCCAATGTATGAAAATGAAAAGTGAAAGTGAAGTCACTCAGTTGCGTCCGACTCTTCACAACCCCATGGACTGCAGCCCACCAGCCTCCTCCGTCCATGGGATTTTCCAGGCAAGAGTACTGGAGGGGGTGCCATTGCCTTCATATATACACTGCTGCTGCTGCTGCTAAGTCACTTCAGTTGTATCCGACTCTGTGCAACCCCAAAGACGGCAGCCCACCAGGCTTCCCCGTCCCTGGGATTCTCCAGGTAAGAACACTTGAGTGGGTTGCCATTTCCTTCTCCAATGCAGGAAAGTGAAAGTGAAGTCACTCAGTTGCATCTGACTCTTTGCAACCCCATGGACTGCAGCCCACCAGGCTCCTCCATCCATGGGATTTTCCAGGCAAGAGTCCTGGAGTGGGGTGCCATTGCCTTCTCCCATATATACACTACTATGTGTTAAACAGATAACTAATGAGAACCTACTGTTTAGCACAGGGCACTCTAGTCAATGCTCTGTGGTGACCTAAATAGAAAATCCAAAAAGGAGCAGATGTATGTATATATATATAACTGATTTAGTCTGCCATACAGCAGAAACTAATACAACATGGTAAAGCAACTACACACCAATTAAAAAAAAAAACACCCTATGTTCCAATATAAAATAAAAATGTTTAAAAAACTGACAGAATAAAATGGTTGAAGCCACTATAGAAAAATGTTAAGTACAGAATCTAGGTAACAAAATTATAGAAAACATAAAAACATTATAATGGGCACCTATATGTTAGACATTTTTTCATAAGAGTAAAAAATAGATCTTAGCATCATCTTTAGCTTTTTTCAATATCCACCAAGTCAGTAACTCCAGCCAGCTCTATCTTCAAAAATGAATCAAAAGGCTGACCACTTCAAACTACCTCTCCCACCCCTAACCTGATTTAAGCCATCATCTCTTGCCTGGATTATACCAGTTCCTACTTAACTGGTCTTCTGCTGCAATCCTGTCATCCACTCACACAATCTACTATCTACTTGGCAGCCAAACTATATATTTTGAAAGTAAGTCAGATCATGTCACTCCTCTGCTTAAAACTCCCAGATGGCTCCTATTTTTCTAAGGAGAAAAGTCAAAAACCATACAAACCTTACAAGGTCCTTCATGCATTACCTCCAGCCACCTCTGTGACTTCATTTCCAGTTACTCTGCTGCCTGACTCTACTGTGCAAATTTTGCCCTTACTATTTCCTCTGCTTAGAATTACTTCTATACCCAAATGGCTCCCGTGACTTGCAACTTTCTTCCAAAACGTCATAGCCCCTGAAGTCTCCCTAACCATTTGTGTGCTAGAGCAAATCCTTCATCCCATTTGACATCACAGAAATACACTTATTTGATTTTTTCAATTCCTTCTTCTTAGGAATTACGTTTTTTTACATAAACTAAAATTTATATGTTGATATCCTAATCCCCAACATGAGGTGTTAGGAGGTGAGGCCTTTAGGAGGTAATTAGGTGATAAGGATTGAGCCCTTTGAATGGAATCAGTGCTTTTATAAAAGAGACCCCGGAGGGCTTTAGCTTTCTTTGTGCCCTGTGAAGACACGAGAGCTCTCACCAAACCCTGAACATGCCGGCACCCTGAGCTCAGACTTCAAGCCTCCAATACTGTGAGAAGTAAATTTCTGTTATTTATAAGCCACCCTCTCTATGGTAATTTGTTACACCATCCCAAACAGACTAAGACACTCCACTAACACTAGAATATAAGCTGTGTGTGTGTGTTCAGGCGCTTAGCCATGTCTGACACTGCAACCCTATGGACTGTAGCCTGCCAGGTTTCTCTGTCCATGGAGTTTTCAAGGCAAGAATATTGGAGTGGGTTGTCATTTTCTCCTTCAGGGGATCTTCCCAACCCAGGGACTGAACCCAAGTCTCCTGCATCTCCTGTATTGCAGGCAGACTCTTCACCACTGGGGAAGCCCAGAATATAATAAACTACTTGATAATACTTAATAATAAGCTACTTGAATTCAAAGACTTCGTGGTTCTGTGCCTTGCTATATTACTAGCTCTTAGAATAGTATCTGGCACACAATAGATGCCATATTATGTATGTGTGTGTATACTCTTAAAAAATAAACCAAAAGCTAAAAATAAATTATAAAACTGTAATTCCAATTGCATTAAAGATCAACACTGCAAAAAACAATCATGCAAGCAAAAAGCCTTTCTTTTAAAATTGCTGTGATATAAAATAAGTTCAGCAATGTAACCACTTATAGTAATTCCTAAAATAAAACAAAAAGACTAAGGCAAATACTTCACAAAGAACCAAAGATTTATCAGAAGTAGGTTTTGCAATAGGCACTTTTATCCTTTGAAAGAAACGTTTAGCATGAAAAATCTAACAGCCTCTTATTGCTGTTAAGCTTTTAAAAAATAATTCAATCCCTGTCTCATATTTACTTCCTATGTACAAAAACTTAAACCCAGAAGGAGAATTATATTTAAGAACTGGGTAAAATCTTTTCTAAACTAAATCTATAGAAACAATGAAAACAAATACTTAACCCTTTTGCTTAGAACTGAAAATAAATCGGTTAGTCTTCTAAAACAACTCATCAGTTATTAAATAATCAGAAAATGGTCCAGGAAGAGACTTCCTTTAGTCTCCACGGCACTAGCAGGTTTTGAAAACAATATCAATTGTTCCATCTTAGGCTTAGACTGGGAGTGCCATCCTCAGCACCAGCAGGGCACCTGTGCTCTAGCATCCCACAAGAGAAAGGACAAAGCAAAGAAGCAGGAACCCACGGATGGCACCAGTGTGTTAACAATGAAGCCAAGAAGGCATTCACCAGCTGACATTGCCAAATGATCTCGCAAATCTATCTTCCACACAAAGAACAGTAAGGAAAGAAATTGGAGACTTTGAAGACTAGGTTAAGAAGGTAGGAAAGAGGAAGAAGTTCTCTGTTTTATGAAATATGATTGATTTATTGATAACAGCAGTAACAACAAATAAAGAAAAAGGAGATGATTTTAAAATGTGTTTGTGAGAAAAAAGACATGCATTCTAGATCTCTTGTCCAAACAAGAGATCAGTAAACATTTTCATGTGATACAGAAATATCAGTATGTGTGTGCTACTGTGCTCAGTAGCTCAGTCGTGTCCAGCTCTTTGCAACCCCATGAACCCGCCCCCCATGAAGAGCCTGAGGGTTCCTCTGTCCATGGGATTCTCTAGGCAAGAATACTGGCCTGGGTTGTCATTTCCTCCTCCAGGGGGTTGCTCCCACCCAGGGATCAAACTCACATCTCAATGCACTGGCAGGCAGTTTCTTTATTACTAAGCCATCTAGGAAGCCCTATGTACAGAAATATAGTTCACTGCAAAAATTTCTGTAACATATTGGCTGCAAAGAACTCTACAGAAGACATTTTTAGAATGAGATGATGGCAAGCATCAGGCAGTCACAACCTTATTCTTCTTTCATTCAGTTATGACAAACTGTTTACTATGAAAGCTGCATTGAGACACATAAATCCCCTGAACTTGAAAAAATGAATCTGAAAGTGATAAATCATTTATTCATAATTTTACAACAGTATAAGCATCCCGCAAAAGATAATCTAAGATTAAAATATAGATATGATTCAAAATCAATATGCAACTGCTTTGGTTCTCAATCCTTTGGTAAACTCTCAATTCATAGTCGGTAGACCTTTTGAGCATGCCAGTTTTCAATGAACCAGCAGTGTAAAACAGAATGGCCAACTGTTCCTCTGTTAGTAGCAAATGTGCTAATATGTGCTAGTTTAAACTTGATCTATCAGTGAGTCAATGAACCGTGAAGGGTGGGGGTTAATCAGGGTGTTCTCCAAACAAAAGCTCATGAGAGCAGTGGGGATGCCACTCCTAGACTCACATCTGTGCTGTTTTGAGTGGAGCATGATGGAAATGTCATGGTGTTCATCAAAGTTAAGAGCCCAGAACCCTGTCACAGTCTTGCCTATATTCACAACCACTGTTCACAGAAAAGCTACCAAACTGTGGCAAACAAAAGCCAAACACAGGCAATAAAGCCACAATTCTCAGGAGCTATTAATATTAAACTTTGCCCAGTTAATGTGTAACAGTGATGGTAAAAACCTTTCACACATAAGATCTGACAACTTCCCAGCAGCACTCAGAGTTGATAATATTTTGTATTAGGTGATGTATATGAAAAGGCATCAATTTCACTTTATTATCAACGAAAGCTTACTGATGCTTATCTTTACATATATCAGTGAAAACAATCTAAATACTATAATCTACTTAAAGTAACAAACAAGCTCAATTACTTCTGAATACACATGCAGCCCACCAGTGTGACATATTTCCAGTTATTTCCAATAACTGAAATGGACTGAGCAGCAATTAGCAGAAAGAATCACCTGCTGCCAGGAGTAACCACCTCAATATTTCATATTTAAATAATAAAGGCTTGTAAGACTACATAGAAAGAGCCAGAAGAAACAGGAAGAGTAGCAAGAAAATTCAACAAAATATGTCATCCATTTATTTTTACTAGACTTTTATAATAATCCTGATAAAATAAATGTTTATTTACTCTGGTCACTATACCACTTTCCCAAGTACAAAACCCATACTGAAAGAAGTACATGTTACTGGCTTCAGGAAAGTTTTTATTCCCTTGTTCTGCTTAAAACTTGACCAAGAATTAGTTTAAATAATTAGCATTGAAATATGACTAACTCTATGAAAATCCAATTTGATGAAATAATTGTACATTTAATCCTTCACAAGCCATGAAAATATGAAAATGTTAGAAAATGATTTTATAGACTTAAATTTTTTTCATTTAACTATAGCATGAAATTTTATAGTTTCATGTATACAACACAGAGATGCAACATTTGCATATACTGCAAAATATTAACTGCAATATATTTAGTTATCATATTTAGCAAACAGAGCTCTAATAAAATGTCACCAACCTGTTCTTTGTATCTATGAGTCTAGGTTTGGTTTTGTTTGATTTTTCAGATTCCACATATAAGTAAATCACACAGCATAATACCCTCAAGGCCCACCCATGTTTTTGCAAATGGCTAGATTTCATTCCGTTTTTATGACTGAGTAGTATTCTATCATGTATATATACCACATCTTCTTTATCCATACATTCATGAATGGATACTTAGGATGTTTTCAAACTTAACTATCATAAATAATGCCACAATGAACATGGGGAGGGGGCATACACCTTTTCAAATTACTGTCTTTGTTTTCCTTGGCTAGATATCCAAAAGTGGAATTGCTAGCTCATGTGACAGTTCCATTCTTAATTTTTGAGGTACCTTCACATTGTTGCCCACAGTGGGCACTGACATTCCCACTGACAGTGGATGAGTGTCGCAGGAGAGTTCTTTGACAAAAGCCATTCTAGTGGGCATGAAGTAATATCTCACTGCGGTTTTGATTTGCATTTTCCTGATTATTAATGATCTTGAGCATCTTTTCACATGTCTTTTGGCCCTCTGTATGTCTTCTTTAAAAAATAAAGTCTATTCAGATACTCTGCCCATTTTTTAATCAAAGTGGTTTTTGTTGTTGCCGTTGTTATAAAGTAGGGTGAGTTCCTTATATATTTTGGATATTAACCCCTTATTGAATATATGATTTGCAAATATCTTCTCCCATTCAGTAGGCTGTCTTTGTTTATTATTTCCTTAACTGTACAGAAACTTTTTTTTTAATGTAGTCCTATCTATTTTTGTTTTTGTTGCCCTTGCCTTTGGAGTCAGATCTTAAAAAAAAAAAAAAAAAATCACTAAGACCAATGTCCAAGAGCTTACTGCATATGTTTTCTTCTAGAATAGTTATAGTTTCAGGCCTTCCTTTCAATTCTTTACTCCATTTTGAGTAAATATTTATATATGGTATAAATAGTGATCCAGTTTCATTCTTTCCTGTGTAGCTGTCCAGGTTGCTCAACACCATTTATTAAACAGACTGTCCCTTCCCCATTGCATATTCTTACCTCCTTTGTTATAAATTAATTGACTATATTATGAGTGGGTTTACTTCTAGGCTCTCTATTCTGTTCCACTGATGTATGGGTCTGTTTTTATGTCAACACTATACTATTTTAATTACCATAGCTTTGCAGTATACCCTTCTAGCTGCAAAGTTTCTGTTGAAAATATGCTGATAGACTTATGGGGTTTCCCTTGTATGTTAAAAATTGTTTTCTTGCTGCTTTTAAGACACTTTAACTTTTGATATTTTAATTATATTGTGTTTTACTATGGAATTCTTTAGGTTCATCTTATTTGAAATTCTCTGGGCTTCTTGCACCTTGATGTCTGTTTTATTCTCTAGATTTGGAATGTTTTGCCATATTTCTTCAAGTTAAGTTTTCTGCTCCTTTCTCTCTCTCTCTCCTCCTTCAGGGACCCATATAATAGAAATGTTACTCCGCTTGATGTTGCTCCAGAAGGTATGTGCATGTGCGCATGTGTATGTGTGCGTGTACACACATATGCTCTTTCTGGGTGAGTCCCACTGCTTTGTCTTTCAGTTTGCTGATCTGCTCTCCTGCTTTATCCAGTCTGCTGTTGAATCTCTCTAGTGTATTTTTTTTTCAGTTCAAATATTATGTTCAATTCTGCCATTTCTATTTAATATGTTCTTATGGGTTAAATTTTGACAAACTAGTTCATAGGAACACAAAACTCTATTCGCAGTGCCAGGCCACAAATGAAGGCAGAGGATACTTTTGCTATCATTCCACACATCAANTTCAATTCTGCCATTTCTATTTAATATGTTCTTATGGACTTTATGTTTTCTACCTCTTTGTTGAAGTTCTCAATGTGTCCATCTATTCTTCTCTTGAATTCAGTGAGTATCTTTTCAGTCATTACTTTCAACTCTGTTACCACGTAGATTCCTGATATCGCCAGTTCATTAAGATTTTTTTCTGAGGTTTTTGTCTTATTCTTTCACTTGGAACATATTCCTCTGTCTCTTCATTTTGCCTAACTCTTTGTGTTTGTTTCCATGCACTAGGCAAAACAGCTACTTCTCCCAGGAGTAGTGACCTTGTATACAACATAGTCCCTGGGGCCCAGAAGTACAACCCCACACCCCTGGCCACCAAGCCAGGTGGTCTAGGGGCATCTCAGTGTGGGCTGCATGAACTCAACAAGTGCAGTGGAGAGAGTCCCAGCAGACTCCTGTCTTTCCAGGAGAGGCTTTAAGATTAGTATTCACACATGGTTTAAGCACTTTTCAAACTGATGCTTCTGCACTGGGGTCTCTGAGCCTGCATGCAAGCCCTAAGAGCAGGTTCTCCATCCCCCACAGTTCTGTGGTTCTCCTGGACATACTCCCCAGTGGCTTCCCAGGCAAGGTGTTTTGGTGCCCATCTCTCCAGCTCTGTGACCCTGATGTGGGGCACAAACCCCTCGCTCCATGGGGAAAAGTTCCAGAGTTTTTATATTCCTTCCAAATGTGGGTTGCTCTACCCGGGTTCATATTTTGGCAAGACTATCTCTGCCTCTTCTGTCTCAATGTACCCCTTTTACCCTCTCCTGTGGAGCTGCTATTCTTTTGGCTTTCAGGTCTTTTTCGAAGGAAATTATTCCACATGCAGGTACAGATTTATTTATTTATTTTTTCCAGAAGAAGAGGCAAGGTCAAGATCTTCTTAGGCTGCTACTCTGAACTGCCTCCTCGTGAACATTTTTTAATTCAATGATTTTATCAGTTAGAAAGCTTTTTCAAAGTATCATCTCTGGGTTACATATAAGTAAACCGGTATGACTTTTAAGAGCGTTTTCAGCTATATTCAAGGCTATTTAAAAAAATCACATAGTGTTAATACAGTCCTTGACTTACAATGATTCAACTTATGATTTCTGTCTTTATGATGGTACAAAAGTGATACACGTTCAGTAGAAATTACACTGTGAGTTTTGAATTTTTATCTTTTTCAAGGCTACCAGTATGTGGTAAAATACTCTCTCATGACACTGCGCAGTAGCATCTCCCAGGCGGTCACATGATTACAAGGGTAATCAAAGCACACAACTCTGTTTTTCACTGTCTGCACAGTATTAAATGCATTACATGAATTACTCAACACTAACACCTTGTGTTAGTCTTCCCAGGTAGCTCAAATGGTAAAAGAATCTGTCCTCAATGCAGGGCACCTGGGTTTGATCCCTGGGTTGGGAAGATCCCCTGGAGGACATGACAACCCACTTCTATATCTTGCCTGGAGAATCCCATGGACAGAGAAGCCTGACAAGCTATAGTCCATGGGGTTGCAAAGTGTCGGACATGACTAAGCAACTAGCACTTTCAACACCTTGTGTTAGATAATTTTGCCTGGCTCTAACGGCACCCCACTCCAGTACTCTTGCCTGGAAAATCCCATGGACAGAGGATCCTGGTAGGCTGCAGTCCATGGGGTCACTAAGAGCACGACTGAGCGACTTCACTTTCACTTTTCACTTTCATGCATTGGAGAAGGAAATAGCAACCCACTCCAGTGTTCTTGCCTGAAGAATCCCAGGGACGGCAGAGCCTTGTGGGCTGCTGTGTATGGGGTCGCACAGAGTCGGACACGACTGAAGCAACTTAGCAGCAGGCTAATGCAAAGAATTTGCCTGCAATGCAGGAGACCTGGGTTCAATCCCTGGATTGGGAAGATTCCCTGGAGAAGGGAACAGCTACCCACTCCAGTTTTCAGGCCTGGAGAATTCCATGAACACAGAAGCCTGGCAGGCTCAGTGTATGGGGTTGTAAAGAGTCAGACACAACTGAATGACTTCCACTTTTCAGGCTAATGTAATTATTCTGAGCACATTTAAGGTAGGCTAGACTAAGCTATGATGTTCAGTAGGTTAGATGCATTAAATACATTTTTGACTTAATGATATTTTCAACTTGTGATGGATTTATTGGGATACACCCCCATCATTGATTCAGGAAGATCTGTATTCTAAGAACATAGGTACCTTGGTAAAATGAAGATCCCTGGAAAAGTTTATGTGCTTTAATATATGTTGTCAAAGAAAAACCTGGGCTGAACAGTAGTGGAAGTAATATAAACAGATTTTATTCAGAATTACTGAAATAGGAGGAAAGAGATCTAAGTACAGAACTGGTCTTATTTCACTATACAGCATGAGAGACTGGGAGTTTATATCCAAGGAGTAAGATATGGATCAGTGGATAGAAAATTACTAACGAGGAAATGTCAGAGGTAAGCATAATATGGCTAAAGCCACCTATCAGGATTCTTTGCTGACGACAAGCCAAGGTGATCAAATGCCACCAGGAGGATGGTAGAGAATGAGAATTCTGATCAGTTGTTGAGAGTGATCAGATATGGAGGGTGAAAATCTTTTAGTTAGCAGGATCTTGCTAAAAACGGATTTCATGAGAAATTGCACAGATGGGCCTAGGAAAAGTTTCAGGAAACTGAAACCTATACAAAATTAGCCCCACATTATAAATGATAATAATAATTTGTTTCCAAAAATGTAACACTTCAATCTAAGAACACTAACAATTCTGAGGGATGCTCTTCAACAAAATGATACTGCTTTGGCATTACCATTTTGGAACACTATAGCAGCTACCTGAAACTGAATTTAGATGCACAAACTAAGTTTATTTACAAATGTAGTATGCTGTCAATAAAAACATCATTTTTTTTTTCTAGAACTAGAAATGGCAACCCACTCTAGTATTCTTGCCTGGAAAATCCCATGGACGGAGGAGCCTGGTGGGCTATAGTCCATGGGGTCGCAAAGAGTCGGACNGACCTGGGTTCAATCCCTGGATTGGGAAGATTCCCTGGAGAAGGGAACAGCTACCCACTCCAGTTTTCAGGCCTGGAGAATTCCATGAACACAGAAGCCTGGCAGGCTCAGTGTATGGGGTTGTAAAGAGTCAGACACAACTGAATGACTTCCACTTTTCAGGCTAATGTAATTATTCTGAGCACATTTAAGGTAGGCTAGACTAAGCTATGATGTTCAGTAGGTTAGATGCATTAAATACATTTTTGACTTAATGATATTTTCAACTTGTGATGGATTTATTGGGATACACCCCCATCATTGATTCAGGAAGATCTGTATTCTAAGAACATAGGTACCTTGGTAAAATGAAGATCCCTGGAAAAGTTTATGTGCTTTAATATATGTTGTCAAAGAAAAACCTGGGCTGAACAGTAGTGGAAGTAATATAAACAGATTTTATTCAGAATTACTGAAATAGGAGGAAAGAGATCTAAGTACAGAACTGGTCTTATTTCACTATACAGCATGAGAGACTGGGAGTTTATATCCAAGGAGTAAGATATGGATCAGTGGATAGAAAATTACTAACGAGGAAATGTCAGAGGTAAGCATAATATGGCTAAAGCCACCTATCAGGATTCTTTGCTGACGACAAGCCAAGGTGATCAAATGCCACCAGGAGGATGGTAGAGAATGAGAATTCTGATCAGTTGTTGAGAGTGATCAGATATGGAGGGTGAAAATCTTTTAGTTAGCAGGATCTTGCTAAAAACGGATTTCATGAGAAATTGCACAGATGGGCCTAGGAAAAGTTTCAGGAAACTGAAACCTATACAAAATTAGCCCCACATTATAAATGATAATAATAATTTGTTTCCAAAAATGTAACACTTCAATCTAAGAACACTAACAATTCTGAGGGATGCTCTTCAACAAAATGATACTGCTTTGGCATTACCATTTTGGAACACTATAGCAGCTACCTGAAACTGAATTTAGATGCACAAACTAAGTTTATTTACAAATGTAGTATGCTGTCAATAAAAACATCATTTTTTTTTTCTAGAACTAGAAATGGCAACCCACTCTAGTATTCTTGCCTGGAAAATCCCATGGACGGAGGAGCCTGGTGGGCTATAGTCCATGGGGTCGCAAAGAGTCGGACACAACTGAGCAAGTGACTTAAGGCTGACACTAAAATATATATCTGAAATTAACTTTCAAAAATAGGTGGGAAACAATGAAATATAAAGATCTAAGAGAAGAACTGCTGCTGCTAAATCACTTCAGTCGTGTCCGACTCTGTGCGACCCCATACACGGCAGCCCAGGAGGCTCCCCCGTCCCCGGGATTCTCCAGGCAAGAACACTGGAGTGGGTTGCCATTTCCTTCTTCAATGCATGAAAGTAAAAAGTGAAAGTGAAGTCGCTCAGTCGTGTCTGACTCTTAGCGACCCCAAGGACTGCAGCCCAACAGGCTCCTTCGTCCATGGGATTTTCCAGGCAAGAGTACTGGAATGGGGTGCCATTGCCTTCTCCAAAGACAGAAGAACTAGTCCCACCAAAAACTGAAACATACTACAAAGCCTCTTTAAGTAAACCACTGGCATATGAATGGAAAGACCAAGCAATGGAATAGAACAGAAAGCCCAGAAATAGACCTGAGTTCATATGGGAATGTAGTGTATGATAAAAGTGATATCTCAAAACTCTGGGACAAAAATAGACTTTAAGTACATGGTACTGGGACAATTGAATAACTATTTGGAAAAAAAGATAAAGTGCAATGTATACCACACAATGCCTGGGAAATCCCATGGATGGAGGAGCCTCATAGGCTACAGTCCATGGGGTCGCTAAGAGTCGTACGCAACTGAGCGACTTCACTTTCACTTTTCACATTCATGCATTGGAGAAGGAAATGGCAACCCATTCCAGTGTTCTTGCCTGGAGAATTCCAGGGACAGGGGAGCCTCATGGGCTGCCGTCTATGGGGTCACACAGAGTCAGACACGACTGACATGACTTAGCAGCAGCATACCACACAAAACAAATGCCAAACTTGATTAGAGATCTAAAATTAAACCATGCAAATACTAGAAGAAAACATAGATTATTTTATCTATAACCTGTGTATAAAGAAAGGCTTTCTGCTATGAGACAAATACCAGATGCAATAAGGAAAAAAAGTGACAAGTTAAACAATATAAAAATTTTAAAATAAAAACTCTGAATGGCAAAATCACTAAGAGAAAAGTCAGAAAAATTGTATATTGGGAGAAAAATATTTGCAACATATATCACAGCAAAAGGCTAATATATCTACTATATAAAATACTTTAACAAATTTAGGGTAAAAAAGACCAAAAGTACTATAGACAAATGGGCAAATTATATAAAGATAATTCATAAGATACTAAAATGGCCCTCAGACATACGAAAAGATGATCAATTTTACTCATAATTTTTAATAAAAACACAAATTAAAACTATCCTGTTCCATTCTTCTTTCTCAAGGTTGCTTTGGCTATTCGAGGTGTTTTGTATTTCCATACAAATCTTGAAATTATTTGTTCTAGTTCTGTGAAAAATACCGTAGGTAGCTTGATAGGGATTGCATTGAATCTGTAGATTGCTTTGGGTAGTATACTCATTTTCACTATATTGAGTCTTCCAATCCAAGAACAGGGTATATTTCTCCATCTATTAGTGTCCTCTTTGATTTCTTTTATCAGTGTTTTATAGTTTTCGATGTATAGGTCTTTAGTTTCTTTAGGTAGGTATATTCCTAAGTATTTTATTCTTTTTGTTGCGATGGTGAATGGAATTGTTTCCTTAATTTCTTTTTCTACTTTCTCATTAATAGTGTAAAGGAATGCAAGGGATTTCTGAGTGTTGATTTTATATCCTGCAACTTTACTATATTCATTGATTA
>SJYV01029904.1:0-14625 GCA_006410875.1 Neotragus pygmaeus
TTTAACCTCATGCCAGAGATTCGAATGTCTTTTACTTTAGGGTCTCCTCTGGAAAATAAGGGTTGCAGTACTCTCTCCATGGTCCCTGTTGTTGCAGGTGGTGGGAAGATCATGGAACCCACCAGATCCCCCCACTCAAGGGCACTAGTCCTACATGAGTTGACAAGATAAGAGCCAGCAGCAGGAGAGCCACACAAGTCAGCATCTTGGTCATAGCCAGGAATAGGGAGAGAACAAACTGGGATTTATTGAGCTATTGTGCTGCTCTTTTGTTTCACTTCAGACCCGTAGATGTCCTGCCAGAGATAAAAGTACAATTCCTTTCCTCAAGAGAACTTTACGTTACTGGGCATTCACCAGTGGGGGTTAGCGTACAGTGCGAAAGTCACATAAATCAGGGGATTTCAGAGTAGATGCATCTGACAACTCAGACATGAGTTAGGAGCCAGTGGAAGGAAGGAAGGGGAGACTCTTGAACAACCACTAGCTTCCTGGCTGGGAGATGGAAGGGTCCTAAAAAGACACACAAGAAGGGAGCTGGGGCTGGAGGTAAGGACCAGCACCCTATCAGTATAGGCCTACAGTTACTAAACAAACAGAGGGCTTGTGGGATGGAGAAAAGTGCTAAAAATACATTGTCTCATTTAAATAGGATGCCACCCTTGAGAAGGAAGCAATATTTTCATTACATGTTCAGAGGAACTGAGGTTTACTCATTTGGAAAAAGTATATGTATAAATATGCACACTCACAGAAAACCTACATATGTACATACATAGAAATTCCTATGACAACCAAAGAAAGCAGAAGGAGTTGAGGTTCAGAGACGTTTAGTGACTTGCTCAGAGTGACAGGCACCTCGAGCTGAACCCAGGACCGTCCTATATCTGCTTTTCCCACTAAGCCAGGCTGCCCCAGCTCAGGAGGCAAAACCTAGTGTTTCTCCTTGCCAGATAGTTCTGACTGCTATTTACTTTCTAATCTATTTCATATTATGATAATGTTTTCCTGGAATTGGATGATATAGTACTAGGAATTGAAGATGTTTATTCACTACAAAGATTACATATGTAGACTTCCTGTCATAATCAAGGGAAGTTGCTCACATCATTTATGATTTCCAGTCTTCTCTGTATATGATAATGCTTATTTTAGGAAATCTGTTTTTACTAAGCCTTTTGATCCTCAAAAGGAAAATAAGCAGAGGTGGGACAATGATATACCCTTTTGATATTTATTGAGTCTGAGTCTATCTAAAATTAGTTTACTAGGAAGCTTTGCATATGATGAATGATATAGTATTTAAATGATGCTGTGGATGTTCTCCCTTGTAATAAAGCAAATTACTCAAACAAAATTTTTTGTTTCATTTCTTCATGCAAAATGCATGTTTGAATTTCATCTAGGTCTTAAAATTTTAAATTTCCATAACAAGTTTTATGCATTATTATGTTTTATACACTACTGCATTATGCTTTTGAAACTGATTGTACAATATAATTAATTCAGAATATTAACTACAGTTTCCATAAAATAAATGGGGTAATGTTGACCAGGGTGAGATGGAGGGCTAAAACCAACTCTTCCCCTCTCCTCAGGATGTCAATTACATGTTCACTAAAACCCAGTTCTCTGAAGTCCTTCATCCAGTAACTTCAATTTGGAGGAATACAGCCAAACCCAAAGTTCATCTAAAATGCCTCAAATAAATTAATTTCTTAAAGACTTGCACTTCATTCATAGGCAAACCTTTCTGACCCTCTGTCAGAAATGAGATCCCAATTTTTTATGCTCTTTTAGACAGAATTTTTAGAAGAGTCATCTAACTTCTAGATCCATAGCAGACTGAATATCAAATTAAAATGATGGGAGTAAAGAAGATTCTTAGAAACTGTCTCCCTGAGAAAAGCAGGAAGTGTCTGTTGACAGCCTAATAAGAGTGGAAGAGAAGACTACCAAAAGTGGACACAAGAATTCAGAAAACATGGCAGTCTGGGTGCAATGTATTTTAGGGAAGTATGGCCCTACATACCTCAGGACCTTATCCTGTGTGTGTGTGTGCTCTCAACTCTTTGAGATGCTATGGACTGGGCCTGCCAGGTTCCTCTACCCATGGAATTTTCCAGGCAAGAATACTGGAGTGGGTTGCCATTTCCTACTCCAGGGGTTCTTCTCAACCCAGGGATTGAACCTGAGTCTCTTGCATCTCCTGCACTGTCAGGTGGATTCTTTATACTGTGCTACCTGGGAAGCCCTAAGACCTTAAAATACTATGTGCAAAATGTAATCAATTTTCATCATGACTCAGACATACCAAGAAATGGTTAAATTATTCTTTGTTTCTGCTTCAGAGAGTAGCAGTGTACAGTATATTTTGGCAGGCTTTCCATCAGAAAAATTAAAATGTTACAAATCTTAAAGAGCTGTGTCAATCATTTGGAAAAAAAAATTGGCTCACTTGGAATATCATGTTCCCTAGCAAATGAAATAAATGAGCATCTTATATATTATAATTGAATCCTCTTTCATTTGTTTAAAGAAAACTACATAAACCGTGTTGATATCATATAACCTTAGATGCCTCAAGACCCTACTGTCCTATGGGTATAAAGGAAATTAATTTATGCACAATAACCCCGAAGTTTCTATTCACAGCACCAATTCCCATTACTGTAAGACAGCACATGCTATTCGAAGTTGGCCTTTCATGTTCCTCTCTGCGCCTGTCCCCCTGCCATTCTTGCTGGTGAGGAGCAGGCCGCTGCCCAGGGCTGTCACAGCCCCAAGCCTCTGGGCACACCAAACAGCTTCTGGACACCCTGTGATCTTGAATGCTAGTGTGCATTGTACCACTGTGTTGAAATTTGTCACCCAGCTCAGAAGCATCCCTGCTTGTGCTCCAAGTCCTACTGAATGACTTTTAAGAACTGCTCTTTCAGCTTGAATTATTCCTTCTCTCTCTTGAACCCTGGCTGGGGAATAGGCACCATTCTTAATTCACTTTCCCCTCTCTTCTCTAGCACAGTATCTACCCTAAACCTCCTCAAATGCTTCTCCCCAACACTCATAGTAATGATCACAGGTTCCTGGGACTGCCAGCTGATGGGTTCGACAGACACACTGTGGAAGCTGGCTTTGGGATCCTGTTTGAAATTTTTTAATTCTGTTTTTTTAAAGGGTGTTAAATGAAATGATATTTTTTAAAAACCATAAAAACTTTCCCTGAAGCCAAATCTTATTCAGAAATTCTGTTCCCATCCCCGTTTTCCCCTTTCCTAGGAGCTGCCGTATTTGTTCAAGCCACATAGTAGCCTCCTCAGGCTGAGGGCTGCACTTTGGTAAAATCTGACCTTCTTCCCCATTGTTATTTCATTCGCCAATTGGATTCTCAATGCATTCTTCACTGTTTCACTATTCATCACGTCGTGGAAATATTTTAAACCACTATTAAAAAATAGTTACATTTTTAAAAAGAGCATGCCCTTGCGCTCCAACCTTTCCCACCATTGCTGGCAGTCCACGTTTTATCTCCACCCAACAGGACTCCAGACTAGTTCAGGAGGGCATGCAACTCAGGAATGCAGAACTCGGACATGATTTGGTGATGGGAACTCGCTCCCCAAGTGCTCACTGGGCCTGGAAATACTGACTCTGTATTTGGAGAATCCATCCTATGCAGGAATCTCTCTCTAAAAACCCTCATGTTGAGTTCTTTTATATCAGGACTTGATGAAGACAGCCAGACAGATTAACTGAGAATAACAAAACTTGCATCATGACATAAACTCTAGATAGTTTTCTACGTACCTTTTGCATAATTATTTATACTGATTAGAGATACAGTTGAACTAGTATAAAATGAGTCCATTGTTAACTCTTTGGAAACTCCTCATGATGTGTAATATGTAAAAGGAGAAGCATGTATTAATATTAATGTCCTGATTCTATCTGGATCCTTCTTATAGTCTGACAGACCCATGTTTGATCTCCTGGAGAGCATGTATTAATCATAACCATGTAACTCAGGACTTAAATATTTGAGTAACTTTCAATCTCTTTGTTGGTTATTTTGAGAAATGCTTTTTCAAGATATACTCATTTTATTATTATATTGTCTTATTGATCTGTGCATGTGGGCTCAATTGCTCAGCTGTGTCTGACTCTTGGCCACCGCATGGGCTGCAGTCTGCTAGGCTCCACTGTCCATGGAATTTTCCAGGCAAGAATACTGTTATGGGTTGCCATTTCCGCCTCCAGCAGATCTTCTTGACCCAGGGATCAAACCTGCTTCTCCTGTATCTCCTGCATTGCCAGGCAGATTCTTTAATTTTAAAAATATTTAAAAAAATTTTAATTATGAAAGTATAATAATAATTTACAGGAGACCTGGAAAATACAGAAAGAAGTTACATATAGTTCCCCTATATATTACAATTATTTTTTAAGTAGATAAATTAAAATATTTTTAGGTGGAGTTTCAATATCAAACTCTCAAAAATTAATAGAATGGATATATATAGAAAAGTAGAAGGATGTAGTAGACCTGAAAAGCACCATGAACCAATTCAACGTAATTAAGATTTATGCTTTGGTAAAATCTGACCATATGTGACAATTTTCACACAACAGTAGGATACAAATTCTATTCAAGTACGCATAGACTGTAAACTAGGAGAAACTGGATCATATCCAGGGACATAAAACAAGGTGTAAAAATTTCATGGTCTAAAGGTATTGAAATTATACAGAGTCTGTTCTCTTATCTCTGTGGAATTAAGTTAGAAATCCATATCAAAAGATATTTGAAAATAACCCACATATTTTCAAGTGCAATGTGACATTTACCAAGAGAGATTTTTCACTTGGCCATTGAAAGGCTCAACAAAGACTAAAAAAGCGCAGAAGGTAACTGCAGAGAAGAAAGCATTTAAATAATAAATTAATATCAAAGATACTGTAAAAACCCCATGTATTTGGAAATTGAATGTCCACTTTTAAATGGTGGGTGTATCTCAAAAAACCATAACAAGGGAAATTAGAGAATATTTTTAATAGAATAAAAATGAAAAGAGAATTTATCAGAATTTTTTGCATGCAACTGAAACTACTCAGTGCAACTAAACACAGTGTGAAATCTTGAATAAGTTACTTTAGTTAATAATAACTATCACATGTTAATTTCCTGTGTTTTTTTTCCCACAACATAGTATTTCTTTATATTCTCAGAATTGGATTAGCAGTTTCAAGCCTCATTCAAAAATTTTAAACATCATTAAGATAATAAACTTTCTAGGCTTTAAGCAGTAATACTGGATGCCAAAATACACAGAAATACATCAAATTTTTGAGTGATATAAATTAAAAATCTAGCATTCTTCTAAGTCAGACAGGTAGACTCAAAATGTTATAAATTTTTTACCTAGGCAAAAATTTGTAAGTTTTCTAAAATATGTATATTATGTCATACATACTATATATATATATATACACACACACAAGCTTTTCTGCTATGCTTGATAAAGACTTGAGAAAGAACAACAAAAAAGAGAGAAACTGGAAAACATAACTAAATTAAATGAGAGCACTGAATGTAAAATAGAAAAATAGACACAAGCTAGATAAAAGTTAAAGATCCTCATATGGTCTACTCATTTTTATGGCAGGTGGATTCTTGACTCCTGAGTCACCTGGGAAACCTCTCTTATTGATCTGTAGGGGGGACATTATATATGAATTTTTTGTTGGCTAGATGTGGTGTAAATATCTCCTTCCATCCTTGTATTTTCACTTTCTCAGTGATATCTCTGATGAACAGAAGAAGTTCTAAGTTTTGACATAGTCCACTTTGTCAATCTGTTTTTTCCTTATGAGTGATCAACCATCCCAGTTTGGCTGGAACTAAGGGGTTTGCCAGGACATGGGATGTCAATGCTAAAATAGGAAAAGTCCAAGACAAGCCAGAATGCTTGGTTACCCTAGGCTGGGTGGTTCATATTGTTTTGAGGTGGGGAGGATCCTGTCAGGTCACAACTGTATTTTCCAATGTTACCTTCCAGAAAGTTTATTATTTTATCTTTCACATTTAAGTCAATCATCAATCTAGAATTGACTTTTTGTGTGTGGTATAAGGCAGAGGTCAACCTTCCTTTAATCCCCTGTGGACACATACAGATCAACCCAGCATTATTTATGGAAAAAACCCACTTTTTCCATTGTTTTGTGGTGATACCTTTGTTGTAAGTCACATGTCACAAATCAGTTGTGTGGCTTTGTTTCTGGACACCTTATTGTGTTTTACTTCTCTATTTATGTCTCTGTGATATTTTAATAGTAATATCATGGTATTTGATAGCATAAAGTCCTCTGACTGTCTTCTCTTTCATTAACATTGGCTTGGCTGTTCTTGGTCCTTTGCATTTTCATATAAATTTAAGCACCAGACCATTGACCTCCTGAAAAAAATGTGTCAGGATTTTGACTGAGGTTACATCAGATCTTTCAATAACTTTGAGAGACATCTTCATAAAACTCAACATTTCAGTTAGTGAAAATATTATATACCAATATATATTTAGGTCTGTTATTTCTCTCATCAATGCTTGATACTTTTCATGAATAACTTTTTAAATAAACACATTTGGGGCCCCCATTCCAAGCCTAACAAATTAAAATCTCTAGGAATGAGTTGTTGTTATGAGCTTGGTACATATTCTCCAGACTTGATTCATGAAACGCATATAAATGGGTATCTATTCCCTTGAGATTGAAGTGCAATTACCTTAATGCTCCTAACTCACAGTTGGTGCTAACTGCAATGCCTGTTGTCCCGCTTCCCTCAATACAGTATGACAGATTCCTGGGGCCTCTGTTCTCAAGGTCTCTTCTGACACTTGATCCCTGGATCTCACTTTTATCCCACTGTTACTGTCTCTTCTTCTCTTCTTCACAATTTAAACAATTCATGGACCCCATGGGGGAACGGAACCCCTTTGCCTCCTCGCTTTCTTTATCATGTATTTTGAATAGCTTCACTCTGTACCCTCTGCATATCTCTGACCCACCTTTGCACATCCAAAGATACACTTACAAGCTCTGATAGAACAAAAGCCATCTATTCTGTGTCTCACATCTTAGCAACAAAGAGTAGTGAGGATCTAAGGTTTCTATTTTTCTTTTACCATTCCTGCTTCCATAAGTCTTTCTAAGTAGAAGGGACTAATTGGAGGTAATTATTTCCCTATATGTAAAAATTATTTTAGAATTATCCCAGCTTTCAGAGGCAAAGGCTTCTTATATACATGTTTACACAACACATACATATAGATCAGTGTGTTTACATTAGTGTGTATATGCATATGTATGTATATGTGTGTATGTATACACACACACACATTTAAATATATTTTTAAACTAGTCTTCATACTGAATTCAGTTACAGTCATTTTAAAAGTGATTCTCCCATGACTCTCAGGTATACAATCGTGTTATTGGCCCACCATAATAATTGGGTATATAGAAGGGTATATAGAAAAAACTATATACCCTTAGAAAAGTGATGAGCTCTTTCTAACCTAAAGCTGCATGCCTTGAACTTTTATTTAATTTAATAAAAAGACTGAAAAAGATCTCCACTTGGCTGCTTCTTTAATGGGTCTAGATGTTCATAGTTATTGACTGCAAAGCAGTCCTAATTTTTTCTGAGTTTATACCATTTTTTTGAGGAAAGAGAAAAAAGACATTTTCATGTAGAAAAAATAAGAAGTGGGGGCTATAAACTTTTTATGTTTTTGTAATGGTTCTTCCCCTGGAGAAGGGAATGGCTACCTACTCCAGTATTCTAACCTGCAGACCGCCATGGACTGTATGGTGTTGCAAAATCAGACACTACTGAGTCACTTTCACTTTCACTTACATTGATTCTTCCACAAAAAGATTGCTTACCACAGGCTTAGAATTCAGGGATTGATTATATCCATTTAGAGGCATTTAAAAAAATGTACTCAACAAAATGCTCTAGATTGTTTCCCCTTAATCCTTAGGAAACCCCATAAATTGAACAGATACTTCTGGACCTTAAGACTCTTCATCAATGTTGATCTACAGCAGATCATTGCTTTTGGAGAAGAAAAATTTTGGTCCCAAAATGGGCTACCACAAAAGCAAGACTTGTGAAATAAGCTACTCTAAATAAACATATTTTTAGCTAAGTTATATATTAGCAATTTGAACCTGCTGTGTACAGCTTGTACTCTCAGATTTTCCTTCTAGGATAATTAAATGTCTTTGCACTCCAAATAGGTGGAAAAATATGTACTGACAATGAACTTGGCAAAGCAGCAGGTGGAAGGAAGAGGCATAGTGGTGGAGGCAAAAGAAAGGTGCTAAGGTTACAGTTTCAAAAGAAATCTAATCTTTATGGTGGAAATAGGAGACTTATCTGGATTTTGAGCATTAGAAGCCTTCTATTTGGGGTGCTTGGAACTCTCACACAGATCATTCGAAAAAGTGTCACATATACATTCCCAGAGGGATTTGCATTATTCTCATGTACATCATCAAGCACTGTGGATGCTTCAAATCTTAGCAAAGAGTTAGCAGTATGTTATTTTGAGTCATAACATTTTCCCCTTATTGAATGTCATCCACAAAGCATTAAAAGCTATTGAGTTATCATTCCCTTGAACATTTCTAATTGTTTTATGTAAAGAAGAAATTGTAACATCTCATTGGTAAAGGAGGCAAATCTTAAAGAGGGAGGGCTTATATTCCAGCCCTTACCTTTGTTTCAAAGGAAGATGGTGATCCAAGGGAGTACAGGTGTTTATGTCTTGCCCTAAAATAATAATGTTTCTGACTGAAAATGCTTTCTGACTCTTAAAGCTTACCAAACTTTTGCTAAAATAGAAAGTGAGTCAAAAGTCCCAAAGTGCTCATTATAAACCAGTTTTCCACTCTTAGGAACTAACATTTATAGAGTACAACTTATGAATCACAGTTTTGACTTTTTGTTTTATACTTGTTAACTCATTTAAGTTTTCCGCAACCTTGAGAGGAGATTGATGGAGCCCACGTCGTAGATGAGGAAACTGAGGCTCAGAGAGAGTGAATGGCAAAACCAGCATTTACCCCTTAAATGATGGAGCCAGTCTGCAAACCCAAATCAGTATGTCTCCCCAGTAGATTCCCACGCAGTCCAAGGTGATCCTTGCTCTCCATTTTGAAACTGCTTTCATTGTCTACTCTCACTTAAAAAATGCCAAGAGCATTTAGTGTATATCATTAGAACAACAGCTGTAGGCCTTGTTGGCAAGATACAAACTATTATCAACACCTCCTACATCCTGAACAAACTCTGCACAAATTTTCTGTAACAAGAGTAATGAACAGTGATAACAATAATAGCACCTTAAATTTGTACCACATAGAAGAGTTTACAAAGCACTTCTGTCTGGGGAAACACACTGAAACCTCCCACCCTGGCCAGCCAGCACAGTAACCATCTGAGTGGGTTATTTTACTACAGGAGGTACTAGTAAGGAACATGGAAGGAACAAGCCATGACTAACCAACCGAAAGAGTTCAGGAAAGGTCAAAAGGAGGAGCCACGTGTCCTACCGCCTCCCAGAAGGATGCTTTTCGCCAGCATCCATCTTGGTTGAGCAATGCATGCACCACCAGGAAGGATGCTGAGTCAGAATGATTGGCCAAAGGCAACCCAGAAATGAATCCTGTCACCATAAAACTGGAGCCTGTGAGCCACACAGCAGAGCAGTTCTCCTGGGTTCCCTTACCCCTTCCAAATAAAGTCTCTTGCTTTATCAGCATATGTGTCTCCTCAGACAATTTATTTCTGAGTGTTAGACAAGAACCCACTCTCAGGGCCTGGAAGGGGTCCCCATTCTTGCAGCACTTTCACATGTTATCTCCATATATTGTAGATTGTCTGGACCTAGACTTTCACAACGATTTCAACTTGTGTCAGTCCTAACGACTGGTAGTATCTGCCTTGAATTCTGTGTTGGAAAGGATCCTGAGGATCCTTCCAGGATCTGTGGGAATCAGGGCCACCACTGAGCAACCTTGTTAAAGGCACATTAGGCATATATTTGCTGTCTCTTATCTGTTCTAGTCCACTGTTTTTACACAGGAATAAATGACTTCTTTATGGTCACCTAATAAGTGGTAGTGCTTTGCTGTGCTGCACTTAGTCTCTCAGTTGTGTCCGACTCTTTGCGACCCCATGGACTGTAGCCTGCCAGGCACCTTTGTCCATGGGGGATTTTTCAGGCAAGAATACTGGAGTGGGTTGCCATGCCTTCCTCCAGGGGGTCTTCCCAACCCAGGGGTTGTACCCAGGTCTCCTTCATTGCAGGCAGATTCTTTACCATCTGAGCCACCAGGGAAGCCTGAATAAGTGGTAAAGCTGAAACCAAAGTTCAGGTTCCCCTCAATCTGTTGTCATTGCAATTAAACCACACTGTATGTGAAGACAATATATAGTTTTGAGCTCAATAATGTCTAATCTAGATGCTTTCTCTAGCAAAATGCAAAAAAAAAAAAAAAAATGATGTCACTTGTGAATAGTCACCAAGGAATGGCCTCAAGTATGCAAATGCTGTGGAGGGTACATACTACACAGGAGAGGCTACAGACATACTGAACTGTTGTCAGCTGTGTGCTGTTACCTAACTGATAATATCTGGAAAATCTAAGGAGCTCAAAATCCTGTTTCAAAGGCCAAGGACCTCTTGATAGTTCCAATAGCATCAACATGACATTGGAAATCAAGCGAAGTCTCCAAGCTGGCACAGCAATAAGTGTGACCAATCTTTTAGTTAATTTAACATCTCCATGTTCATGTAGCACTGTTTACAGTAGCTAGGACATGGAAGCAACTGAGATGTCCATTGACAAATGAATGGATAAGGAAGATGTGGTACATACACACAATGGAATATATCTCAGCTATAAAAAAAGAATGCATTTGAGTCAGTTCTAATGAGGTGGAAGAAACTGGAGCCTCTTATACAGACTGAAGTAAATCAGAAAGAGAAACACCAATACAGAATATTAACGCATACATATGGAATTTAGAAAGTAATGGCAATCTTATATGCAAGGCAGTAAAAGAGACACAGATGTAAAGAATAGACTTTTGGACTATGTAGGAGAAGCCGGAGGTGCGATGATTTGAGAGGATAGCATTGAAGCATATATATTACCATATGTAAAATAGATGGCCAGTGCAAGTTCGATGCATGAAGCAGGGCCCTCAAAGCCGGTGCTCTGGGACAACCTAGAGGGATGGGGTGGGGAGGGAGGTTGGAGGGGTGTTTAGGATGGGGGGACACGTGTGGCTGATTGAGGTCGATGTATGGCAAAAACCACCGCAATGTTGTAAAGTAATTATCTTCCAATTAAATAAATTAATTAAAAAAGACAAAGCTCTACGTTCAAGACAATCAGATATTTGAAGCAGTTGAACAGTCACATAGAAGATGCTCTAGTAAATGCTGTTGATAATGATAATAATTTTAAAAATTTAATTAGTGTGTGACTATGGAAGTAAAAGCAGAAACCAACTGTGTTCTTCAATTAAAAAAAAAAAAATTTAACATCTCTCTCTGCCTAGAGAATCCCATGGAGGGAGGAGCCTGGTAGGCTAAAGTCCATGGGGTTGCAAAGAGTCGGACACGACTGAGCGACTTTACTTACTTACTTTCTTACTTACTGGCTTATGACAAAAGTACTTCCAGCTTCTTGAAGAATTTTACTAATGCAGCATTAACACAATTTAGCCTAAAAAGAGAAGAGAAAATTAGTAATTATACATATGCAAGCAGGAACACATGTATAACCTTTGGGAATCGTGGCAAAATTTCCCAGGTTATTATGGCTTCTTCAGAGTAAAAGTAGCACAGCCTGTAAAATCATTGAGTGCAACACGACTTGTAAAGAATACAGCGGAGAGACTGAACTGTCCTTAGTGTAGGTCACAGGTTCAGACGCTATGGCCGCACTCTCCTCTGTGAGCAGTGATATCTTGGAATACGAAGACAAGGAGGCACATATGCAGTCAGCTCTGGCCATCAAAGGCCAAACAGCTTTTCCTTTCAGCTGGGGTTACCTGCCTGACGACGCAATACCCAAGACTCAGGGCAGTTGAGTAGCAGAATACCCCACCCCACCACTTAGCCCCAGCCACCTCTGAGAGAGCCAACAGGGATTTCTTATGGCTTTACACACTGCCTTTGTTGGTGGTTTCCAAGGTGACAAAGCGTCTGTCCTTTGCGGTAAATAAAGACAAGAGCAAAGCGATCCAACCCACTCTTCCTCCTCTGTTAGCTTCTGCCGAGTTCAGCTGGACGTTTCTTGCAAGGGGGTGTAAAAGCCCTGTTTCCTAGAGTCAGGCATTCCTGGGCCTTTGCCGTTACTGCTCTGTCTTTGTTTTATGTCCACGTGGAACTTTGCTGTCAGACATGAAGCCTTGTAGCTGTCATCCAAAGCCCTCAGATTCTCACTCCTACTTCATTCCAAAATATCTCAGTAGGGGAGGAATACAATCAAATACTGTTGAGGATTGCTATTATATATTTCCAGTTAGTCACTGAACCAACCTCCCTGTGAGATGACGCTTTCCCAAACCACTGACTCAGGCTTGGCCTGGGACATTCTTTGGCTAAATGTGCTCTCAGAGGAAGTGATGTATGCTGGGACTGAGTAAAGTTTTAAGAGCCATCTCCTAACGCTGCCATTGGTGTTTTTTCCCCTCTGCCTTGGGAAAGGTACTGAGGTATCCAGGTGGGGGCTGCTCCTTCAGCCTAGATCCCAGAACAAAGGAGACACGCAGAGCACTGCCACGTGCATTCAGAGCACAGCTTACGTGTAATGAGTGAGAAAGAAACTGTTGTATTTGTGAGCCCCTCAGCCTCCTGAGAAACCTACATGCAGGTCAGGAAGCAACAGTTAGAAATGGACATGGAACAACAGACTGGTTCCAAACAGGAAAAGGAGTACATCAAGGCTGTACATTGTCACCTTGCTTATTTAACTTCTATGCAGAGTACATCATGAGAAACGCTGGGCTGGAAGAAGCACAAGCTGGAATCAAGATTGCCGGGAGAAATATCAATAATCTCAGATATACAGATGACACCACCCTTATGGCAGAAAGTGAAGAACTAAAGAACCTCTTGGTGAAAGTGAAAGAGGAGAGTGAAAAAGTTCGCTTAAAGCTCAACATTCAGGAAACTAAGATCATGGCATCTGGTCCCATCACTTCATGGCAAATAGATGGAAACAGTGGGGACAGTGAGAGACTTTATTTTGGGGGACTCCAAAATCACTGCAGATGGTGATAGCAGCCATGAAATTAAAAGTTGCTTACTCCTTGGACAGAAAGTTATGACCAACCTAGACAGAATATTAAAAAGCAGAGATGTTACTTTGTCAACAAAGGTCCATCTAGTCAAAGCTATGGTTTTTCCAGTAGTCATGTATGGATGTGAGAGTTGGACTGTGAAGACAGCTGAGCGCCAAAGAATTGATGCTTTTGAACTGTGGTGTTGGAGAAGACTCTTGAAAGTCCCTTGGACTGCAAGGAGATCCAGCCAGTCCATCCTAAAGGAGTCCTGGGTGTTCATTGGAAGGACTGATGTTAAAGCTGAAACTCCAATACTTTGGCCACCTGATGCGAAGAGCTGACTTATTGAAAAGGACCCGGATGCTGGGAAAGATTGAGGGCAGGAGAAGGGGATGAAGAGGATGAGATGGTTGGATAGCATCATCGACTCAATGGACACAGGTCTGAGTGGACTGTGGAAGTTGGTGATGGACAGGGAGGCCTGCATGCNTATTGAAAAGGACCCGGATGCTGGGAAAGATTGAGGGCAGGAGAAGGGGATGAAGAGGATGAGATGGTTGGATAGCATCATCGACTCAATGGACACAGGTCTGAGTGGACTGTGGAAGTTGGTGATGGACAGGGAGGCCTGCATGCTGCGGTTCATTGGGTGGCAAAGAGTTGGACACAGCTGAGCGACTGAACTGAACTGAACTCAGTAAAGACAGAGACCATAGCTTACATATTTTGGCATCCTTAGTGCCTTACAGACTTAATAGATACAAAATTAATGGTTTTATGCTGATAGTCTGTTGGTTGAGATGAACACCCACTGTCGATGTCCTCCTTCAAGATTCTTGGATACAAACGATGAAGCCTGGAAAGAGTCAGATTCTGAACAATTTCCTACTTTCTTCACATTAAAGAATGTCATTAGCTCATTAACAAACAAGTCAGGTTTGAATGCTGTACACACAATCTTGTTAATACCTAAATTTCTTTGTAAATTAAGTTCTCTCTGCTCTGATATACGTATCATTAGGGATTGAATATCAGCATTAATACAGTTCACCTGGGATTGAGTTACACTTTATGCTGACCATTCTTATAAGACCCCTCTTGTATCTCATGCCTCAATG
The DNA here is from genome assembly GCA_006410875.1 of Neotragus pygmaeus. NCBI lineage: Eukaryota > Metazoa > Chordata > Mammalia > Artiodactyla > Bovidae > Neotragus > Neotragus pygmaeus. The sequence continues at coordinate 14,482 of SJYV01029904.1, forward strand.
ACCAAGGTAAGTTACAACATTCGTTGAGTACTTAAGTGAAATCACTCAGTCATGTCCAACTCCTTGTGACCCCACGGACTGTAGCCTGCCAGGCTCCTCCCTCCATGGGATTCTCCAGGCAAGAGTACTGGAGTGGGTTGCCAT
>SJYV01029906.1:0-15663 GCA_006410875.1 Neotragus pygmaeus
TCCCAGCATCAGAGTCTTTTCCAATGAGTCAACTCTTCTCATGAGGTAGCCAAAGTATTGGAGTTTCAGTTTCCAATGAACACCCAGGACTGATCTTCTTTAGAATAGACCGGTTGGATCTCCTTGCAGTCAACAGGACTTAACTAACCTTATTTAATATTTTCCTGTTTAAAATATCCAATCTACCTTCTCTTCCTAAACTGATTAAGCTTTTACTAATACTGAATTATAATAAAAGGGAAGCTCTGGTCCCACATCAGTTTTGCTATCTATACACTTAAAAAACCCAGATAAATTCTAAACATAATTTTTAATTTAAAAATTGGTTTTTAAAAAATAATATTAAAATTAACATAAAAATATTTTAGAAAAATGACATTCTTATCAATTTGGGCTTACTAAATAGCATAGTATGTCTCTGATTTTAATGTAGTCTTTTAGTCATACTGCAGTTTTAAAGAAATTTTTAAATAGAAATCCTAATTTCATAAGTATTTTTGCTAAATATATANTTTAGAAAAATGACATTCTTATCAATTTGGGCTTACTAAATAGCATAGTATGTCTCTGATTTTAATGTAGTCTTTTAGTCATACTGCAGTTTTAAAGAAATTTTTAAATAGAAATCCTAATTTCATAAGTATTTTTGCTAAATATATAAACTTAATTGTATGAATGTTATCTTTCCCTTCAGTATATTTTCTGTTTGGTATTTAAATATAGGAGAACAGAATTAGCAACCATAATAAGTCTTTGAATTTGTGATTTAGAGGGCATTTGTCATATCATGAAACATAGCTATATCAAGATATACAGGTAATAATTTAAAGTGAATTCTTCTGTTTTTCTCTTGTTTTTGACTACTATTAGACTATTTATTTGTACCTAAGGTTACTTCGGTCCTCATGGACAACAGCCCAAGAGTCTTCACTTATGACACCATAATTGACTTTATGATTACTCCTCTCCCAGTGGAATTCATCATAGAGGATGAGCAAAAATTCAGTGCTGTAATATCCAGAGGAGGGTTTCACAGGCTTTAAATAACTAACACCATCATACTCTNAGAGTCTTCACTTATGACACCATAATTGACTTTATGATTACTCCTCTCCCAGTGGAATTCATCATAGAGGATGAGCAAAAATTCAGTGCTGTAATATCCAGAGGAGGGTTTCACAGGCTTTAAATAACTAACACCATCATACTCTAGCTAACACAGCCATACTCTAGCTCACAATCATGGACTCTGGACAATGCAAATTGCTATGGTCTTTAAGTGTTCATGGTTACCCAATTATATTTATCTTAAAACACCTAAGGTTTAACAGAATTAAGGAAAAGAATTTCCCTTTATGTATATCAGTGAAGTTTACTTGCATTACCTAAACAGTGAGATCTCTTGAATTGATGGAGCCTTGGTAGACAGTCATTCACTGCAGTGTAAGGATTGGAATATTCACTACCTTCTTTCTCTGCCTCAAAAAGAAGTCTAAATGGCTGTGATATTTTTTAAATAACTGTTAGTGGAAATGAAATATTTATAGTGAGGCAATAAAAATGTATATATTGGGAGAATGGTTTTGCCCTAAGAAAAGGAAAATATTTGAAAATTCCATTGCTGCTACTGCTACTGCTAAGTCGCTTCAGTTGTCTCCAACTCTGTGCGACCCCATAGACGGCAGCCCACTAGGCTCCTCTGTCTCTGGGATTCTCCAGGCAAGAANGCCCTAAGAAAAGGAAAATATTTGAAAATTCCATTGCTGCTACTGCTACTGCTAAGTCGCTTCAGTTGTCTCCAACTCTGTGCGACCCCATAGACGGCAGCCCACTAGGCTCCTCTGTCTCTGGGATTCTCCAGGCAAGAATACTGGAGTGGGGTGCCATTGCCTTCTGCAATGCAGGAAAGTGAAAAGCGAAAGTAAAGTCACTCAGTCGTGCCGACTCTTAGCGACCCCATGGACTGCAGCCTACCAGCCCCCTCCATCCATGGGACTTTCCAGGGAAGAGTACTGGAATGGGGTGCCATTGCCTTCTCTGGAAAATTCCGTTACTTTATCTTCACTTAGTGATTTTTGGATGTCATTAATTATGCCAATAATGTTTATTTTATTCTATTTTCAAAGATGGCCTACATAAATAAGGAAAATGAAATATATTGAGGTGAAATAAGGCAAAAATATTTTCAATTTATTTACTACTGTCATGTGATGAATCAAACACTAACTTCCCTCTCATGAAGGCTACAAACACTATCATATAGATTACATGAGATACTTCTATTTTAGATAATGTGCATCCTACAATTTTAGATGAAGAAAGCCTCTAGCTATAAATATTTTAAGAATAGAAATTTAGAATGTGAATGATTTTAGGCAATGAAATAGGCTAATTTCTTGCAGAAATCCCTGCCAATTAGGATTTAAATAAAATAAACAAAGAACATCTTTCACTGCTTAATAGAATAACAATTTAAGAAGCCTAATGACATCTACTTCAAATTCTTGCATCTTCCTGACATTAAAATTGTTTTGTATGCAATATCTTATTAAGCAGTAAATAATTTAATTCTACATTTAAGAACATATTAATAGCACTAGAATCAAAACCACAGTTTCATTTCTTTTGCCTTGTGCTTCTCAGCAGATTTATGCCATGGGTGACAGGGAAACAAGCAACCTCTCAGAAGTGACTGACTTCATTCTTGTCGGCTTCAGGGTCCGCCCAGAGATCCACATTCTCCTCTTTCTGCTTATATATGCCATGATCCTTCTAGGGAACATTGGCATAAAGGTCATTATTATGACTGATCCTCAGCTGAACACACCAATGTATTTCTTCCTAGGAAACCTCTCCTTTGTTGATCTCTTCTATTCTTCTGTTATTGCACCCAAGGCTATGATCAACTTCTGGTCTGAGAGCAAGTCCATCTCATTTGCAGGCTGTGTGATCCAGCTCTTTCTCTTCACTCTCTTCATTGTGACCAAGGGGTTTCTCCTGGCAGNTTCTGTTATTGCACCCAAGGCTATGATCAACTTCTGGTCTGAGAGCAAGTCCATCTCATTTGCAGGCTGTGTGATCCAGCTCTTTCTCTTCACTCTCTTCATTGTGACCAAGGGGTTTCTCCTGGCAGTCATGGCTTATGACCGCTTCATTGCTATCTGCAACCCACTCCTCTACTCTGTCCAGATGTCAACACATCTCTGTGTTCAGTTAGTGGCTGGTTCCTATTTTTGTGGCTGTATCAGCTCAGTTCTTCAGACCAGCATGACATTTACTTTATCCTTTTGTGCTTCTCGGAACATTGGCCATTTTTACTGTGATTACCATCCACTTCAGAGGATTTCTTGTTCTGACCTCTACATTCCTAATATGGTATCCTTTTTCTTACGCAGCATTATCATTTTGCCTACCATAACTGTCATTATTATGTCTTATATATATACTGTATCCACAGTTCTAAAGATACGCCCCACTGAGGGGCAAAAGAAAGTCTTCTCCACTTGCAGCTCTCACCTAGGAGTCGTGAGTGTATTGTATGGTGCTATCATCTTTATGTATTTCATCCCTGACAGATTTCCTGAGCTGAGTAAAGTGACCTCCTTGTGTTACACCCTGGTCACTCCCATGTTGAATCCTTTGATTTACCCTCTGAGAAACAAAGATGTCAAAGAAGCTCTGAGGAAGATTCTGGGGGAAAAAACTATGTTTATTTAATTCTGTATTAACTGAAAATAGAATTAAGTAAATGTAATATTCTGAAAGTGCTGCACTTTATAATAACTTAGAGAAGCACTGATTCAAATCTTAAGAGACTTTATTTGAATCCCATATACAAAGAATATATACTTTGGAAGATGTATTTGGACTTGATCAGAATACATACATCAGGAAGATGGACTATATTTTGTCTGGCTGTTGATTTTGGAATGGAATGTCTTTCTCTGTACTTCCTTTTGGATAATGATAATGGTTTCCATGTAATTTTTTTTAGGACATATATATTCCAACTTTATTTCTTACTCTTTGAGGCTGTTGTTTGGGACGCATTGTTTACCTTGAGTCAGTACCATATGTTTTATATATATATATATACTTGGTAGAGGTAACACAGTCTGATGTATTAAGAAAGAAAGAACAAAATATAAGATTTACTAAAGAAATATTTGTGAATGTCTAGTGAGAGAATCAGATACTCTGCAGTACACAGTCTCGAGTGTGAAATGTAAGTAACTCTTAATTGTCCAGAGTCTAACCGAGTGGCACACTTATCTCATGGTTTCTCTGGCTTGAATCATTACTATTTCTCCCCTTCATTTGAATATCTACTAAACTGATAAATTGTTTTCTAAAATTGTACCTTTTCACAAGGAAACTGTAAAAGTAAACAAGAGTAAAGATAATTCATATTTTGTTATATATGCCTTAGTGAGAATTCATTCATCAAATTAATACTTACTGAATTTTTATATACTCTGTGCTCTATAAAAATTCCCAATTTTAAATGATTTCTGTACTTGCGCTCACACTAACTGATGGAAAAAATAGCTAAATAGAGAGCTATTAATAATATGTCATATGGTAAACCCAGTGAGTAAAGTGAGTGAAAGTTGCTCAGTCGTGTCCCTCTCTTTGCAACTCTATGGACAGTCCATGGAATTGTCTAGGCCAGGATACCGGAGTGGGTAGCCACCCCCTTCTCCAGGGGATCTTCCCAACCCAGGGATTGAACCCAGGTCTTCCACATTGCAGCCAGCTGAGCCACAAGGGTAGAAATTACAAAGACAGAGCAGCTTCTACAGATGAGTGATATTATTATGATCAGGGAAAACTTCATAAGTACATTTGTAAACATAAATGAACTTGAGCAAGATGAAATAGAAAAGTTTCTGTGCAAAGGCAATGAAATAATGATATGTTAAACTTCCAAAAATTTAATTCCTGATATTAATGTAAAAGAGAGGGAGTGAGATTTAAGACTTTAAAGGAAATTCATGGAAATTTTGCACATCTATATAAGAAGACAAGGAGGTTGGCTTATTTTCTGCAGACCACAGGGAAACACTGAGGATTTTTCTTTAAAGAATATATTGTGTTCAAATCGACATTTTAGAAAAATCATGTTGGTAACTTGTGGTAGATAAATATTTATAGAAGAAGATAATCACTGTCTTATGACAGTGGAGAGAGGGAATACCTTTAAAATTACAGATAAACTAAACTGAATATTAATGGTTGATAAAGTTAAAACAAGGTAGAAGTGAGTAATGACTTCTAATGTTTGAGCATCTCTAACTGGGGAAATACCACCTAACAAAATGAGAAGAAAACTATGAGTAATAATAGTTAATCATTAAGAGTTAACAAAATAAAGTCAGGTCAGACTGAGCTTTCTCATCTTGGTTTGTCCATGTGCTTGATAGTCAACTGTCTTGACTTTACNTGGGGAAATACCACCTAACAAAATGAGAAGAAAACTATGAGTAATAATAGTTAATCATTAAGAGTTAACAAAATAAAGTCAGGTCAGACTGAGCTTTCTCATCTTGGTTTGTCCATGTGCTTGATAGTCAACTGTCTTGACTTTACAGAAACTCTTACTTCTCAGTTTAATAAAAGAATACTAATGTCCAGTGAGCAAAGAACCTGTGCCTGGGATTTAGGTGAGGTAAAACTGAAAAGAATTACGAATTTCTTGAAGGCTTGTTCCATTATATGACTCAGCATGTTACATGAAAGATTCTGTATTTTACAAGCAAAAGAGTGCTAGTAAAACATGCCTAAATAAATTGAAGACCACATTTATCTAAAATATTATTACTACTTTAATCTCATATTGTGGCATCCCATTACATTTATAATTATAGCTGATTGTAGTGTCATAACTAGCTAATTTTACTAAAAGGTAGTGTTCATGGTCAGAGAAGGAAATGGCAACCCACTCCAGTACTCTTGCCTGGAAAATCCCATGGACGGAGGAGCCTGGTAGGCTGCAGTCCATGGGGTCGGAAAGAATCGGACACAACTGAGTGACTTCACTTTCACTTTTCACTTCCATGCACTGGAGAAGGAAATGGCAACCCACTCCNCCTGAGGCTCGATCCCACCTTTGCGTATGCCGAAGCCTCCTTCCTCATGACCTTTGCCATGGGCAGAGTGCCTCACGCTGGCTCCCGGCACAGAAGTTTGATGCTCAGAACACCATAGGCTAGTGACCTCACTCAGAAAACTTCTCCTAAAGCAGGAGTGTCATTCTAAGCAAACTGGACCACTGTGCCTGCTTGTTTCAGAACAGATGAACGCAGGTTTCACCTAGAAAGAAAGTAGTACCATGATAACGGAGGCCTCCACAGCTCTCTCCACTTGAACTGACTCTATTTAGAAAAACATGTGTAGGCAATTCAAGCTTAAGTGAACTCCAAAACTTAGTAAATATTTGGTATAAGCAATTAAGAGGAGACTAGTGGTCCCATGAGAGTGAAAAGCTAACTGTAGACCAGCTACAAGGCTATCTGGTGCACAGGGCCTGGCTCAGTAAGTTCAGTTCAGTTTAGTCCCTCAGTCGTGTCCGACTCTTTGCAACCCCATGAACTGTAGCACACCAGGCCTCCCTGTCCATCACCAACTCCCAGAGTCCACCCAAACCCATGTCCACTGAGTCGATGACACCATTCAACCATCTCATCCTCTGTCATCCCTTTCTCCTCCTGCCCTCAATCTTTCCCAGCATCAGGGTCTTTTCAAATGAGTCAGCTCTTCACATCAGGTGGCCAAAGTATTGGAGTTTCAGCTTAATATCAGTCCTTCCAATGAACACCCAGGACTGATCTCCTTAAGGATAGACTGGTTGGATCTCCTTGCAATCCAAGGGACTCTCAAGAGTCTTCTCCAACACCACAGTTCTAAAGCATCAATTCTTCAGTGCTCAGCTTTCTTTATATTCCAACTCTCACATTCATACATGACCACTGGAAAAGCCATAGCTTTGACTAGATGGACCATTGTTGACAAAGTAATGTCTCTGCTTTTTAACATGCTGTCTAGGTTGGTCATAACTTTCCTTCCAAGGAGTAAGTGTCTTTTAATTTAATGGCTGCAATCACCATCTGCANATCCCAAGGACAGAGGAGAGGAGACTGGCAGGCTACAGTCCATGGGACTGCAAAGAGTCAGATGCAACTGAGCAACTTCACTTCACTTCAATAGCTTATATGGGAAAAAATCTGAAAAAAAGAGTGGAGATATACATATATATGAATAACTGACTCACTTTATTGTATACCTGAAACTAATACAATATTGTAAATTGACTTCAGTTCAGTTCAGTTGCTCAGTCGTGTCCGTCTCTTTGTGACCTCATGGACTGTGGCATGCCAGGCATCCCTGTCCATCACCAACCTGGAGCTTACTCAAACTGATATCCATAGAGTCAGTGATGCCATCCAACCATCTCATCTTCTGTTGTCCCCTTCTCTTCGTGTCTTCAATATTTCCCAGCATCAGGATTATTTCAAATGAGTCGGTTCTAGGCATCAGGTGGCCAAAGTATTGGTTTCAGCTTCAGCATCAGTCCTTCCAATGATATTCAGGACTGATCTCCTTTAGGATGGACTAGTTGGATCTCCTTGCAGTCCAAGGGACTCTCAGGAGTCNGTGCTTCCTCCTGCTCAGCGTTTCTCATGATGTACTCTGCATATAAATAAATAAATAAACTGGGTGACAATATACAGCCTTGACCTACTCCTTTCCTAATTTGGAACCAGTCTGTTGTTCCATGCCCAGTTCTAACTGTTGCTTCCTGACCTGCATATAGGTTTCTCAAAAGGCAGGTCAGGTGGTCTGGTATTCCCAACTCTTTCAGAATTTTCCACAGTTTATCGTGATCCCCACAGTCAAAGGCTTTGGCATAGTTAATAAGGCAGAAATAGATGTTTTTCTGGAACTCTCTTGATCTAACTATGTGCTGATGGTTGCAGTTGCACTCCCAACCTGGTAGTTTTCTGACCTGAGGCGATCCAGCCCTCAGGTCTACAGGCTATATGGTCAGATTAATGGCAAACTCCAAGAGGGTTTACACAAAAGGGGACCTTTCTAGACATCTGCTGCCTGTCCCGCCGTCCCTGAGTCCCTGCTGACTCAAGCCTCCTCAGGACACCCTCCAACAAAAGCAAGTAGTTCGGTCAGTTTCCTGTGGAGTCACTGCTCCTTTCTTGAGAGTCTTGGTGCACAGGTTTTATTTGTTCCTTTAAACTGGAGTCTCTGTTTACCCTAGTCCTGTGGAAATTATGGAATCAAATCTTGCAGGCCTTCAAGGTCAAATTCCCTGGGGATTCCTAGTCCCTTTGTCAGGTCCCCAGGTTGGGAAGCCTGATGTGGGGTTCTGAACCTACACAACAGTAGAACTTCTTTGGTATTATTGTTCTCCAGTTTGTGGGTCACTGACCCAGTAGGTTTGGGATTTGATTTTATCATGATTGTGCCCCTCCTACTGTCTCCCTGTGGCTTCTTCTTTGTCTTTGGATGTGGAGTATCTTTTTTTAGTAGGTTCCGGCATCCTCCTGGCAATGGTTGTGCAGCAACTTGTGATTTTAGTGCTCTCACAGGAGGAGATGAGTGCACATCCTTCTACTCTGCCATCTTGAACTGGAAGCCGCCTATATCTTTTTGAATTATGGTTTTCTGTGGGGTGACTTTGAAGTAACATAGGTATTAGCAAGATCAGACAGTCATAGCTGCATCTGTGATTGCAAGGCATGAGGAGAAGTGGTCTTAAAGTATCACAGAAGCCTGGAAATCTCTTCAAGACTTAGAACTCTGGTGAGATTTGCCCGCTAGATGCTAGAACCAAAATAAGGAATAATCCAAGAAGCATACTGAAGGAGAAAGAAATACCTTCTCTTCTTACATCCTCAGTTCTGCCTTTATACTGTTAAAGCAGCCATAGACAAAAGGTAAATGAATGAGTGCAAGATTTGCTCTAGAGGCTGTAGTTATATGATCATTACTCTAGAATATACAAAGATTCCACAATAAATTCGTTGGGAAAATAAGAAACCATTTCTTCTAGTACAAATTTGGCATAATGCTTTCTGTTAGTTTTATCTAATGAGTTTATTATTTTGCCTTCAGTTCTAACATGTTTTTCCTGAATATAGTGTTTTCATTTGGTCTTCCATTGTCCTGTCTTTTAGCACTTTAAGGATAGTATTTTATTGTCTTCTGGTTTGAATTTTTCTGACAAAAAAATCTATGCTTTACTTTTTGCTTGATAATATATAATTTTTTTTCCTTCTTGTTGCTCTGACAGTATTTTTCATCCATTTTAAGAAATTCTATCCTCTTGTGCCTTCATTCCATTTTCTTTCTGTTCCTTTTACTTGAGTTTTTGTGAAGTTTCTTGTATCTATGTGTTTAGAGTTGCTATCCACTTTCAAAAGAAAATTTGACCATTGTAGTTTCTAATATTTTTCTAATCACCTCCTTTCTAATTATATTTGTAATATTTTCTCAGTTATCACTGAATGTCTGTTCATTGTTTTTTTTTTTCATTTTTAACTTTATGATTGTGTTTGCTTTGTTTCTATTGCTTTGTATTCATGTTTAAATTTTTCTTGAATTGTTTCCTTTTTCTCAGGAATTACAGTCATTTACTGCTTATTGTATAGTATCTAAATATGGTTGGTTCATTTAATTTCTACAAAGTTTAGATTTTGTCATGGAAGCCAGACCTTATAGTAATTACTTGCTCACGAGTAGATGTGGAAGCATCTTAAGTTCTGTACTTTTTCAATGTTATTTGAATTTTATACTTGTAGTATAATGAGTTTATTATTATACTCATTTCACACATTTCAGTGAGAATGTATTATTCTTTGTATATTGAAGTGCATTAGGTGTTAATATTGTGGTTATATCTTTTGAAGCTAAATTATTGATGGGGGTTATGGCAAAGACGGCAGAGTAGGAAGACCTTGTGCTTACGTTGTCCCACAGACACACCAAAATTGCAAGCACTTACAAAGCAGCTATCTATATAAATAACCTAAGGACTGTCAGAAAAATTTTCCACATCTAAAGACCTGAAGCAGGAACAATAGTGAGGTGGATAGCAGAGGCAGAGACACATTGTAGTCAGGACTGACACCTCTGGGTTAGCAACCCACAAATGGAAGGAGTATCATATGTAGACGTCCTTGCCAATGAACAACACAGCTGTCCAACATCCCCACATTAGGCTTCCGAGTCCAGGAGAGCCTGCACAGGGAAGATAAACCCTCAGAAAATATAGCTTTGACAGCCTGCAAGCTTTTTATTCGGAGAAGCTGGAAGGCTGTAGGTAACAGAAACTTCACTCTTTAACCATGCATACAAAATGTCACACACTCTAAGTCCCAGTACACAAGCAGTAATTTGAAAGAAGCATGGGTCAGACCCACCTGCTGATCTTGGAGAGCCTCCTGGTTAGGCTGAAGGCAACTGAGTTTCTCTTGGAAAGGGAACACTGGAAGTAGCCATTTGAGGAGCTCTTTCTACTGTGATAACATCAGCCTACCAAGTGTCATTTTGGAAGCTTAAACCTATCAGTACTGGAGGACATACCCACCCATGCTCAGTTCCAGCCCAAACTCCATTGAGCTGTGCAGACAGCACATCAGGGATCCATCGCCACCCCCAGGAGGCCAGCATCAGCCTGACTGTCCCTTGGCTAAGCAGACAGCTGCTTGAGGACCTGGCCCTACTCTCCAATGGGCCAGTAGCAGCAACACCCACCATCCCTGGCTATTCAACCAGTCATGAAAATGGGTTCAAAGCAAATCTACAAGGCATAGCCACATATCCAACTTGGCTGGGGTCCAACCCCACCTGCCAGCATGCCTAATATACTAAGTCCTACCATTACTGAAGGGTATATGCATCCCATATGAGGGCAACACTAGGGCCTATACCTCTGATGACCAAATGAGAGAATGCTTCTGGACCTCATTTGATGTTTCCTATACAAAGTCACTTCTCCAAGATTGAAAATTATAACTGATGTACATATGAAAATACATAGAGAACTGAGCAAAATAAGGAGACAGATAAATACATTCCAGATGATGAAATAAGACAAAACCTCAGAAAAAGAACTAAACGGAGAGGAGATAATCAATCTACTTGATAGAGAGTTAAAGGTAATGATCTAAAAATGCTCATGGAAATCATAAAGAGAATGAATGAACACAATAAGGATTTCAGCAAAGTTAGAAACTATAAATAAAAATCAAACAGAGCTGAAGAATACAATAACTGAAATAAAATCCACACCAGAAGGAATTAGCCATAGATTAGATCAGAGGAATAGATCAGTTCTCTGAAAGACAGGTCATTGGTAATTACCCATAATGAACATAAAAAAGACAATAATTTTTTAAATTAAAATAATCTAAGAGACTTTGGGGATGACATCAAGTATGCCAACATTCACACTTTAGAGATCACAGAAGGAAAAGAGAGAAATGAACAGAAAATTTATATGAAGAAATAATGGCTGAAAACATCCCTACCTCGGGAAAGAAACAGACCCCTAGGTCCAGAAAGTATAGAAATTCAAGTTAGATTAACTCATAGATCCACATCAAGACACATTAACATTAAATTATCAACTATTAAAGATAATGAGAGAATCTTAAAAGCAGCAAGACAACAAGAAATAGTTACATTCAAAGAAACTTGTATAAGACTATCAGATGACTTTTTAGTAGAAAATAGGCAGGCCAGAAATGAGTAGCATGGGCATGATGCATTCAAAGTGATTAAAGGAAAAACCTACAATTAAGAATACTCTACTCAGCAATGTAATTATCCAGATTTGAAGAAGAGATAAAGATTTTTCCAGACAAATAAAAGCTAAAATGGTTAAGAATCACTATATTGTCTTTATAAGCAATGGTAAGGGACTTTGAGCAAAAAAAAAAAAAGACCACAACAAAAATGGGAAAATTATGAATGAGAAATCTCATTAGTAAAAAAAAAAAGGCATAAAGTAGTGGATCAACCATTATAAAATTATAAGAAGGTTAAAGGACAAAAGTAGTAAAATATTTTATACTTACAATATGTAATAAGGATACCCAAAGCAAAAAGATATAAAATATGGTGAAAAACCCATTAAAAGTAGGAAAAGAATTTNGAAATCTCATTAGTAAAAAAAAAAAAGGCATAAAGTAGTGGATCAACCATTATAAAATTATAAGAAGGTTAAAGGACAAAAGTAGTAAAATATTTTATACTTACAATATGTAATAAGGATACCCAAAGCAAAAAGATATAAAATATGGTGAAAAACCCATTAAAAGTAGGAAAAGAATTTAAAATGTAAGGCTGCTAGAATGCAAAAGAATCCACCGGTCAATGCAGAACATACTGGAGATATGGGTTCAATCCCTGAGCTGAGAAGATCCCCTGGAGTGGGAAAAAGCAACCTACTCTAGAATTCTTGTCTGGAAAATTCCATGGACAGAGGAACCTTGTGAGCTACAGCCCTTGGGTGGCAAAGAGTTGAACGCAACTGAGCACTGAGCATATACATACATGCATACACATACATTCACATTCAAACTTAAGAGATCATCAACTTAATCATATCTATAGAAAGAAAGAATGATAGATAGATAGGTAGATAATGCTCAGTTGCTAAATTTTGTCTGACTGTTTGCAACCTCATGGACTGTAACCTACCAGGCTCCTCTGTCCACAGGATTTTCCAAGTAGGAATACTGGAATAAGTTGCCATTTCCTCCTCCAAGGGATCTTCCTGGCTCAAAGATTGATCCCATGTCCCCTGTGTCTCCTGCATTAGCAGGCAGATTCTTTACCTTGAGCCATCTGGGAAGTCAGACAGATAGATGTTGTTATATATGTTTCATCTTCCTATATATAATAACCTATATATGCCATCTTCAAGTAGTCTTTATCACCAGCATGCAAGGACATATAAATATCAACAGTTCAGTCAAAGTGGTCACCTGTTAACTAATTGAAAATAAATGTTATCTGATCATCTCAATAGATGCACAAAAATTTTTGCAAGATTAAACATCCATTAATGATAAAAATGCTGAACAATGAGAGTCTAGAGGGACTATATCTCAACATATTAAATATAACATATGTAGAAATTTCACCCAAAAACTGCAGAATATACACTTTTTTCAAGTGTACACAGAAAATTCTTCAGGATAAATCACATGCTAGGTCACAAAGCAAGTCTCAGTAAATTTAGGAAGACTGAAATCATAATAAACATCTTTTCTGACCACAGAGATATGAGACTAGAAATCAAGTATAATAAAATAGCTGCAGAAAACTTTCAGAGACAAAATCATATGGGGATGAATTAATTTGCTATAAAATAAACTGTGGGTCATTGAAGAAATCAAAATAACTGGAGACAACTGAAAATGAAAAACAATGATCCAAATTGTGGGAAGCAGCAAAAAAAGTTCTAAGAGAGAAGATTATACTGGTATAATTCTACCTTTAAAAAAAATAAAAATCTCAGATAAGCAATCTTATACATAAAAGAACTTGAAAAAAGAAAAATTAAAAGACAATCAGACTACAAACTGGGTAGTAATAAAGAACAATGGTCATAGAAGAAATGAATAAAATAGAGACTTTTAAAAATGGAAAAGACTAATGAAGCAAATATGTGATATTTTAAAAGATAACAAAATTGATAAGCTTTTAGCTAGACTCATAAGAAAAAAGAGAGAGAACCCAAATCTATAAAATCATAAATAAAAGTGAAGTTACAACCAACACCACAGAAACACAAATTATAAAACATTATTAAGAAAAACTGTATGCCAATGAAATGGACAACATAAAGGACAAATTCCTAGAAATATATAATATCCTAAGACTGAATCAAGAAGAAATTGAAAATGTGAACAGACTGATTGCCAGTAAATAAATTTAATCAGTAATAGTAGCCTCCCAAAAAACAGAATTCCAGCAAACAAACAGCTCTTCAGGTGAATACTACCAAACATTTCAAGGAGAGTTAACACCTATCCTTCTCAAACTATTCCAAAAATTAACAGTGTGGAGATTCCTTAAAAAAACTGGAAATAGAACTGCCATATGACCCAGCAATCCCACTTCTGGGCATACACACCAAGGAAACTAGAATTGAGAGACACGTGTACCCCAATGTTCATCACAGCACTGTTTATAATAGCCAGGACATGGAAGCAANGGGAGGCTGGGAAAGTCCAGGCTCTCTCCTGGGGGGTGGTGGGCGGCATGGCGAGGCGCTCGAAGGGATGAGGGAGGAGGGTCTCGTCCCGGTACAGCTGCGGTCCCCTCCCTAGCAGCCTGCACGGGTTCAGAAAGGCCTCTTTGTTCTCCGCCTTTAAAGGGTAAGAGAAACACTTATGCATGGCAAATTAGCCCAAAAATGTATTTCTCTAAAACACCCAATTGTCTCACCAGGCCTGCAGCTGCAGGGAAGTTCCAGGGAGCTGGGGAGGGGGTGTCTTTGGGGTGACCCTGAGGGACAGGGAGAGGTGGTGGAGAGAGGGGCCATCGCTCCTTCCCGCCTCTGCTCTCAGAATCCCACAGACGCAGAAGGACACAGCTGGGGAGGGCCCGAGGGTCAGGGAACCCTCCCCCCTTCAGTGGTACAGAGACCGACACTGAGGCCCAGGGAGGTAGCTGGTGGCAGAGAAAGGGCTGATCCAGGACCCTGGACTCTTGCATCTGTACCCACTGCTTGTCCATGCTGGAAGAGAAGGGGCTTCAGGGATGGGACCCCAGGTCCCCAAGATCAACCCAGCCAGCTGCCCTAGGAATGAAAGAGAGAGAAAGAAACTGGGTAGCTCTGCTAGTAAGCTCCCCATTTGGGGCTTCAGTGCCCAGAAGGAGGGCCAGGGGCACCCACCGAGCCCACCTGTTCCCCATCCTGATGCATCTGAAGGCAGCATGCGTGGGGTGATGGGAGATTCAGACAGTGGCGCCAGTCAGGAGTCCTCCAGCAAAGCCTTCCCAGGAGCAGGCAGGAGACCTCGCTTCATCTGAA
Source organism: Neotragus pygmaeus (assembly GCA_006410875.1). Lineage (NCBI taxonomy): Eukaryota > Metazoa > Chordata > Mammalia > Artiodactyla > Bovidae > Neotragus > Neotragus pygmaeus. The sequence continues at coordinate 15,065 of SJYV01029906.1, forward strand.
CCAAATGCACATTCGGAGGTTTGGGATCCTGCACTGATATCCCACTCAAGACACATTCTCCAGGAGTCGGCTCTGTGTGGACCCTGGGAGCNGCCAGTCAGGAGTCCTCCAGCAAAGCCTTCCCAGGAGCAGGCAGGAGACCTCGCTTCATCTGAACCAAATGCACATTCGGAGGTTTGGGATCCTGCACTGATATCCCACTCAAGACACATTCTCCAGGAGTCGGCTCTGTGTGGACCCTGGGAGCATCTGGGCTCCCAAAGGTGAATCAGAGACAGCTCTGACCCCAAGGAGCTCCTGGCCCCCCAGGGGAGACAGATGAGTAAGCAAACAACTAGCATGAAAGAGTCCCGTGGGGAGGTGAGGTCCAAACAGAAGCCTGTGAACACAGAGGAGTGGGATCTTCAGGGCAGTCTCCCAAAAATGGCCCAAGGGCTGGGCCCTGAGAGATGAGTTTGAGGGTGAGATGGGTGAACATTCCAGGCAGCAGAGACAGCCCAAGGGCACAGCTGCGACTCCCGACACCACCACTTGACCTTGGAGTCGTTGATTTAAGAGAATTTGTTGAGGACTTCCCTGGTGGTCTAGTGGCTAAGAAT
>SJYV01029909.1:0-14572 GCA_006410875.1 Neotragus pygmaeus
CAAAGAGTCGGACAAGACTGAGCAACCAAACTGAACTGAAGTAATATTTTGTTTAAATTTCTTTTTGCAAACATAGTGGTCTCTATTAAGAGTTTTCTATTTAACACAGCTACCTTAGCTAGTGGGGATTTGGAGTTTGGCTGGCATTTGTGAGCTCTGGGAGTTGTTTGGGTTATGGTTGCTTCATAATTCTTGTTCAGGATATGCTTAGCCTCCCCTTACAGGATTTCACTTTATGCATGCCAAAGGCTCAAGGCCAGGCTGATGTAGATTATTGGAACTCTCGATTGCTTGGTTTTATTTGGGTCCCTCCTCTGTCAGCCACTATGTAGATATTTCCACAGCCTAAGACTCTGGGGAAACATGGAACTCATTTTGTTAATTTCTCGTATCTTAAGAATCCTAGCAGCGCACTGCCTCTTGTCTGATTTCAAAAAGAAAGTTTCTGATATTTTGGGTAATTTTGAGGTGTTTAAAAGTGTGATTCTTAACCCTATTGCATACTCAGAACTGGAGGCAACATTTATCTGTTTNATGCCAAAGGCTCAAGGCCAGGCTGATGTAGATTATTGGAACTCTCGATTGCTTGGTTTTATTTGGGTCCCTCCTCTGTCAGCCACTATGTAGATATTTCCACAGCCTAAGACTCTGGGGAAACATGGAACTCATTTTGTTAATTTCTCGTATCTTAAGAATCCTAGCAGCGCACTGCCTCTTGTCTGATTTCAAAAAGAAAGTTTCTGATATTTTGGGTAATTTTGAGGTGTTTAAAAGTGTGATTCTTAACCCTATTGCATACTCAGAACTGGAGGCAACATTTATCTGTTTATCATTTTTATAAGATATACCTGTAGTACAATCATGCGGTACTCAATCATAACTCTATGTATATTCCTCATTATTCTGTTAGACATATCCATAATATTGCAAATTATCATATAAGGAAAAAACTGTTTTGTATTACATGCAGAGAGTCCTTTCAGCTCCTGATTACAAAAAAGAAAAACTGTCTATAATGAATCACAGAAGTAAATGATTGTTAAACACACACACACACACACACATAGACACACATAGATGAGTCCTTGGAACCAGTATGTATAACCCAAAAGCATATTTCTAATCATATATGATGAAATTATTAGTATATAAAATATTTGATAGTCCCATGCCCTCTCTCTTGGTAAAAATATAAACAACTCGTGTAGAATCAAATACAAAAATGATTTTTAAAAAATTATATTAAAAAAGATTTGAGTATTTTGAAGGAATTGTATATATCATATTTTCTATAGTGGTATGATATTTATGTGGAAGAATCATTTTAAAATTGAAGTACCTGAAAGACTTAGGAGATTGTTTGTTATTATGCTACATGATTTGCTAGACAAATTGTACACCACAAAATAAAGTAAACTTTTGTAGTAAAGAAGTATTCAGGTTGTATAAAATAAAATATTAGTGTTCATTTTGTGAAATTTAATTTTGTTAAAAATGCTAAAATAACCAACAAAGAAAATAAGCACAGGAATTGACTAGTGGATAAAATGAAAATACTTTGAAAGATAAAAAGTTCTAAAAAAGAAGAGTGCTTTCCGTAAGAGGAAACACTCCTAAAAGTAAAATATATTGCCCTAAAATAAAATTTTCAGGAAAAAATGCAATTGAATCTAGAGGAAAATAAAGTTTTGTGGATATCCAGCAATAGCGATTATCAGAAAAGCTTGTGTACACCTGTGGTGGATTCATGTCGATGTATGGCAAACCCAATAGAGTATTGTAAAGTTAAATTAAAAGAATAAATAAATAAATAAAGAATGATATATCAAAACTATAATAATAATTCCACAAATATGTAAAAATGAAGTGATTTCATGTCTGAGAGGAAATATGAATTAATTTCTGGATTCATGAAAGCCAAACACCCCATTTCTCTATACCAGTATTGACCACCTATCTTGATACAATCCCAATTGTCAATGTCTCGGAATTGGCAAAATCCCAAAGAAAAAGAAGCTGCAAATCATTCAAGCTGTCTGTGGTTCACCCCACTCCATCATCATAGTCTTTTGGTCTTTTGTGGTTAATTCTGTGAAATATATGATTGGATGATACTTTTATGTAAACATTTATTGACAGACAAAATCATAAAGAAAAACAAAATGCAAATCACACTTATACTGCTGTAAGAATTTTTTGGGCAAAATCATAATAACCATGCGATCATCACTGAAATGAGTAACAATGGCAACAGTAAATCATTTTTGGATCTCCTTTCTTTTGTCCTTCTTTAGCTCTTTTCAGGAAACTAAAATTTCTTCAAATAAAGGGAAATATAATATCTATTGGTATCTATAATAGGAGCCAGAGGCTTCCCTGTTGGATCAGAGGGTAAAGAATCTGCTGTGCAATGTGGGAGACATGGGTTCAATCTCTGGGTCAAAAAGATCCCCTGGAGAAAGGAATGGCAACCCACTCCAGTATTCTGGCCTGGAGAACTCTGTGGACATAGGTTACATTCCTTGGAGTCACAAAAAGTCAGACATGACTGAGCAACACATAAAGGAGCTAGTTTGATGACCAGTCACCAGACACAATTTTGTGCCACTATCAGAGTGACTACTGGTTTGATGCTATAATTGTAACACAAACACACTGTTCTATATTGTGTGTGCATGTGTGAACTATCACTCAGTTGTGTCTGATTCTTTGCAATCTCTCTGGAGTATAGCCTGAAAGCCTCCTCTGTTCCTGGAATTTTCCAATTTAGAATACTGGAGTGTGTTATCATTCCCTTCTCCAGAAAATCTTTCCCACGTAGGGATCAGATCCATATATTTTAAACCTTCTGTGTTGATAAGTAGATTCTTTACCACTTGGGATTCAATAACTATATATATATATATATATATATATACAGAATAACATGTCACACTTTGAAGTCCTGATTGCATAAACATATTTTCAGTTCAGTTCAGTTCAGTCACTCAGTAGTGTCCGACTCTTTGCGACCCCATGAATCGCAGCACACCAGGCCTCCCTGTCCATCACCAATTCCCGGAGTTCACGCAGACTCACGTCCATCGAGTCCGTGATGCTATCCAGCCATCTCATCCTCTGTCGTCCCCTTCTCCTCCTGCCCCCAATCCCTCCCAGCCTCAAGGTCTTTTCCAATGGGTCATCTCTTCGCATGAGGTGGCCAAAGTACTGGAGTTTCAGCTTCAGTATCATTCCTTCCAAAGAAATCCCAGGGTTGATCTCCTTCAGAATGGACTGGTTGGATCTCCTTGCAGTCCAAGGGACTCTCAAGAGTCTTCTCCAACACCACATTTTGAGTGTATTATCATTCAAAATTTGCAGGAAGATACACTAAAAATATTTTTTACTGTCTAGACACCAAGGAAGCCCCCTACTAAAAGAATTATAAAAATATTTTACTGCAAACTTAACTAGAACATCCAAAAAGCTATGTGGATTGCCTGATGTGAAGCTCTCGTAAAATTAAAGCTATTTATGCAAACCTTGGCTACTGTTGCTATTTGAATTGTGCCTGAATAAAACCCAAGCATTTTAGAATTTTCTATCAGGAAATGAAACTTCACACAACTCAGTTGTCACAGGTGTGCACTCCTCTCTTTCTGCCAAAGTTCCCTATATTTACGAATTTTAAGCTGCACCGTTGTATTGTTTCATTTCAGCAAGTGAGGATGTTTTTGAGCAGGAGAGAGATCACCAAATTCATTTCCCCATACTTTAGTGAAAACGGTCAACTAAAGTGAACTACTGTGTGTTTCATATTATTCTTATTTGTTAAATGAAGTAAGTGAATACACAGTATAATTTTGTTGCACTAGTAAATATTCTGAATTGCATTTTTACAGTGCTAGAATTGCTCTGTATCTTGAAATGAGTTGCATATTTAATAATTTTTTTTGCTTTATGCATATTATACCTCAATGAAACATGAAGTTTCCAAAACATAAATGTGGTAAGTTATAAAATATTTTATTTAGCCTTTTATTTAGATCTTTACTTACATTCTGTCTTTTCACTTTTGTGTCATATTGCTGTTAAATTTCTTACTACCTTTCTCCTATGCTATTTCATTTTGCAGAAAGTTGACACTTTCCTCTGAATTCTCTACCTTTTGGTCAGGCCCAGCCAGGTTGATTTTTTCCATAACTAGAGAGAAAACTGGCCAATGACGGTGACCTCTCCAATAGCTGCTTGTTCAAGTCCCTCAAGTAGCTTTTGCCTTTATGGCCTGAATTTCCATTGGGCAGACCCAATGTGACTCCTTTCTCTGTTGAGTAACTCCAAATTGTCATATCTGGTTTCATCCACTCCTCTGTTTTCCCACTTAATTCTATCTTGTTGTTAATAATATCAAGGTTGTCTCATGATTATGGCCTTTTAAATTTTCTATTAGTTTTATAACCCATTGTCACATTAAATTCTGTTGATTAAGATATATGGCATGGAATTTGTTTTCGTGAATGGACACTATTTTGCAAAAACTGAAATATATTAAAACATTTAAACTTTATATTGAGTTACTCTTTGAGTGTACATTATAAGGTAAGTTTGGGTTTTTTTAGGTTGTTCTCTTTTCTATATGATAAACAATTGTTTCTGCAACATTTATTTGAAAGTCCATCTAAAAATCCTCTTAAGATGCCATTACAATAGTGTGATTATATACAGTCTCAAATCTGTTTGTTTAATATCTATTCTTTGGCCTTTTTTCTATGCTTTAATTTGTAATATATCCTTCTAAGGTGTATAAGATATTGCATTTTTATACCTCTTTAAAACAGATATCCCACAAAATATGCATTGATATTTATTTACTCTTTACTTTTATATGTGAATTTTGGGGACAGCATGCCAAGTTTTTTTGTGAAATTCTGCTGCTATAGCAAAACATTAAAGATTAATTTGGAGATGATTTATATCCTTTATATATTTTATCTCCATATCCTTAATCATTGTATACATCTATATTTATTCAAGAATCCTATGAAATTTAAAATGATCTCTTAGTGAATGCATCACATAAATATGTATATGGATTCATCTATACTGTCTTTGTTCTCTGGTATTATGAGTAAATTATATACTCATTTATAATTCAGAGTTGTATATGAGTTATAGATTTCTTAAGTATTGATCTAGAATGCAGTAATCATAGTACAAATTGCTAGTTGATTTATATATAGTGTCTAATTTTTTCAGTGTACAATTGCATTATCACAATAAAAAGATGTTATTTCTTTCCTTCAATCTCAATAATTTTATTTTATTTCTTTACGTTATAGCATTGAATTAATGACTGTGCTGAACTGAAGCAATCACAAACAGCATACTTATTTTGCTCTTGACCTAACTGAGAAATTTCTCTAGAGGAAAAAACTAGTTTTAATTTTCTGATATATATATATATTATCAGTCTAAACAGTTCAACTCTCTTTCTACTTTTCTAGGAAGTCATTTTTTGTTGCCATTTGTGAATTAAAGCTGAATTTAATTATTTTTATTTGCTACTTTATTCAACATAAATAGTATCCTTTAATCTTAAATATAATTTTATTTGTCCATAAGATCATTATTTTACTTTATTTTATATATTTTATTATATTTAAAATTTTAAAACATGTAACCATTTAAAGCAATAAAACAAATTTAAAATCTATAATTATCCATGTATATATTACATTTTATTTTCACCAAAAGCCAAATTGCATCTTCAAAAACCAAATTCAAAAATTCATGTGTCACTTTAAAAGTAATCTGTATAATTAATTAATATGCATGTACCTAAGCATACAGAAGCATGCACACTCCTTAGATTACAATTTTGTGCAGTCTTTTCCTTGTGTGTATGTGCATGTATTTGTGTACTTCTTGGTGAAATAAAGCTGTGGATAAAATTTTAATGAGGATGCTGGAGTTTTTAACTCTCAGTTTTCCAGGTACTGAAATAAATCTGCATTTGTCAGTACTGAATACTAGCTTAGCTGAATAAGAATTTGTAGCATGGCAGGGTTTCCTTTTATCACTGAAGATATACTTTTATTGTATGTTGTTTTGTCTCTGACACTCCCAGTCAATTACCAATCTAGTTGCAATTTTTTAATAATCTGGTATTTTTCTTTGATATCTTCAACATCTTTAAACTTAATGCTCTGTTGTTTTATTTTTACATTGAGACATGGAGTTTTTAAAATTTTATTTTGTATTCAGAACTCATTTTTCCCTTAGATTCACAATTTTTCTTCACACCTGAGTAATTCTCAGCAATTATCCCTTCTAATTTAACTGCTTCGCTCTTTCCCTTTTTGCTTTTTAATTAATTTATTTTATTTTACTTTATTTTACTTTACAATACTCTATTGGCTTTGCCATACATCAACATGAATCCACCACAGGTGTACACGAGCTCCCAATCCTGAATCCCTCTCCCACCTCCCACCCCACAACGTCTCTCTGGATCATCCCCGTGCACCAGCCCCAAGCATCCTGCATCCTGCATCAAACATAGACCGGCGCCTCAGTTTCTTACATGATAGTATACATGTTTCAGTGCCATTCTCCCAAATCTCCCACCCTCTTCCTCTCCCTCAGACCCTATATGTGAGACAACAAAAGAGACACAGACATATAGAACGCTCTTTCCCTTTGTATCTCATTTTAAAAATCGTATTATATGCTTTCTCAAGCTGTTAAATGAGCCTTTCATTTAACTTAATATTTTATATATTTTTAAAATTTTGACATCTGAGCTGTGTTCCTAGAGAAGTCACAGAAGAATTTTAACACACTTATATTTTTCCACACTAGAGTTTTTTGTGTATATCAGTATTTTCATTTATTGAAATAAATATATTTTGAATTAGGTCATCTATTTTATTCTTTTCTTATCTACTGGTTTTTTAACATTTATACTTATATGTTTTCCATTTTGTTATTTTTTATTTAATAATCTCTCTCTCTTTTTTTTGACATATTTGAAACATATGCCCTAACTTTCCATTTGATTGTCTTGACCACTGTTTTTTGTATTGAGAATTTTGTTTACAGACTTATTTTTATGTGACTGTCTCAGCTCTTGTGATTCACTCCCTTCATTTTATAATTGCATTAAAGGCATAAGAAATTCAGTCTTTAAGTCAACAGACAGCCAACCTCTGATTCCAAATGCAGTCAATTAAAAGTAAACCTTTGAATGTACAGCTATCTCCTGCTTTTTGAAAGTTCTCTTTATACTACTTCACTTTTACAAAAGACCTATGTTAATACCCACACTTAACTAACCAAAAGAAATCCAAAGAAGATTTTCAATTTTACTAAAACTAGTCAAAAATCAAATATTTCCGGAAGGCATTTGTTTTGCAGGAAACTATTATAGTAGAGTGCACCCCATGCAGCAAGAGTTGCACCTCCAAGCTCCTTCCCTGGGAACTACACTCAACATCTCAGAATCAAGGTGCCATATCTTTGAACTGTGTGTGTGAGCATCTGTGTTTTACCTAGGTTTATTTTGTGCATCCATCAGCAAGATGTGTTCTAAGGTAATTACTTCTTCAGTTCATGACATTTCAGCATTTCTCTACTTTTGGTTAGTGAGGGAAAGCTGTACTTAAAATATCCTAGAAGGACATTGGGTAGCAAAAGATAGTTTTTGGTGCCAAAAGTCAATGTCATTGTCAAGGTTAAAGACAAAATGTATAAGCAAAGTCTAGTATAATATTTAGAAATCCACAAATGAGTTTCCACTGTGGAAACTAAATTAAATTTGGTATTTCTGATTATTTATTTTAGCAAAAGGTTATAGTTATGCAATAGTGCTTAATTATGCACATTTAGTGGAAAGTATTTTCAAGTCATTTCTTGTTTTGATTCATGTGTTTATTGTTTAAATATGTTGTATGTGAGTGCTCGAGAGGATGTTATTATATATGATGGATGGTGCCACTTTAGGAAAGCCGGAAAAGTTATTGAGTTGCTACATTTTACATTCTATTTGATAGACTTAAACAGATGATCTATGCAAAGTCTGGTATACAGCTGAAGGGGAAAAGTAGACTAACAGCAAGAAATACCTTGTGTCAGCAGAAGAACATGGAAATCTTTAGATAGCAGCCAATTGTATGAAAATGGTGATGTAACCTTAACTCTGTCTAAAGTTCTTAGTCACCTCGAAAATTGCTAACAATGAGCTGAAAATCCAGGACAGAATATATATATATAAGGATAATGGAAACAAAGAAACAACACACAAGCAAAGCAAATAGCTTTAGAAGAAAGTTCTGACTCTTCAAAGGTTAGATAAATGAGTTCATTTAACAGGGATCAATTTATGTGTACTTAGTCACTCAGTCATATCCGACTCTTTCCAACCCCATGGAATATAGCCCGCCAGTCTCCTCTGTCCATTGGGATTCTCCAGACAAGAATACTGGAATGCTTTGCCATGGTCCTTTCCAGGAGATTTTTCCAACCCAGGGATAGAACCCTGATATCCTGCATTGAAGATGGATTTTCTACCATCTGAGTCACAAAGGAAGCCCATTAAGACTGGAGTAGGTAGCCGACCCCTTCTCCAGGGGTTCTTCCCCACCCATGAACTGAAACAGGATCTCCTGCATTGCAAGCAGATTCTTTACCAGTTGAGCTATCTCCTCAAGGTCATTAAGTTATAGAAGTTTCTTATTAATTAATTTTTAATGGGACATAACACTATTTAGTTAAGTTATTTAACTTCTTTGTTTGTTTCTAGGTTTGTTTAACTTCATTGGTTTGTTTCTAGGTATACACTCTGAGTTTCAATCACAGTAAATCAATAAAATTGATGAAAGAAATGGCACTATTCATGCTATTAATAAAGATAAACTAAAGTGAATTTTGAAAGACAGTCAGTATTAAGAGAAAAAGGAAAAAATTTAATATCAGAAAATTTAAAAAAAAACTCCCAAATTTCTGCAATATAAAATGCTTAAAATATTATGTAGGACAGTTTTACTTCATACGAGTAGCTATAAATCACAAAATAACAAGGAAGGTTAATTTGAAAGCACTGCCAAAGCTAAAAGTATAGGGAAATGCAGTGTAATTATAATTAATTATTTATTTTGTGATTAGATAACAGTGGCTTGTGTTTAAAAGCATTTACTGTAGATTGCAATACCTTTTTGTTTGAACATAATTTCCTTAGAAATATTGATTTCCCTTGTTCATATATGGAAGTAAGCTAGGTAAGTGACCTTTTTATCCAGAGGAAAAAAAAGTAAATTATTTAACCTCTCAGCCTAGGATTAACAGAAAGTAGTACTGAGGCAAAGGTTTGTTTATAATTCCTTTTATTGAAGAATTTGATCCCAAAAGATGAAGGAGAGTTGTGAGAAGGGAAGAAAAGCTATGACCAACTTAGGCAGCATATTAAATAACAGAGACATTACTTAAACAACAAAGGTCCTTCTAGTCAAAGCTGTGGTTTTTCCAGTAGTCATGTGTGGATGTGATAGTCAGACTATAAGTAAAGCTGAACACTGAAGAACTGGTGCTTTTGAACTGTAGTGTTGGAGAAGACTCTTGAGAGTCCTTTGAACTGTAAGGAGATCCAATCAGTCCTGAATATTCATTGGAAGGACTAATGCTGAAGCTGAAACTCCAATACTTTGGCCACCTGATATGAAGAACTGACTCATCAGAAAGTTTCCATTGTTTCCCCATAAATTTGCCATGAAGTGATGAGACAAGATGCGATGATCTTAGTTTTCTGAATGTTGAGCTTTCAGCCAAATTTTTCACTCTCCTCTTTCACCTTCATCAAGAGGCTGTTTAGTTCCTCTTACTCTTCTGCCATTAAAGCGGTATCATCTGCGTATCTGAGGTTGTAGTGCTAAGTTTTTTCTCATAAGCTCATATCACAGTGACAGTAGAGAAGTCTTCAAAGTAGGAGGCATAGTGCAACACCGTCCTGTGTCAAAGTACTGTCAGTATCCACTTGTGTGAGGATGGAAGAAAGCTGTGCAAAACCAGTCATTGCAGGGGTGCCTAGATTAAGAAACAAAAGTGAGGCCAGTTATTTAGAAGTGATGGAGAAAAGGTGTCCAGTACATATGAACATCAGCTATATCCTGGGCATAAAATTGTGGATAAATTTAGGTTAATTTTAGCTTACTAGATGGGTGTTTGACATAAGTTGTACAAATTTATCTCTCAGTTTTCAAGTGTTGTTGTTTTAGAACTAAATATATTAATAGTAAGTCTCCAAGTACATACTTGGATTTCAGAAGAATCTCTATCTAGAACCTTACTACTCAGAGTATTGTTCATGAAGCAACAGCATTGGTACATAGGTGCTTATAAAAAGTGCAGAATTTGGGGCCCATTCCCAGGCCTAATAAATCAGTATCTTTATTTTGACAAGATTCCCACATGACTTGTAAACTCATTATGTGTGGCAAAGCATGAATCCAGGTGGGATCGTGGTTAACTTTGTGTAGAAACTTCATTTCATCATAAAGAGATTTTTTTAATTTATTTATTTAATTTTACTTTACAATACTCTATTGGCTTTGCCATACATCGACATGAATCCACCACAGGTGTACACAAGCTCCCAATCCTGAATCCCCCTCCCACCTCCCACCTCACAACGTCTCTCTGGATCATCCCCGTACACCAGCCCCAAGCATCCTGCATCCTGCATCGAACCTAGACTGGCACCTCGTTTCTAAGAGATTTAAACTGAGAGTTAAATAAATGAAAACAGCCCCCAAACTAAAAACATTCATCCTTGAATTAATTCAGCTTTACCTAAGAAATTATTTTAAAAAATATTAAAAATCATTCAATTTGTCATTGGCCATGATATGTTAATAGTCAGTTGTACACAGTGGTTCAATGCATGATACTGGATGCTTGGGGCTGGTGCACTGAGATGACCCAGAGGGATGGTATGGGGAGGGAGGAGGGAGGGGGATTCAGGATGGGGAACACATGTATACCTGTGGCAGATTCATGTCGATGTATGGCAAAAACCAATAAAATATTGTAAAGCAATTAACCTCCAATTAAAATAAATAAATTTATATTAAAAAAAGAAAATTTGAAAATATATTCAAACTTTATAGTCCTATTTATAATATAAATCATGAATATGGTAATCATGAACATATAAAACATATTAAAACATATCTTGGCAAAGATAATTTTGGATTTTTGAAGTATGAAAGATCTTTTAAACTATCATTTGGTATTGTTGTTGTTCAGTCACTAAGTTCTGTCCAACTCTTTGTGACCCCATGGACTGCAGTGAGCCAAGCTTCCTTGTTCCTCACTATCTCCCTGAGTTTGCTCAAACTCATGTCCATGCCGGAGAAGGCAATGGCACCCTACTCCAGTGTTCTTGCCTGGAGAATCCCAGGAATGGGAGAGCCTGGTGGGCTGCCATCTATGGGGTCACACAGAGTCAGACACGACTGAAGCAACTTAGCAGCCTCAGCAGCATGTCCATGTAGTCAGTGATGTAATCTAACCCTCTCATCCTCTGTCACCCTCTTCTTGGCTTGCCCTCAATTTTTCCCAGCATCTAGGTCTTTTCTATGAGTTGGCTCTTCTCATTAGGTGGCCANCAACTTAGCAGCCGCAGCAGCATGTCCATGTAGTCAGTGATGTAATCTAACCCTCTCATCCTCTGTCACCCTCTTCTTGGCTTGCCCTCAATTTTTCCCAGCATCTAGGTCTTTTCTATGAGTTGGCTCTTCTCATTAGGTGGCCAAAGTATTGGAGCTCCAGCTTCAGCATCAGTCCTTCCAATGAATATTCAAGCTTGATTTCCTTTAGGATTGACTGGTCTAATCTCCTTGCAGGCCAAGGGACTCTCAAGAGTCCTCTCTAGCACCATAGTTTGAAAGCATCAGTTCTTCGGTGCTCAGCCTATAACATTAGCAACACAGGTAAATTTTCAAGATAGTGGAATAGGAAGTCCCAGTATTCATACCTCACAGAAATATTAATTTAATAATGAATTATGGACCAAAATATCTTTGTGAGAGGTCTAGTTGCTAGTTAAGAAGTTCCAGTACCCCAGATGATCACAGCAAAAAGTCTCCTTGAAATGGGAGAAAAAGAGAGGGGTTGAATATTTGTCCAACTACCCTAACCACCAAACGTGAACAAAAGGAACAGAAATTCCTTCCCAATCAATAATTGCTTTAAATATAAATGGATCAAGCTTCCCATCAAAAATACAGAGTAGCTGAATAAAACAAGATCCAACTTCATGGCTGCTGAAAGAAAACCACTGTAGTTTTAGGATTAGTTCATACTTATTTTTAGTACATGCTTAGAGTGAAATTGTTGGATATATGTATAGATTCAACTTTTGTGGTTGTAGTTCAACTGTTTTCCAGTCTAAGATACAGGAGAAAGTTTTAATTTCTCCATATTATTCTTTCCTTCCCATCCAAGTAATGAGCAAAGCATGCCATTTTAAACTCAAGAATATATTCTGAATCCATCTGTTTGCCTTATTCCGTTCCCACTACCCTAATCCATACCATCGTATTTCCTCATCCATTGTACTTTAGCAATGACTTCTTAGTTTTAATTTCTTTCCATTCACTTATTCTTGTTAACCACACAGGAGCAAGGGCAATTAGATTGTGCTACTATGATCATGATTTCCTCCAAAGAGTCAGAGGCAAATTTTACCCTTTTGTATATCTCACAAGGCCCAGCTTCCAGTCTGATTCTGCCCATCTCCAAGCAGCCCCTGAAGCTAAGTGTATCTTTGTTCATCATCTCCCTGCCCCACCTTCTGGACTAGACCTGCCTTCTCTTACACATCTGAAGCCTCTTAGCTCACCCTGTGGGCTCTAACTTCCCTTTGTCTGCTTTCTTGGGTCATACCACTACTCACCCATCCATCTAGTCCTATGGTATCATCAAGGGTGCTTAGAAGAGGAAAACATTGAATAAAAATAGAAAAAAAAAGTTCAGGGGAAATCACAGTTTGGTCTACTAAATCTAGAAGGTGTTTTTAATACTTGAAAGCATGACTCCTTTTATACATAAATATTCACCCTTTTCTGGACAACAATACCCTAATTTGTAGGAAGAGTTTTTAGACATACTGTAATTTTTTTTAATTTCTTAGATCCTCATTTCTTCCTGTTGGAGTCTCTATGACTTGTAATACTCTGACTCCAGAATAAAACACCAGTGATTCAACTTTCCAAAATGAGAATCTACAAAACTTAAATAAATACACAACAAAAGATATCATAATCTTAAAAGAAAAGAATCTTTGCCCTTTGGTCAAAACACAAAGCCTTTTTAGTTGTTCATTAAACAGCCTCTGACATGTCTTCATGGTGCAACTGTGAATATGTACTGGTTTTGTATTGAAGGCTTGAAAAGCAGGTTTTGCTCAGACATGTATATTTGCTTTTCTTCAAGAAATTTGGGAATCATTAAGTCTCTTAATTCACAAAGAACTGCCCAGGAAAAGATATCTTTTTCTACTGGACTCCTGTTGCATCCTTTGAGAAGGTTAACAAATATCAAATTGTGATTTCTACATTTCAGGGGAATCACTCCAGGAAGGATTCAATCCAGGTTATCAATTTAATTTTATTTCCAAAGAAATTACTGTATCTTCAAGTTCAAATAAATTAACCTCATTTAATATGGTTATTATTTAATATGGCTACAGTGGAAGTGAGAAATAGATTTAAGGGACTAGATCTGATAGAGTGCTTGATGAACTATGGACTGAGGNGGACCTCAGTGCAGGGCGACAGCAGCACACAGGTTCGGACACCAGTGCAGGGTGACCGCAAAACACAGCCCGGACATCAGCGCAAGGCTACCGCGGTACACAGACTGGAACTCGGTTCAAGGCTACTGTGGCACACAGACCGGACTTCGGCACAGGGAGAACGCGGCACACAGCCCAAAACTCAGAGAAGGGAGACGGTGGCACATGGCCTGGAAATCTGTGCAGGGCGACTGGGGTACAGACTTGGAAATTGTCACTAGCCGACCGCAGAACACAGCCCAGACATCGGCGCAGGGTGACCATGACAAACAGGACAGAACTCGTCTCTAGCCGATGGCGGAACACAGCCCAGACCTCAGCACAGGGCGACCGTGACACGCAGGCTGGACCTCGGTGCAAGGTGACCACGGCACACAGCATGGACCTCGGCTCAGGGCAACTACGGCCTACAGACCTAACCTCAGTGAAGGGTGACCGTGGCACACAGCTCAAAATCTGTGCAGAGCGACCGTGGCACAGAGCTTGGAACTCGTCGCTAGCCAATGGCGGAACACAGCCCGGACCTCCGCAGTGGGCGACCGGGGCACACAGGCCGGACTTCTGCACGTGGTGACCGTGGCACACAGCCCACACCTCGGCGCAGGACGACTGCAGCACACAGCCCAAACGACTGTGAAAGGCGACTGTGGCACACAGCCTGGAACTCGTCGCCAGCTGACCACAGAACACAGCCCGGACCTTGGCATTGGGTGACCACGGCACACAGCCTGAACCCCAGTGAAG
>SJYV01029910.1:4564-21559 GCA_006410875.1 Neotragus pygmaeus
ATTGATGCTTTTGAACTGTGGTATTGGAGAAGACACTTGAGAGTTCCTTGGACTGCAAGGAGATCCACCCAGTCCATCCTAAAGGAGATCAGTCCTGGGTGTTCATTGGAAGGTCTGATGTTGAAGCTGAAACTCAAATACTTTAGCCACCTGATGTGAAGAGCTGACTCATTGGAAAAGCCCCTGGTGCTGGGAAAGACTGAAGGCGGGAGGAGAAGGGATGACAGAGGATGAGATGGTTGGATGGCATCACCAACTCAGTGGACATGAGTTTGGGTGAACTCCGGGAGTTGGTGATGGACAGGGAGGCCTGGCGTGCTGCGGTTCATGGGGTCGCAAAGAGTCAGACACGACTGAGCCACTGAACTGAACTGAACAGTCTAACACTTTGAAATGAACTATCCGACAATACACACATGCCGACAAAGTGACAGACTTCATCAGCAAGGGGGGCCTGGGCAGAGAGTAATAGTGCAAGGGAGCCCAGGACTGCTCTGCCACGTGGTCTGCAGTCTGGGGTTTTATGGGGGTGGGATTAGCTTCCGGGTCATCTCTGGCCAATCACTGTGACTCAGGGTCCTTCCAGGTGACACACACATTCCTCAGCCAGGAAGGATGCCAGCAAGAAGGATTCTGGGCGGACAGATGGATTGGCTTTTCTCTCTCCTTTTATGCTTTCCCAGATTGTTTCAGTTGGTGGTAGCTTGTTAGTTCCATGTCCCTGACCAGGACCTCCTGTTGTAATATAACTCATGCAGATGGTGACTATGGTGCGTGGCCAGGGTGAGCGGTTTCAGTCATTGTTTGCCCTTATAGTTCCACCTGGTTTTATCAGTGGGAATTTCAAGTCTATTCCTTTCTCATAGATTATGAAACTTGGTGTCTTCTTTGGAAGGGATGTCGGTTTGGGTTTCACACAGCTGACGTTGCCGAACTTGTTGTCTTGCCATTATTACATATTAACCTTGTTTGATACATTAATTGAAAATATATCACTGCCCTAGGAGTGTGTGAACATCTTGTCTCAATGATGCATTTATAGGTTTTTTTCCCGAGACAATGAGGCACCAACTTAATTCTCTTTTTTGGGCCATTTCACTAGTTTGCCATCTTTGAACACAAGGATTTGATGAATTATTGTGCTCTTAATGGTGCTGATTGAGGACTGGATTTCTTTCTATAATGCTATTAAGTTCTTCCTGCTTTTGGTACAGTTTCTACTTTTCCTAGAGTTGTTTCATTAACTTGTGGATTTCTACTCATTGCTTTCACAGATTTTAAAAAGACTATGCTTCATAAACCAACATGTACTTAAAAGGAAGATACAAACATCCATATATATCAATAAACATAATTTTTGTATAATTGGCTTTCTGTACATTTTATAATTGACTTTTTTCCTTTTTATTGGAATGATGCTCATAGATGCTCACAGAATCACCCAGTTCAGCTAAGGTAATGTCAGTGGTTCTCAAAGTGTGGTCTCTAGACCACCAGCAGCAGCTTCACCTGGGAATCTGTTAGAAATGCAGATTCTTGGGCCCTGTTACAAACAGGCTGGATTGGAAACTCTGGGGTATAGGCCCAGTGATGTGGGTTTTAACAGCTTCATATGGTTCTGAGGCTCTCTCAAGTGTGAGAACCACTGATCTACATTGTCTATGAAGAAGATGATATTAAACTGTCACTACATGGCCAGGGAAGCCTACTCTGAGTTACTCCACGGCAGATGTTTTTGAAAAGCATCTTTGTAAACAGTAAGGGCTTACTGTGTAGCACAGATGACCATACTCAATATCCTATGATAAGCCCCTTGAACGGCAAGGAGATCAAACCAGTCAATCCTTCATTGGAATATTGCTGAATGATGCTGAAGCTGAACCGCCAATACTTTGGTTACCTGATACAAAGAACTGACTGATTGGAAAAGATCCTGATGCTAGGAAAGATTGAGGGCAGGAGGAGAAGGGGATGACAGAGGATGAGATGGNCACTTCCTGCCTGGCAGCTCTGGCTCCTGGCTCAAGGTGGGGGTGGGGAGGCCCAGCTGGTGAGGCCAGGAGGAGGGACGTGACCCCTAACCTCCCTCTGTCCCGGCAGGGGTGGTCCCACACAGCCCTTGCCTTTAGAAGCTGTGGCATCTCTTGGGGCCTGTCTGCTACGTGCAAAATGGAACCTGTGGGCCAACCAACTGTCCAAGATTAAAGAGGCCATTTGGCAAGTGGGGGCTCCACCTCATGAGTGCCTCTATTGACTTCCTTCCCTGGGATGCAGATACTTTTCTGCCCAGAGCCCCCCAACCCTCAGAAATTCTCCCCTCGCCCCATGTGAGTTTCCCAGAGCTGGCCTGAGGCTCTTGTCTCAGGAGTTACCCCTCCCATCTCCCATTGTCCTCTGTTTACTGCCCCCGTTGATCTCAGATCCCAGCACCCCTGCGTTGTGCCAGGACCATGCTGGTCGGTGCCAGGAGGTCAGCCTCAGACCCCGCCATTAGGTTCTATTCCAGTGGGAGAGACAGAGTGGGATGTAACAACAGGACAGGGTGATCCCGGCCAGAGCCAGGAAGTGCCCCAAGCAGGTGGGGGGGGGGGCACGGAGAAGGGAGAGGGGTGTGTTTGTGTGTGATAATTCAGCATTTAGAGTGCTTTGGAGAGTAGGAGATATGCCCTGAGTCCTGCAGAGCTGTCTTGCTGGAACAGAGGAGAGAAAGGGCATTCCTGGCCCAGGGAGCTGTGTGCAAAGGTGCAGAGAAGTCAGGGCAGGGGAAGGGACTGGAGGCTTGGGCACAGGCCGCTGAGTGCCAGGTGAGGCTGTCAGAACCTTCCCTGTGGCCACTCTCGCCCAGTGGCACCCAGGGGCACCCACCTCTGGGAGCACGGCGCTCCTTCAGCTCCATCCCGTGGTCTCACCCCTTCTGTCACCTCCAGACCCTTTAGCCCTCCCCTGGGCACAAGGTGGGAGCCCACCCCCATCTTCTCGGTTGTCAGTGACTCAGGCCAAATTCTCTCTTACCCAGAACTGAAATCTGACCTCTCTCCCATCTCTGGCGGGTCCCCAGCTGCCTGATCCAGACCTGGGGGTGGGGAAGGGGGTTTCAGGGGGGTGGGTGGTAGGAACAACTGCCCAAGGTCACACGGAAAATCGAGGAGAAGCCAGGAGGACACAAGTGCTTGTGTTCTGGCTCGTACCCTTCGGGGGACTCTGCATGGGTTCCCGGGGCCCACCGGGCCTCTTGNTTCTTACTAGAAACAGCAAGATGATCCAGATTCAGAGATTTGTTCCCTTTTCCCTGTTACTCAATAAACGTTTCTCCAAGAAGTCCTTTTTCCATTCAGTGAAATTAGGGAACAAAATCCTGCTGTCAGTTATGTTTGCATGTTTTGGGAAGGATCCAAAGGACAGCTGCAGACGTCGGGACACATTCAGTGAGAGAGCTTAAAGGTTCGATGCTCACACTGATCATTTTTTCCCATTGAACATGTTACGTTACTGGATTCTACTTACACTATGAAGTTTTATCGAACGCAAATTTTTCTACTATGTTGACAACATAGAACCTGCTTGCATCGATTCTTTTTCATGCAAGGTTACCCAAACTCTAAATTTTTAAAAAGTTAAACTGCATTTCCTTCTCGAAAAGTCGTCTTTTCGAAGTATTTCAAGAGGATGAAAGTATCATCTAGAGAGAGAAGAGGATAACTTTATAGCAAATTTGTCTCCACAGGGTGGAGTCACGAGTAATGTTACTTTTGCTGCCCTAGGAACCCCGTAGCTGGTCTGTTTTTTTAATTATTGAAAACCTATCACTGCCTGATTTATATTTCATTGCAGTTAGTAAAATCTGGTAAAATCAAAAGGAAATTTTGTATTCTTCTACTTTTCTCCACATGTACAATGCTGGTGGTGTGTCTGCTAAATTTGTCTTTATTTATTCATGTCTTTCTTTTGTAAAAATTTACCATCTTAACCATTTAAATTTATTCATTTATTTATTTCGCTGCTTTGGGTCTCAGTTGCCACAAGAGTGATCTTCGTTACCTCATGCAGAGTGTTTCACTGTGGCCTGGAGCTCTCTAGCTGTGGCGTGCGGGCTCAGTAGCTATGTGGCAAATGGGATGTTAGTTCCTGCAGCCTCTGCATTGCAACTGCTAAGTCGCTTTAGTCATGTCCGACTCCTTGCGATCCTATGGACCGTAGCCTGCCGAGCTCCTCTGACCATGGGATTCTCCAGGCAAGAAAAATGCAGTGGGTTGCCATGGCCTCCTCCAGGGGATCTTCCTGACCCAGGGATTGAACCCATGTCTCTTACATCTCCTACATTAATAGGCGGTTCTTTACTACTAGTGCCACCTGGGAAGTCCCCAGGGATTCCCTGGTAGCTCAGTTGGTTAAAAATCTGCCTACCAATGGGGAAGTCTCCGTTTATTCATTTCTACCCATGTGAGATTTTGTGTTAAAACACAGGAAAGTGTCTACCGACCCCGGTGGAATGCACAAAACAGTGTGAAGGAATGTAGAAGATGGAGAATCCACTGTCCAGACCTCAGAGGGCCATCATTTGTCACTTCCCATCTACAGTCATGTCCCCTAACCCCAACCCAGATCAAATGTTCAGCTAAAATAAACCCTGGTATCGGGGATGGCCTAGTCGCTCAGTCGTGTCCGACTCTTTGCAACCCTGTGGACTGTAGCCCGCCAGGCTCCTCTGTCCATGGAATTCTCCAGGCAAGAAAACTGGAGTGGGTTGCCATTCCCTTCTTTAGGGGATCTTCCTCACCCAGGGATACAATGTAAAAAAAAGCCATGTTGTATGACTGTTTTTATTTGCTAATACATTTGTATTACAAAGTAAATTTTGTAAATGTAGACATTTTTAAAAGGAGTTTTGTATGTGTCATCTTATTTAAATGCCCCCAAAGCTAAAGACATCATGTTACTTTCTTATCTTATGTTTAAGGAAATTGAAGCTCAGAAAAGTTCCACGTCCTTCTCACAGTACACAGGCAGCTTAACAGCAAGACAAGCACTGAAGTCCAAGCCTTCTGAACCCCTGGTTCATTACTTGCTCCTGCCCTGAACCAACTGCAGCTCTGTGTGACTGTGTGGTAGTCATTTGCTCATTCAAATGCAAATTGAGTACTTACCAGGTGCCTGATGCTGGAATTAAAAAACACCGCTACAACTTGCCAAGCTGGTTTGGGTTTAAAAAAGAGTGCTAGCTCAATTCAGCATTTGAAGTTCTTTTTTTCCTCTGTGAGTTTAAGATGCTACAAAATGCTGGAGAGTAGGTTTATGCCCATGTTCTTGCTCCTTCTCATAGAGTTACGTTTGTGGCTTTAACCACAAAAATCCATCTCTTGAATCAAGTTAGGGGCTTCGCAGGTGGCTCAGTGGTAAAGAATACAACAAAGAATGCAGGAGATGCAGGACATGTGGGTTCAACTCCTGGGTTGGGAAGATCCCCCTGGAAGAGGAAATGGCAACCCATTTCAGTATTCTTGCCTGGGATAGCCCGTGGACAGACTCTTTGCAACCCCATGGCTATAGTTCTTGAGGTCGCGGAGTTGGACAAGACAACTAAACATGCGTGAGCATAATCAAGTTAGGCAACTGGCTTATGAATGGGCAGTGGACTGCGGGTATGTGGATGGGGGCAACATAGCTAGAGAGATCAGAGAAAGCAGGACAGATGTTGGTCCTGGGAGTGAACTTCTGAGGACAGCTGTCTCCTCTTTTTGCTCCCCAGATGGTGGCAGCAGAAAATCACAGAATCTGGCACCAGGGAAAGTCCTGTCTTGAGACTGCCCAAGACTCACTGTGTGTTGTCTTGGTTTAAAATCATATTAAAGTGTTTTTCTTTCTTTAGTAGTTAAAAGTTAAATGCATACCTACCTTATGATCCAGTCTTTCTACTCTGAGGTATTTCTAAGAGAAACAAAACCATCTGCCCATACTTGTGTACCAGCTTTGTTTATAATACTCAAAACTAGAAACAACCAAAATCTCCATCAATTGGTGAAGAGATAAACTGTAGTATATCCATACAATGGAATATTATTTAGCAATAAAAAATGAGTGAGTGATTGACACACACTGCAACCTGGAAAAGGCTCAAAATAATTACAGAAGGAGGGTACACACTGTATGATTCCATTTATTTAAAATCCTAGAAAATGGAAACTAATCTAGAGTGACAGAAAGCAGATCAGTTGCCTGGGAATGGGGCTGGAGGGGATGACAACAGGGCAGGAGAAAACTCCGGGGGTGGTGGCTATGTTCCATACCTTGCGAACAAAAGCCCAGACTTATCAGAGTGTTCACTCAAACCTTGTGCAGTTTATCGTATGTTGATTATCCTGAGATAATTGAAAAAACTCACATAGAGGTAGGTAGTTTTCTTCCTTTGAAAGATCCCTTGTTTCTGTGCCATGACTTCATTTACTGTTTTGTTTTTTTAAAATAGACTTTGTTATGAAGGATGACTTAGGTTCACAACAAAATGTGTGGAAGTACAGAAACTTTTTCGTTACCTCCTGCCCCCACACAAGCACAGCCTCCCCCGATTACCACCCTCCCTTCTGCCCTGTGGTTGCGGGGCTTAGAGCTGGATGTCTTTGAGGGGCTGTTGTTCCACCGCTGCAGCATCCTTTGGCGAGCACCGCGTCTCTGAGCCTTGTCCACGTTGTTGAGTGTCTCAGTACTTTGTTTCTTCTTTGCTGGGCTGTATTCTGGGAGACATACACAGTTGTGTGTCTATTCTGTTGACGGACATTTGGGTTGTCACCAGCATTTGATTGTTATGAATAAAAATTCATTCCTACATGTATTTTTTTCCTTGGACAAAAACGTATGAGGATTGCTAGATCACAGGGTAATTCCATGTTTGACTTTTCGTGTGCTTATTAGTCATTCCTGTGCCTTTTTTTGTGAGATGTGTGTTCAAATGTTTTGTCCATGTTTTGTTCCCCTAGGTTGCTTATCTTCTTCTTCTTAGTTTGTATTAATAGATGATCTTCCTATTTGCTTCTAATAGCAAATCCTGTGAGATGTATAAATTTCAATATTTTCTTTCAGTCTGTGGCTTGCCTTTTTCTTTTTGTAATGGTATCTAATGAACAAAATTTTAAAATTCTGATGGTCTGATTTCTCAATTAAAAAATGATTAGTGCCTTTTATATACCATTTAAAAATCTTTTCCTATATCCAAGCCTTGAGTATACATGCTTATGTTTTCTTCTAGAAGCTCTGTAGACGTAGCTTTTATGTTTAGGTCTATGATCTATCTCAAGTTAATTTTTATATAGAGTATACAGTAAGTTTTATTGTTCATTTCTCTTCTGTACAGATATCTAGTTATTCCAGCACCACTCGTTGAAAAGATTTCTATTTCCTTGTTGAATTGCATTGATCCCTTTCTCATAAATCAATTAACCAAATATGTGTGCATTTATTTCTGAACTTTTTTCTGGTATTGGCAATCCTTGGCCAATAATACAATTTTAATAACTGTAACTTTAAAGGAAGTCTTAAAACCAGATAGTGTAACTTTAATTTCTTCTTTAAGATGATTTTCACTACTATAGGTCAATTTTTTACTTATATCACTGTTGCGAGTTGAATTTAATCCCCTGCTAGCCCCCAACGATATGTTGAAGTCCTTACCCCTCATACCTGTGAATGAGACTTGTTTGGAAATATGCTTTTTATAGATGTAATCAAGGTAAGTCAAGGTAGTTTGGAGCTTCCCAGGTAGCACAAATGTTAAAGAATCTTCCTGCCAATGCAGGAGACACAAGAGATGTGGGTTGGATCCCTGGGTTGGGAAGATTCCCTGGAGTAGGAAATGGCACCCGGCTCCAGTATTCTTGCCTGGAAAATCCCATCGACAGAGGAACCCGGTGGGCTACAGTTCATGGGGGACTGCAGTTGCTACCCGACTGAGCGTGCACACACACATACTGAATTAGGGTGGTGAACCCTAATCTCATATGACTGTGTCCTTAAGGAGATGAGAAGAGACACAGAGACACACAGGGGAAAGGCCATGTGAATATGGAGTCAGAGATCAGAGTGATGCATCTACAGATCAGGAAACCCCCGGAATCTTGGGCAGAGGCGTGGAACTGATTCTCCCTCACAGCCTTCAGAAGGAACCAACCCTGCTGACCCCTTGGTTTTGCACTTCTGGCCTCCAGAACTGTGTGATAATATAATTCTTCTGTTGTAACCACCCAGTCTGTGGTATTTTGTTACAGCAGCCCTAGGAAACTAATATAGTCAATGAAACACAATCCAAACCTGCTTAAGCAATAAGAAAATGCCTATCTCTTACTCTTCCAGAGATGAGGGGCTTCTGGTGAGATTTGTGTGAAGTATTAGGTGTTAGGATGAAGTGCAGCTATAAGGGTCAGAAATCCCCACAGGAGTGGCTTACACAGATGGCCGCTGTGTTGTGTTTGTCTCTCATGTAGGTGTTGGTATTCCTGGATTCGGTTGGTATGGGGGCGGCAGGAAATAAGGCTCTGGAATTCTTCTATCCTTTCACCACCATCCTCAATATAGGGCCTCCACCTCCTCATGGAGTGAGATCCAGCCTCAAGTCTGTCTTCCATCCATCAGGGAGCAGGAAGAACAAGGGTGCCTGTCCCCTTCCCTAGAGGCTACATCTCAAATATTTGCATAGACTATCTGCTCAGAACCTGTGGTCCAGAATTAAGTCACATGACCACTCACAACTGCAAGGGCGGTTGAGAAATACAGTCTTTATTTCAGGAATCCACGGGTCTGAAGGGGAGAACCAACATTAGGAAACAAAAGTTTCTTCCATATAACATCTGTAAAGGGATGCTAGGAGAGTTTTGGTGATTGGATTTAAGAGACTTAAGGAGAAAAAAATCTTGTCTGGAGATAAAAACTTGAAAACTTATAAATGTTAGTTACAATCTTGATAGGGGATGAGATGGCTAAGCCAGAGTATAGGTGAGAAGAAAGAGTTGTAGGGGATTCAGACTTTAATTATGCAGTAGAGACGAAATGGTTCTGAGAAGAAATGGAGAGGTGGTCAGACAGATATGCAGGAAAAACTTTCAGGAGAGAGTGGTTACCAGTCTGCAAGAGATGCCAATTAAGATAGAGAACTGGTCTTTAAAAGTGTAAGAAGTTGTGATTTCCTGTTTCAGAATTATAAGCTACCTCAAGTCTTTCTCAAAGCAGACGTGTGTGACCGAATGACCTCTGGAACTTGACATATATGTAAACAATGGTGTAAACTGAGTGTGTTGCCATGCTTAGTCGCTCAGTCGTGTCCAACTCTGCAACGCCGTGGACTGTAGCCCACCAGGCTTCTCTGTACATGGAGATTCTCCAGGCAAGAATACTGGAGTGAGTTGCCATCGCCTCCTCCAGGGGATCTTCCCAACCCAGGGACTGAACCCAGGTCTCCCGCACTGCAGGCGGATTCTTTACCATCTGAGTCACCACGGAAGCCCTCATAGTGCAAAGACTTTAGAGCTAATTTAGGTTCAGGGCTCATGAAAGACGAGGCTCCCCAGCCCTCCTCAGTGAGAGACAAGGTCACCCCTGAACAATGTGGTCACTTACCATCTTCATCACTAAGGTCAGGTTACTGAGGACCACAGGGGCCCTGGAACAGAAAACGAAACCTGGCCAGAAGGCTCGGGGGAGATAGGGTTTAACTTCTGCCTTCTGTATGGTTCTAGGAAAGGGTTCCCAGTGAACGCAGAAGGGGACTCACACGCTTACACTAAGAGGCAGGTAAGGGCAGCTTAGCTAAGTACTGTGAGGGACAGAGAAAGGCTGGAAACAACCCTAAGTGTCCATCAACTTGAGAGGGGATAAAGATACTGTTCTGTAGTCATCCACTAGAATTCTATTTGGCAGACTTAATGCATAAACCAGATCTGTGTGTATCAACTTATGTAAAAACTGTTGAATGAAAACGAAGCATGTTCAGCATTAGTTATGTAAATTTAAAAAACACACAAAGCAATACTATTTTTTTTTTTAGTGTAAATATGATTTAGTTGCACAAACATGGACTGAGAGGGTACTTCCCAAATTCATGGTAATGTTGATGTCTGGGAGGGAGAGGATGGGACTTGGAAGGACGGAAAAGGAGTTTTCAACTGTATCTGTATTGTTCTACTTTTCTTGCCAGGAAATGTTTGAAGCATATGAAAAGGTGGTTAATTACTTACTTACTAGGGAAATATGAATTAAATCACAGGAAGAAGAAAAAAGAACCCACAGTAAGATACTAGTACACAGTTACTGCTATGGCTAAAATGAACAAGTATCATGTATTGACCCTAATATGGAACAACTGGAATTCTTCTACGTTGCTGATAGTTCATTCAACTACTTCAGAAAACTCTTTGGCAGTATCTTCAAAAGCAAAACATACACCTATCATGTGATTCTGAAATTCCCTCCTAGGTATCAACCCNTGTGGTTGCGGGGCTTAGAGCTGGATGTCTTTGAGGGGCTGTTGTTCCACCGCTGCAGCATCCTTTGGCGAGCACCGCGTCTCTGAGCCTTGTCCACGTTGTTGAGTGTCTCAGTACTTTGTTTCTTCTTTGCTGGGCTGTATTCTGGGAGACATACACAGTTGTGTGTCTATTCTGTTGACGGACATTTGGGTTGTCACCAGCATTTGATTGTTATGAATAAAAATTCATTCCTACATGTATTTTTTTCCTTGGACAAAAACGTATGAGGATTGCTAGATCACAGGGTAATTCCATGTTTGACTTTTCGTGTGCTTATTAGTCATTCCTGTGCCTTTTTTTGTGAGATGTGTGTTCAAATGTTTTGTCCATGTTTTGTTCCCCTAGGTTGCTTATCTTCTTCTTCTTAGTTTGTATTAATAGATGATCTTCCTATTTGCTTCTAATAGCAAATCCTGTGAGATGTATAAATTTCAATATTTTCTTTCAGTCTGTGGCTTGCCTTTTTCTTTTTGTAATGGTATCTAATGAACAAAATTTTAAAATTCTGATGGTCTGATTTCTCAATTAAAAAATGATTAGTGCCTTTTATATACCATTTAAAAATCTTTTCCTATATCCAAGCCTTGAGTATACATGCTTATGTTTTCTTCTAGAAGCTCTGTAGACGTAGCTTTTATGTTTAGGTCTATGATCTATCTCAAGTTAATTTTTATATAGAGTATACAGTAAGTTTTATTGTTCATTTCTCTTCTGTACAGATATCTAGTTATTCCAGCACCACTCGTTGAAAAGATTTCTATTTCCTTGTTGAATTGCATTGATCCCTTTCTCATAAATCAATTAACCAAATATGTGTGCATTTATTTCTGAACTTTTTTCTGGTATTGGCAATCCTTGGCCAATAATACAATTTTAATAACTGTAACTTTAAAGGAAGTCTTAAAACCAGATAGTGTAACTTTAATTTCTTCTTTAAGATGATTTTCACTACTATAGATCAATTTTTTACTTATATCACTGTTGCGAGTTGAATTTAATCCCCTGCTAGCCCCCAACGATATGTTGAAGTCCTTACCCCTCATACCTGTGAATGAGACTTGTTTGGAAATATGCTTTTTATAGATGTAATCAAGGTAAGTCAAGGTAGTTTGGAGCTTCCCAGGTAGCACAAATGTTAAAGAATCTTCCTGCCAATGCAGGAGACACAAGAGATGTGGGTTGGATCCCTGGGTTGGGAAGATTCCCTGGAGTAGGAAATGGCACCCGGCTCCAGTATTCTTGCCTGGAAAATCCCATCGACAGAGGAACCCGGTGGGCTACAGTTCATGGGGGACTGCAGTTGCTACCCGACTGAGCGTGCACACACACATACTGAATTAGGGTGGTGAACCCTAATCTCATATGACTGTGTCCTTAAGGAGATGAGAAGAGACACAGAGACACACAGGGGAAAGGCCATGTGAATATGGAGTCAGAGATCAGAGTGATGCATCTACAGATCAGGAAACCCCCGGAATCTTGGGCAGAGGCGTGGAACTGATTCTCCCTCACAGCCTTCAGAAGGAACCAACCCTGCTGACCCCTTGGTTTTGCACTTCTGGCCTCCAGAACTGTGTGATAATATAATTCTTCTGTTGTAACCACCCAGTCTGTGGTATTTTGTTACAGCAGCCCTAGGAAACTAATATAGTCAATGAAACACAATCCAAACCTGCTTAAGCAATAAGAAAATGCCTATCTCTTACTCTTCCAGAGATGAGGGGCTTCTGGTGAGATTTGTGTGAAGTATTAGGTGTTAGGATGAAGTGCAGCTA
This sequence comes from Neotragus pygmaeus, assembly GCA_006410875.1. Classification (NCBI taxonomy): domain Eukaryota; kingdom Metazoa; phylum Chordata; class Mammalia; order Artiodactyla; family Bovidae; genus Neotragus; species Neotragus pygmaeus. The sequence goes on from SJYV01029910.1 coordinate 16,848, forward strand.
TAAGGGTCAGAAATCCCCACAGGAGTGGCTTACACAGATGGCCGCTGTGTTGTGTTTGTCTCTCATGTAGGTGTTGGTATTCCTGGATTCGGTTGGTATGGGGGCGGCAGGAAATAAGGCTCTGGAATTCTTCTATCCTTTCACCACCATCCTCAATATAGGGCCTCCACCTCCTCATGGAGTGAGATCCAGCCTCAAGTCTGTCTTCCATCCATCAGGGAGCAGGAAGAACAAGGGTGCCTGTCCCCTTCCCTAGAGGCTACATCTCAAATATTTGCATAGACTATCTGCTCAGAACCTGTGGTCCAGAATTAAGTCACATGACCACTCACAACTGCAAGGGCGGTTGAGAAATACAGTCTTTATTTCAGGAATCCACGGGTCTGAAGGGGAGAACCAACATTAGGAAACAAAAGTTTCTTCCATATAACATCTGTAAAGGGATGCTAGGAGAGTTTTGGTGATTGGATTTAAGAGACTTAAGGAGAAAAAAATCTTGTCTGGAGATAAAAACTTGAAAACTTATAAATGTTAGTTACAATCTTGATAGGGGATGAGATGGCTAAGCCAGAGTATAGGTGAGAAGAAAGAGTTGTAGGGGATTCAGACTTTAATTATGCAGTAGAGACGAAATGGTTCTGAGAAGAAATGGAGAGGTGGTCAGACAGATATGCAGGAAAAACTTTCAGGAGAGAGTGGTTACCAGTCTGCAAGAGATGCCAATTAAGATAGAGAACTGGTCTTTAAAAGTGTAAGAAGTTGTGATTTCCTGTTTCAGAATTATAAGCTACCTCAAGTCTTTCTCAAAGCAGACGTGTGTGACCGAATGACCTCTGGAACTTGACATATATGTAAACAATGGTGTAAACTGAGTGTGTTGCCATGCTTAGTCGCTCAGTCGTGTCCAACTCTGCAACGCCGTGGACTGTAGCCCACCAGGCTTCTCTGTACATGGAGATTCTCCAGGCAAGAATACTGGAGTGAGTTGCCATCGCCTCCTCCAGGGGATCTTCCCAACCCAGGGACTGAACCCAGGTCTCCCGCACTGCAGGCGGATTCTTTACCATCTGAGTCACCACGGAAGCCCTCATAGTGCAAAGACTTTAGAGCTAATTTAGGTTCAGGGCTCATGAAAGACGAGGCTCCCCAGCCCTCCTCAGTGAGAGACAAGGTCACCCCTGAACAATGTGGTCACTTACCATCTTCATCACTAAGGTCAGGTGACTGAGGACCACAGGGGCCCTGGAACAGAAAACCTGGCCAGAAGGCTCGGGGGAGATAGGGTTTAACTTCTGCCTTCTGTATGGTTCTAGGAAAGGGTTCCCAGTGAACGCAGAAGGGGACTCACACGCTTACACTAAGAGGCAGGTAAGGGCAGCTTAGCTAAGTACTGTGAGGGACAGAGAAAGGCTGGAAACAACCCTAAGTGTCCATCAACTTGAGAGGGGATAAAGATACTGTTCTGTAGTCATCCACTAGAATTCTATTTGGCAGACTTAATGCATAAACCAGATCTGTGTGTATCAACTTATGTAAAAACTGTTGAATGAAAACGAAGCATGTTCAGCATTAGTTATGTAAATTTAAAAAACACACAAAGCAATACTATTTTTTTTTTTAGTGTAAATATGATTTAGTTGCACAAACATGGACTGAGAGGGTACTTCCCAAATTCATGGTAATGTTGATGTCTGGGAGGGAGAGGATGGGACTTGGAAGGACGGAAAAGGAGTTTTCAACTGTATCTGTATTGTTCTACTTTTCTTGCCAGGAAATGTTTGAAGCATATGAAAAGGTGGTTAATTACTTACTTACTAGGGAAATATGAATTAAATCACAGGAAGAAGAAAAAAGAACCCACAGTAAGATACTAGTACACAGTTACTGCTATGGCTAAAATGAACAAGTATCATGTATTGACCCTAATATGGAACAACTGGAATTCTTCTACGTTGCTGATAGTTCATTCAACTACTTCAGAAAACTCTTTGGCAGTATCTTCAAAAGCAAAACATACACCTATCATGTGATTCTGAAATTCCCTCCTAGGTATCAACCCCAGAGAATTGAGTGTTTGTGGGCAGCAAAAGAAATGTACAAGCTGTACATAGCAGCGTATTTATACTAGCCAGTGGCTAGAGATCCTCAAGCCATTTTGGTTATTCCATTTCCAGATATATATCCTATAGACAATGATTTTGTATACCAGTAGACAGGTGCAAGAATACTTGTGGTCCCATTACACTACAGTAGCAACAACAACATAAAACCAACAGGAAGATGGGTTCACACTGCAACAACAACATGGATGCATCTCATGGTCATAAAGTTAAACAAAAGAAGTCAGATATAAAATAATACACACAGTTCGATTTTAGTTGGTGAAGAATCTGCCCGCAATGCAGGAGACCTAGGTTCGATCCCTGAGGTGGGAAGATCCCCTGGAGAAGGGAAAGGCTACCCACTCCAGTATTCTTGGGCTTGCCAGGGTGGCGCTAGTGGGAAAGAATCCACCTGCCAGTGCAGGAGATGCAGGAGACACAGGTTGGATTCCTGGATCGGGAAGATCCCCTGGAGAAGGAAATGGCAACCCATTCCAGTATTCATGCCTAGAAAACCCCATGGACAGAGGAGTCTGGTGGGCTACAGTCCATGGGGTCACAAAGAGTCAGACACGACTGAGGGACCGAGCACGGACTCAGCACGAGTATAGGCAGGAATTTACCAAACTGTGCACTCAAGATTTGCATACTTCACTGTATGCAAGTTACACCTCAAAAAATCTGAAGCAAGAATGACAGAACATTAACATATGTTCATTTTCAGTGGTGGGTACACAGTGCGATTATAATTAGGAGAGAGAGGGAGCAGTAGTTCTCCAGAATGGAAGTGACCCCATCCTAGAGGAGGTGACACTTTGAATTGAGACCCCTGCCCATTCATCTCCCCAGAGCTTGGGCGAGGGAGGTCCCTTACAGTAGGGTGCAGAAGATACCAACCAACCAACCAACTTCTCCTGGTAGAGGTAAGGTGATCCTCATTGTCACTGTCTTAGTAAATTGGCATAGCCACTAAAAAGTGTTCTGTAGGCTCTTTGGACTGCAAGGAAATCAAACCAGTCAGTCCTAAAGGAAATCAACCCTGAATATTGATTGGAAGGACTGATGCTGAAGCTCCAGTACTTTGGCCACCTGATGTGAAAAGCCAACTCATTGGAAAAGACCCTGATGCTGGGAAAGATTGATGGCAGGAGGAGAAGGGGATGACAGAGGATGAGATGGTTGGATGGCATCACCGACTCAAGGGACAAGAGTTTGAGCAAGCTCTGGGAGATAACAAAGGACAGGGAAGCCTGGTGTGCTGCAGTCCATGGGGTCACAAAGAGTGGACATGACTGAGTGACTGAATAACAACAAGGTTCTTTGAAGATTAGCTTAACTGTTTCTTCAACTGAGAGGACCTGACCTCTGAGCCATCGTGCAAGAGCTGGGCTGGGATGTCCACTGCCATGCTTCCCAGCCAAGTCAAAGAAAAAGAGGGCTGCTGCATTCGTAAGGCAGCCCTCTTTGCCTCAGCTCCCAGGTAGGTGACTGCTCCTTTATCCCAGGGCATCCCCCCGTGGGTACCACAGCAAGTCAAAGAGTATGAGAGAGGGAAAGAGATTTTTAAAAAGTAATGAAAGTGGCAAAAGGAAGAAAAAAAGGTGTGTACGCTTTGCCTTGTTGCATCAAGAACCTGAGTTAACTGCACCCTTAACTGGAGCCTCTTCCTCCTGTTTGCTCCATTCTCTACTTTACTAGAAGCCCGGAGCAGCTCTGAAACCAGACAGACCTGCCTTTCCATCACTAGGCGACTAGCATGCTACTTAAGCTCTCTGTGCCTCAGTTTCCTCATGTGTAAACAGAAGCAGTAATTCTACCTCTCAGGGCTGCTGTGGGCTTGAAAAAGGTGCATGCCAAGACCTGCCCAAGGAGGCCTTTGACACCTGGAGTAAGACACCTCCCTTCCCTCCGAGGCTGGTTTGCAGGCAGACACCCTGGCAGCACCGTCCAATAGGACGTTGAGTGAGGATGGCTGGTAAGCACCTGACAGGTGTCCCGAGCAACTGGGGTACTGAACTGTTCATCTTACTCTATTCTATTTTAGTTACCTATGGGCTTTCCCGGTTGGCTCAGGGGTAAACAATCCGCCTGCAATGCAGAAGACACGCAGGAGCCCTGGGTTCGATCCCCGGACGCCGAAGATCCCCTGGAAGAGGGCATAACCACCCACCCCAGTATTCTTGCCTGACGGGCTACTGTCCACGGGGGTCTCAAAGAGTCAGACACAACTGAGCAACTAACACATTCAGTTGCTTTACATTTAAGAAGCCGCCTGTGCCAAGTGGCTCCCGCCTTGGGGCAGCTCACCGTGTAGGTCATTTAGGGTCAGGACTGGTCCCCTGCCAGGCGGCTGGGCGGGGTGGCTCAGTGTGGACCCTGAGAGGCGCCGGCTTAGCGCTGCATCCACGCAGTAATTTCTTCCCTGAACGAAGTCCTCCCACGAAGACCCAGCACTGTAGTCAGGCCCCAGGCGCGGGGAGGGGAACAACCGAAAAACCGGGGCCTCTGCCGACTCCTGTCGCCCTTGCCCTGAGCACTCCGTGCACCCGAAGTCCTCGCGGGCCTGGGGAGCAACGGCGAGGACCGCGCGGGAGGGACCCCTGCGGCTCC
>SJYV01029914.1:0-16122 GCA_006410875.1 Neotragus pygmaeus
TTTATTTTTGTTTTTAACACTGACTAACTTGCATGCTTACACTGAAAAAAGTGGTCGGATGTTCACTCTGCCCTGACATAAATAAGATCTAGGATTTAAAGCAAACTCCCTCCCATCACAAGGATGACCTTCAGGGCAAGCTTAGCTACTTATGTTTTTCTATGCCTTGTAACATCCGTTGCCTCATTTTAGAAAAAAAGAAAAGGGGAGTGAGAAAACAGAGCTTACTGAGCTGTTGTAAAGACACGACAGAGGAGAAAAGATTCTCTTGCGAAGTGCTGCATACATGCTGGTCTATTTGTCTCGATTCTGAGTGCCTGTTTCTTTAAAACAGGCAGGGGCTGCTTTCCAAGTGCCCAGCACGGTCTTGCTTTCACAAAGATACATTGGCAATTACTCAGAGTCTGTTCTCTTCTAGGCATTTACAAATTGATTTGTTCCCAGGTTTTCAGGTGGAGAAAGTAAGCAGCTGAGTAATGATCCACGGGTGAGGACTAGGAGTCCATGGGGGGCGGGGGGCTTTGTATCTGCAGGAAGAGGCACAGAGTGAGGAGGAGGCCACCCAGAGTCTCAGGGGAGCGCAGAGGCTGTGTCTATGGTGTCTACAGACGTCAAACACCAGAAACAGAGGATGGGACACGGTGAGCACTTGATTTGGACTAAAACAGACAGGGGGCTAACTTCTAGATCTGCCAGTTACCAGCTGTGTGACCCTGGAGACGTCAAATCATTTCTGAGTCTTACTCTTTCATCTATAAAATGGGAATAATATTATCTACCTTGAGGTATAAAGTAGCATTTAAGTGTTTAGCATCTGGAGCCAGACTGCAATTCATTAGCTGTATGGCCTTTGTAAACCTGTTTTGTAAAATAGATTTATGAAGGCATGATTGACAAAAAATAAACTGCATATGTTCAAAACATGCAGTTTTACAAGTTTCAACACATGTGAACACGTGTGAAACCGTCACCACCACCAAGATAGTGAACATATCCTCCACCTCTGGACGTTCCCTCCTGCCCTACCCACCCTCCCATTTGTCCTCATTCCCAGAAAACCACTGACCTGATGTCTGTCACAATAGATTGATTTGCATTTTCTCTGTTTCCTTTTGGATAGTTTCTACCACCAATCTTTAAGTTCACTAATCTGGGGTCGGGTTTAACTGAGTTTTCTCCCTATTCTACTGCTTTGCCTGTGTGCATGCTAAGTCACTTCAGTCGTGTCCGACTCTTTGAGACCCTATCAAGAGACCCGACTCTTGAGACTGTAGCCCACCCCGTTCCATTGTCCATGGGATTCTCCAGGCAAGAATACTGGAGGGGGTTGCCCTGCTCTCCTCCAAAGGATCTTCCCGTCCCAGGGATCAAACTCCCGTTTCTTACGTCTCCTGCATTTGCAGATAGGTTATTTACCACTACCTCCACCTGGGTAGCCCACCTAGTCACTTTTTACTGAATGCCAGGCATTGTAAATTTTACCATGCTGTGTACTGGACATTGCTTTATTAAACAAGCAAATTTGAATCGTGACCGTTTGAATTTAGTACACTTGAAATCAGAAATGAAAAAATGCATAACTTTTAAACTTTGTACACATTTAGCCCATTCACTTAGCATTTTATCTGGCCTGGTCACAGTTACTTATTTCTAAAAAATATTTTGAGCTGTTTTTCTGAGATGTGGTCCAGTTCCTTGGCAGCAGCTTCCTCCTTACGTGGCTTTGCTCTGTATTTTATGAAGCATGGCCAGAGAAATATTTAGGCTACTGTTAATTTTCTTGTCTAATGAGGCAATCCCCTTTTAGTCTTCTTGCTGATGCTTCATGTATTATGAGAGGTTTCCGCTCTGGCTGCTCCCAATGCTGTGTGAACGCTCAGCAATATTCCCTTTAGTTCTTTCAGGTTACTCTTCCCTCGGTCTTGGTGATTTCCACACACACAGGCACATGTCAGTAAATGGAATACTTGTGAGTGACCCTGTGCTGACAGCCAGAGCTCTCTCTGTGCTCAGCTCTCTTCTGTCTGGTACTCTGCCCTACAAGCGCAAGCCACCTTGACTTTCTCAGACTCCCAGGTCTGCATCCTCAACTCAAGGAGCCTACTGGGCTTGACCGGATTCTCCCATCAGCACTGTAGACTGGAAACGTTCTCCAGGTAGAAAGCTGGAGCGCGGATGAGACACTTCATTCGTTTCCCATCTCTCAGGGATCACTGTCCTTTGTTGAAAGCGAAAGTATCAGTTGCTCAGTTGTGTCTAACTCTGCGAGCCCATGGACTGTAGCCTGCCAGACTCCTCTGTCCATGGAATTCTCCAGGCAAGAACATTGGAGTGGAAAGCCATTCCCTTCTCCAGGGGATCTTCCTGACCCAGGAATCAATCCAGAGTCTCCTGCACTGCAGGTGGATTCTTTACCATCTGAGCCACCAGGGAAGCCCCTTTATTGAGAGTGTTGTTTGGTTTCTCAGTTATTCAAGGAGAAAAGTACATCTGATACCTGTTTCTCCAGTTTGGCCAGAAGCAGAAGCGAGGAAAAAATTTAAAACTCTCTAACACTCCGTTTCCTTACCTATAAAATGCAAATAAAAACAGTGGCAATGTCACAGAGCTTTGCAACATTTAATTGTTGCAACAACTAAATGCTTTAATACTTGGATCTAACACCTGGTAATTGCTCAATAAGTAGAAGTTATCATCTTTGTTTTAATTGTTATTGCTGTTGTCCTATTATTGTTATTATTATCTGTGGATCCGTTTCGGGGATCTGTAAACCTCCTGAATTTTCAGTTCCAAACACAGTCCCTGACACTTCCGAGGTATTAAATATTTGTACATTTACTGCTCTATCCCAGACCTCTGCAGTAGATAGCTACTGAGCCTCCTACTTTGGAGCAGGCTAAGAATGACCTTTGAGATCTTTAACAGCCATCATTTCTATGCTTCAGAGATCTAATTGATATTCTCATGGAGCAAATTAGCATTTGCAGCAAACATATTTCACTCCGGATTTATTATGCCCCCTAAGTTAATGTAACAAGGGTATTCCGAAGAGCAAACCAGAGTTTAATACATATGAGTCTGGAGGTCAGTCTCTGAGTTAGCGAGAGGAATTCAGGGCAAGAAAGAAAAAGCTATTCTGATCCTCCCCAGGCTAGTCATATGGGCAAATAAGATAGAGAACTCAGCTCTTTAAAAAAGGAGATGAGACTCTGTGCTCCTAATGCAGGGGGCCTGGGTTCAATCCCTGATCAGGGAATTATATCCCACATTCTGCAATGAAGATCCCACATGCCATGACTAAGTCCCAGCGCAGCTAAATAAATATTTAAAACAAAGGAAAAAAAGAGAGAAACCTATTTGGGATATACAGTGGAAATGAAGGAAATAGTGGCTCAGCTCCTCAGTCTCCTCAATTTCCAGCTCCTACCCTTCAGACATCTTCCATCATTGTTGATGCAGGTGTTGTCAAATGCAATATTTATAACTCTTTATGGACCAGACATCTGCCTGCATCCTTCAGGAGGCCTGAGGAAAGCCAGTTTTGAGGCAAGACATAAATGTGTCACCTGAACAAGTAGGCTGTATTCTATGACAGCCTCAGACAGCCCTCATTTCAGTCTTCCTGTAAGACTCTTCCCACCTGGTTCAGTCATCTGAATAGGGTCTGTTCCCCACTGTCTCATCGTGCCCTAGTGGTACAGAGAGTGATGCTTCAAGGGCTTATAATGCCCCACATAATTTCTTAAGAAGCAGGAGCCTTGTCCTGCTTTATAGAAAAGACATTTTGTCATTAAGGACTAAAATTCTTATGCTCAAATCAGCAGTGACCACTAATACAATGGTTTTGCATAATGGTATCTGCAGTTCATTAATACAAAGTCATTTCCCCCATTTTCATCTCTGAAAGCAAGATAATCACAAACAGAATTTTCACAATTATCTGTAAAAAATGGTTAAGTTTGGTTCTGAGGGCTGTTTTAGGGTTGATGGGGTACAAAACAATCCATGATGATCAGGGAGCATGTCTGCACTTAAACTTGGGCCATCACTGGGAACGTGCATTGATTCCTTTACTCAACAGTTAGAAAGAAAAGATCTAAGATAACCTCATAGTCTCAGATGGCTGTAGTTCAATAGGAATATAAAACAAGGACAAAAATTATTGAAACTCATTGTAGAAAATACTTCATGTTAAAAAGTTGGATGGCATAGTGGTTAAGATTTTGAACTTTAGAGTCAGACTTGTTTTGACCTTGACTGACTGTGTGTCTTTTGGCAAGTCATTTGATTACCTGAGCCATTTTATTCCTCACTTGTTTCCTGTTTTTTAAAATGGAGAGAGAGCAGATGTGTGACTTAAACAAGGTAAGTACTTAGTACATCACTCTAGGTCAGCTATTGCTATTCATTGTGTTTGTTTGTTTTTTTCCAGTCCAGAGGAAAGGATTGTAGATGGTTCCCCATAAGCAGTAGCAGCTGATTGGTGGCTCCCTGGACCTGGGAGAGAGTGGAACCTGTAGCATTCTACTTCTGCTCCCTGTTGGCCCAACTTTCAAAAAAACTCAAATATTTCTGCTCCCTATTGGCCGAAGCTTTCAAAAAACCAAACATTTCTGCTCATCATTGGCCCAAGTGTTCAAAAAAAACCTCAAATTATTTTAAAATATTTTAAAACTAATTTTATTTCCTTTATTTTTGGCTGCACCGGGTCTTCGTTGCTGCGCCGGGTCTTCGTCGCTACACGTGGGCTTTCGTTGCCGCCAGCGGGGGCTACGCTTTGCTCCAGCTTTCAGGCTTCTCACCGTGGTGGCTTCTCTTGGCTGTGGAGCGCAGGCTCTAGGCACTCGGGCCTAGTTGCCCTGCGGCACGTGGAATCTTCCCAGGCCAGGGGTCGAACCTGTGTCCCCTGCGTTGGCAGGCAGATTCTCACCACTGAGCCACCAGGGAAGTCTTCCTCCACTGCTTTTCTTTAGCTTGTGTTCCTTGACAATCACATAAACCCCAGGAGTTTGAATTCCCACCCAAGATGCTAAGATTTTGCATTTCTGGACAATGCGGTTTGTCTCAGACAAAATATTCCCCTCTCTGTGGTTGCCAGCTTGTTTATAAGTGGCATCATCCTCTCAGAAATTGAAGCCAAAAGCCTTGTTGACATCCTTGATATTTCTTTTTCCTCCTTTCCTCTACCTGGTATCGTCTGCCATTCTGCCCATCCCCTCATTCCGATCTTGTACAATCAAGTCTTATCTGCTGTTTCCTGAATTCAACCACAGCCATGACCCCATGCAGATCACTGTCAGCTTTCACCTGACAGGCTGAGGCAGAGCCACTCCACAGCCCCCCCACCCCTGCTCCACCTCCATCCTGAGCCCCCTGCTTCTGCCTTGTCCATTGTCAACTCAATCTCTCCTCTGCAGAGAGGATGATTGACATCTGGCTACAACCAGGTTCTGGCGTGTTCTGGTCCAAGAGATGTAAGCAGAAGTCTATGGAGTGGCGTTTCTAGGGAAGCCGTGATTGTCNCCCCCTGCTTCTGCCTTGTCCATTGTCAACTCAATCTCTCCTCTGCAGAGAGGATGATTGACATCTGGCTACAACCAGGTTCTGGCGTGTTCTGGTCCAAGAGATGTAAGCAGAAGTCTATGGAGTGGCGTTTCTAGGGAAGCCGTGATTGTCTTGATTAAAAAGGGATGTCTTCAAGTGGTACACATCACCTTTTTTCTCTTCCCTGTTTTTGTCTGACACACAGATTGATGACTGGAGAAGGAGGAATCATCTTGACACCAGGGGGATGAATATTATAAATCAATTTGGTGAAGCAGGAAGCTACAAAAAGCCTGTTTTTCTTGATGACTTCCTGGAGCAGGAGTGGTAACCTAGGACTGTCAAACTCCAGACTTCCATTTCTACACAAGGAAGATAAATCTCTATTAGGTTAAGTAANGGATGAATGTTATAAATCAATTTGGTGAAGCAGGAAGCTACAAAAAGCCTGTTTTTCTTGATGACTTCCTGGAGCTGGAGTGGTAACCTAGGACTGTCAAACTCCAGACTTCCATTTCTACACAAGGAAGATAAATCTCTATTAGGTTAAGTAATTGAATCTTGGTTTCTGTTACTGAAGTTAGATTCAGTCTTAACTGATACACTCTCCCATCAACTACAGAAACTGTTTGTAAATGTCAGTAAGTGTCCAAACCAGTGGGGTGCTTGACACAAATTCACAGTGGGGACTTCGCCCCGATGGACTCTCTCCTAAGCAGATCTGCAGTGGGGCCGTAGGACCAGTATTATATGAAAGAACCCCAGAAGCTCCCAGAAGCTCCTATTATAGATATTCCATGTAAGAGAATTAGAGAAATACCAAATTGTAAAAATTACGATTGGTTAAGGAAACGTGCAAATTCTGAATTTATGAGGGATTTTATGAGTTGGCCTCTGCCGCTTCTCCAGAGTCATTTCTGGCCACTCTCACTACCGTTGCTTACCATTCGGTGACTTGACTTGTGCTGTTTCCATTTCTATGAAGCTCTTCCCACCTTTCTGGACCTGGATCCTTCCCAGCCCCCAAGATGCAGCTCAGTTATGCTCTCACCCTGGAAACCCTTCCATGAACCCTCAGGCTGTGCCTGTTGTCAGTCATTGAGGAGCCCTTGAAAAGTTCTGGATGGAGATAAAGTTCTGGAAGATGGGGGCAGGGAAGGAGGAACAAAATGTATGTATGGGCAGATCTGCCTGCCCACCTGTTCCCACTTCTTTGGTTTGAACAGAGGTGGGAGGATGGGGAAGAAGATTTGGGAGGAATTTTTAATTTTTTGGTTTTAGTTTCAGTTCTCTTTTTATGGGCTTCCCTGGTGGCTCAGATGGGAAAGAATCTGCCTGCAATGCAGGAGACCCAGGTTGGGAAGATCTCCTGGAGAAGGGAATGGCTACCCACTCCAGTACTCTTGCCTGGAGAATTCCATGGACAGAGGAACCTGGCAGACTATAGTCCATAGAGTCGCAAAGAGTCGGACATGATTGAGCAACTAACCCTTTTACTTTCCTCCTTTTATAACAATTTCTAGAGTTTTGGATCAGAGGCCAGAGCTGAAAGTCCACTGCAGAACTTCACTAATTTTAGTGTGCTGTTTTCTCTTTTCACTTTTCATTTACATTTCAAGAGTTAGCACCAACACCAGGCGTAATAGAAACAATCAAATAGGCCCCGTGAAAACCAGGAGCATCTAATTAAATCTCTACATTTTCAGGTCTAGCTCTCAAGGGACGAAAATAACATTGTGTAGTTGGATATTTATGGCGTTCAGTCAGTCATTCAACCAGGCGTTTATTCATTTATTCACTTCCTTGCTCTGCACTGGCAAGATTCTCTTGGTTACAAGTAAAAGAAACACAACTCAAGCTGTCTTCAGCCAGAGAAAAGGAATTCATTGGCTCACGTACCTGGAAAGTCCAAGAGTTCAACTGGCTTCCCGCACTGGGGACTTAATTATGTCCCCAAGTGTCTGTCCTCTTCCACCTCTTTCTCTCCTTTCCTTTTCACCTTCTCCCACCTCTCATCTTCCCCTCCCTCAGCCAGGTCCTCTCCTTACAGCAAGTAAAAGAGGCTCCAGGAGCCCTAAGTAAACATCTTAGCAGCTTAGCAATCCAGGGAAGAGATTGTCTATTGCTCACCCCAGCTGAAAAATCCCAAGGAAAACTCCGATGTGGCTCCTGTTACATGTGCTTGCCTAAAACCAGTTTATGTAGCTGGAAGTTTGGAATAGTCTCATTAGTTTGGCCTGGGACACAGGGCCATGTTGGAGGGTATGAGTGGTCAAGTTCAGCCCCATCTAATCTCCAGGAATGTGTACAGTATATTGAAGAGACAAAGCAAACAGATCCTACCATTTAACCCTTCAATGCATGCATCCATCCATCTACCCTTCCATCCAGCTATCCATCATCTATCCACTTTTCTATCTAGCAAGCATTTAGTTAAAGCTTTTTCTATGCTTGGCACTGTACAGGCACTCACGAATAGGTCACCTATCATACAGCTAAAAGGCAGAATCGGTGTTTGGTCCAAACTAGGTACTGAATATGTATTTGAGTGAATTAATAGATGATCCTCAGTCTTAAGTCTGGGCCAATAGAACGAGGATGTCCCTGACAAAAAGTGAGAGTGTGGATAGGAAAAGGGGTTCTAGAGTGAAGGGGCTGTGCTGGGCAGAGGTCCTGAGTGTCTCATGTTGCCCCAGAGCTGTTGGTGCCACCACTGATCTCCTGGCAGCAAGATAGCCAGGTAAAGATGGGAATTATCTGCCGCTTTGCACTGCCAGTCTCATAGGCTGGGGACTCAGGCAATTATTCTGAGCCATCAGATGAATAAATATTTAGGAATGAGAGTCATCAGGGAGATATGATGGGACTTAAACAGTGATGCTGGGCCGCTTTGGGGGGGCCTAGTAATGAGCAGGATGGAGAAATTGGGAGAACAAGAGGCCAGCATCCAGGACACTAATCAGCCAATGACCACATTCCTTCTTCCCTTCCCCTCCCTCAGGGGAATCTCCCAGGGAAAGGAAGGACACCCTAACCCGCTCTCTTTGGGGCTGTTACGTCCACAGCATTTGGATCATGTCACTGGGCCCTCTGTGCTTCCACCAGTGATGGGAAATGCCCTGGTCTTTGCTGTAAAGATGTCCACCCCCCCACCCCCATGCTTGCCACTCAGCTTTAAATAGACACTAGCTCCATGCAGTCCACAGACAGAGTCAGGTAGGAGCTCAGAGGTGGTTGAAGGACAGGATTTTTATTAATATTCTCAACTTATAGGGCATTCATTCATTTGCTCAAGTGTTAATTCACTCATAAATGATCTCCTTCTTTCATTCATTCAACAAACATAGGCAAGCCATATGGTTAATTACCTGTCCAAATCCCTTCTTACTGTTTCTGTGCCCATTCCCTCTCCTTAGCTGTGCATTCTCTTCCGACAGTAAACATCTGTGGCTCTTTTGGGGAAGTTACATCCTGGAAACCCCCAGGGTGACTTTACCAATGACTGTGGAGTGCAGGATTCAGAAAGTCCCAGACTGCTGGCCTCTAATCAGGAAAAGTGAAAGCAGCTCAGTCATGACTATATGGATAGTCGTGTCCACTATACAGTCCATGGAATTCTCCAGGTCAGAGTACTGGAGTGGGTAGCCTTCCCCTTCTCCAGGGATCTTCCCAACCCGAGTATCAAATCCAGATCTCCCACAGTGCAGGTGGATTTTTTACCAGCTGAGCCACAAGGGAAACCTCTAATCAGGAAAACAGGTGCAACTTACACTCTAGGGACCCCAAAGGATCAGGCTGAAGCTGCCCTCCAAGGGATTTTGTCTGAAATTGCATTTGGGCCCAGAGGGCTGGGACTAGGGTGAAGCAAGTGAGACAATGGGGTGCAAAGTTTATGAGGACATTTATTCCTAGGTTCATGCACGAACCTCCGTGTGTTTTGCACCCAGGGGGCCTCACTCAGCTCCCCCAGACCTGCAGCCTGCTTTCTGGCCTTCCTCCTCTTTCCTATCTCCTTCCCCTACTCTTTTACGGGGTTCTCCTGGCAGTTCTTCCAGAACTACCCACGTGCCCACAAATCTTCATCTCAAGGTCTGTTTATGGGAGATCTGATTGACGTCAACTGAGTAAGCGCCTCGTGTTGGAAACTGTCTTGTGAACACAGAAAACATTAGGACATATCCTCTACCTTTTGAGAGCTTACAGTCTTGTGGGACTACATAGGTCAGGGCCCTCTGTCTGCAAATAACCATGCTCCCTCTGAGTGTAGCTTGGGCCACAGAGCAGCTACCCAAGTGCTCAACTGACCCGCCCCAACTGCCTTGTTCCTCAAAGCTGCCCAATCCACAACACATGGAAAATTAAGAGGAGTTTTAAAAATAATTGGCTTTGCAGACATTACTTTGCTGACAAAGGTCTGTCTAGTCAAAGCTATGATTTTCCCAGTAGTCATGTATGCATGCAAGAGTTGGACTATAAAGACAGCTAAGCACAGAAGCATTGACGCTTTTAAACTGTGGTTTGGAGGAGACTCTTGAGAGTTCCTTGAGCTACAAAGAGATCCAACCAGTCCATCCTAAAGGAGATCAGTCCTGAATATTCATTGGAAGGACTGATGCTGAAGCTGAAACTCCAATACTTTGGCCATCTGATGTGCATAACTGACTCACTGGAAAAGACCCTGATGCTGGAAAAGTTTGAAGTCAAGAGAAGGGGGTGACAGAGAATGAGCTGGTTTGATGGCATCACCAACTTGATGGACATGAGTTTGAGCAAGCTCTGGGAGTTAGTGATGGACAGGGAGGCCTAGGGTGCTGCAGTTCATAGGGTCATGCAGAGATGGACTCGACTGAACAACAGAACTGAACAGTCAATTACGGAAGACATCCACGGATTCGCATGCCATAAAGACAAAGGGATTTGTTCTTAATTACCTTACAGTATTTGCATTTGAGGTTTAGTACAATCCCACCTGCAGGAAAGACATTTGTCCCTTGTCACCACGGGGCCTCGCTGTAGGTAAGGTATGAGGCCAGGGCGCTCTGAAGCATTCCGGAAAGAAATCATGGAACCTATAAAGGGATTTTGCACTTGGAGTATGTCCCAGAGACCTGCTCCTGCAGCACACACATGTGTTAAACAGATTCCCCCTAAATCCATGTCTACCTGGAACCTCAGAATGTGACTTTACACGGAAATAGTTCCTTTAAAAAAAGTATTTATTCCTGGCTGCACTGGGTCTTCGCTGCTTTGTGCGGGCTTTGCTGACTGCAGTGAGCAGTGGCTGCTCTCGGTTGCAGTGTGCAAGCTGTTCGTTGCAGTGGCTTCTCTCGGGGAGCAGGGGCTCCAGGCACGCAGGCCTCAGTAGTGGACATGTAGTCCGAGCAAGAAATACACACACACGTTTGTGTTGTGACCCAACAAGTCTCCTGAGGTTAGTGTTTTGGATGGGACACAATCTAACTTATCTTGATTAATACAGAAGCCGTGAAGTCTCATTGTCTTCCAGCTGGAAATGTATCCAGAGGATTGTTGCACTGTGCTGGTGGGCAGAGAGCTGCACCCAGGGCAAGACACATCCTCTAGCTGCTTTACAAATACTCCAGAGTCTGGATAGACCTTTCTCTGTTTCACATTAGGTAAAAAAGAAAACCCTGTGATTTACGTATTAATATTTTAATTGTAGAAATAAAATAGTTTCATAGTTCTATAAAAAACAGTTTTATAGATAAGAAAAAGACAAACATCTTTGTAGAAAAATGACCTAAGGTATACATGAAAAAAATGCTCAATTTTACCAGTAATTAATAAACAGCAACCCAACACATAATTTTGCATGTGATAAAGGAGAGATGATAAATTAGGATTAATATACACACA
The DNA here is from genome assembly GCA_006410875.1 of Neotragus pygmaeus. Taxonomy (NCBI): domain Eukaryota; kingdom Metazoa; phylum Chordata; class Mammalia; order Artiodactyla; family Bovidae; genus Neotragus; species Neotragus pygmaeus. The sequence goes on from SJYV01029914.1 coordinate 11,422, forward strand.
CTACTATATATAAAGTAGGTAACCAACAAGGACTTATTGCCTGGCACAGGGAACTATACTGAATATCTTAGAAAAGAACCTGAGAGATTCATTTATATGTGTGTACACGTATGTGTATGTCTGTTTAATCGAATCCTTTTGCTATACACTTGAAACCAATGCAGCATTGTAAACTAACTATACTTCAATTAAAAAACAAGAAATCATGTAAAATGAAAAACCAGAAGGTCTTAACCCCTAGTATTCAGAATGTGATCTTATTTGGAAATAAGGTCTTTGTAGTTGTAGGCAGTTAAGGTCACAATGGAACAGGGAGGTTCCTAATCCAATATGATGGGTGTCCTTACAATAAGACAGCCATGTGAAGACAGAGACAGAAGGAGAAAACCCTTGATGATGAGGGCAGAGCTTAGGCAGTAAAGTCAAGGAACACCAAAGATTACCAGAAAACCAGCAGAAGCTAGGAAAAGAAGGAAGGATTCCCCTGCAGTTTTCAAGAGGAGCATGGTCCTGCCAACACCTTGATTTTGGACATTAGCCTCCAGAACCGTAAGACAATAAGCTTCTGATATTTTCAGTCACGTGGTTTGTGGTAAGAACAACCCTAGGAAACTAACAAAACCACTTTTCACTTTTCACACTGGAGGAGAGTAAGTTCCCCAGGGTTTAGTAGACTGCTCCCGAGGGGCGAGGAGTAGGCACTCTTATGCACTGCTGATGGAAGACTCCTTGGACAGGTTTTCTGATGAATGAATTGGTAAAGTGTATCAATTTAACAGCCTTAAAATACACATATACCTTTTGATCCAGCAGGTATATGTCTATAAATTTATCTGGAGAACTAAGAAAATAAAAAGATGATTACAGCTACACTGATAATAGGGGAAGTTATAAAATAATCTATATGTACAAAATAAGTGATTACTTAAATAAATCATAATATAGTCTATGCATTCATTAATATAAAATAATATAATATAATATATTGCCCCAGAAAAGGATTTATAACATATTGTAGGAATGCTAGAGAAATTTAAATGATGAAGTACACATATAGGATGATACTGTTTTTTGTAGGGACAGACATATATATTTACACATATACATGTGCAAAGAAAAATGTCTCCAGGGTTTAGTAAAGTACTTGGCAGTTAGTGTGTGTGCGTCACTTTAGTCCTGTCCGACTCGGTGAGACCCTGTGGACTACAGCCTGCCAGGTTCCTCTGTCCACAGGATTCTCCAGGTGAGAATACTGGACTGGCTTAACCCTTCCTTCTCCAGGGGATCTTCCCAACTCAGGGACTGAACCTACATCTCTTACATTTCCTGCATTGGCAGGCGAGTTCTTTATCACTAGCGCCACCTGGGAAGCCCTTGGCAATTAGTAGATACCCAATAATCATTTACTGAATAAACTAATGAATCATGAATAAGAGTTATAAACGTAAAAAAAAGAGTTATAAACTAAAATGTTGACACTAGTTTTCTGTAGGTGGTGAGACTATGGGTGATCTTTTTTTTAAATGCGCTTTTATTGTTTTTAAATTACATCTATTTTCTCATTTTTACATAATNATTCCCATCTCTTTTAGAAGAACCCAAAGACTGATCTCGAGAGCTATATATCTCTCTAAGGCTTACTGCAGCCACTCTGGAAAAACAAACAAAAAAACCTAGTAGTTCTTCAAATGGTTAAACATGGAGCTTCCATAACACCCAGGAGCTCTACTCCTAAGAGAAATGAAAATGTATATTCACACAAAAACCTGTACCTGAATGTTCCAAACAGCACTATTCATAATAGCCAAAAGGTAGAAACAATCCAAGTGTACCTCAGTGGGTGCGTGGATAAACAAAACATAGTCTGTCCATACAATGGAAATTTGCTCTAGGGCAGAATGACCTAGGGCAGTGGGGTGGGGTGGAGGTGGGAGGGAGTTTCAAGAGAGGGAGACAGATGTATACTTAGGGCAGAAACCAACACAACTTTGTAAACCAATTATCCTCTAATTAAAAAATAAAGTAAATATATAAAATGAATAACCAACAAGGACCTACTGTATAATAGAACTCTGCTCAGTGTTATTTGGCAGCCTGGATAGGAGGGGTATTTTGGGGAGAATGGAGACAAGCATACGTATGGCTGAGTCACTTTGCTGCCTCCTGAAATTATCACAATATGGTTAATTGACTATACCCCACTATAAAATACAAAGTTTTAAACAAAATTTTAAAAAGGAATGCAGTACTACTATATGCTATCACATGGAGGAGCCCTGAAAACTTTGTGCTAAGCGAAAGAAGCCAGTCACAAAGTGCCACATATTGCTTGGTGGTATTTATATGAAATGTCTAGAATAAGCAAATCTCTAGAGAAGTAGATTGATGGTTGCTTAGGGATCAGGGGATAGTGGACTGGAAGGTCTGGGGACCAAAGGGTATGGAGTTTCTTTTTAGGGTGGTTGGATATGTTCTAAAACTGATTATGGTGATGTTTTCACAATTCTGGGAATATTCTAAACTATTGAATTGTTTAAACGGGTATATTGTATGGTACACGAATAATACTTTAATAAAGCTGTTGCTAAAGTAAGAAAGAAAAAGAATAAAACCTCTAAGGCTGCCTTTCCCCAAATTAGTTCAGTTCAGTTCAGTTGCTCAGTCATGTCCGATTCTTTGCGACTCCATGAGCTGCAGCACGCCAGGCCTCCCTGTCCAACACCAACTCCCGGAGCCCACCCAAACTCATGTCCATTGAGTCGGTGATGCCATCCAACCATCTCATCTGCAGTCATTCCCTTCTCCTCCTGCCCTCAATCTTTCCCAGCATCAGGGTCTTTTCAAATGAGTCAGTTCTTTGCATCAGGTGGCCAAAGTACTGGAGTTTCGGCTTCAGCATCAGACCTTCCAGTGAACACCCAGGACTGATCTCCTTTAGGATGGACTGGTTGGATCTCCTTGCAGTCCAAGGGGCTCTCATGAGTCTTCCCCAAACTAGTTTACCAGTTTATCTTTTAGGCAAGTGTGATGACGGCTCCCATTTCTTAAGGACACCCCTATACCAGGCAAGGCTGTTAATCACTCATGGAGCTGGAGGGCAAGAGACATGTTGACCAGTCACTGCTTTTGCCCCAGCCAACAGTCAGCAGGTATGTGAGCGAAGCCACCCTAGCTCTTCCAGCAGCCAATCCTGCTAATGACAGAGCCCAGCAGAGATCAGTTATGCTGAACCAGAATTTTCACTTTCATGCACTGGAGAAGGAAATGGCAACCCCCTCCAGTGTTCTTGCCTGGAGAATCCCAGGGACGGCAGAGCCTGGTGGGCTGCCATCTATGGGGTCACACAGAGTCGGACACGACTGAAACAACTTAGCAGCAGCAGCAGCAGCAGACCGGAAGAACTGCCCAGCTGACCCACAGAAGTATGAGCTAAATAAATGATTGCTGTCTAAGGGTAGTTTGTTATGCAGCAGAAACTGACACACTTTTCATACAAAAGTTCAAGATCCTTNCAACTTAGCAGCAGCAGCAGCAGCAGACCGGAAGAACTGCCCAGCTGACCCACAGAAGTATGAGCTAAATAAATGATTGCTGTCTAAGGGTAGTTTGTTATGCAGCAGAAACTGACACACTTTTCATACAAAAGTTCAAGATCCTTTGGAGAATGTACCAAGGTGTGGAGCTGCTGGGTTATAGCTTGGGCATGTCTTCAAGCCTTTTAGAGATTGCTAAGTAGTTTTCCACAGTAGTTGTGCCAATTTACACTCCTGCCAGCCCTGTAGGTGGTACCTCTTGTACCATCCTCTTGCTAATACTCAGTAATGTCAGATATTTTGATCTGATAGGTGTGAAATAATGTCTTATTGTTTTAATCTGCAATTTCCTGTTCACAAATGAGCTGGAATGTCTTCCTTGACATTTATTGGTCGGATGGGGTTTCTGCATTTTTCCACCTGCTATGGAAAAGACCCCCACTCATTCCTTAAGACACATGAAGACTTCAATTCCGGAGTACCCTCTCCAACCTCTTCCACTCCCTTCTCCCTTAAGATTCAGCTCAGGCACTCTCTCTAAGAAGCCTTTCCTGACTTCCAGCCCCTCCGTTGGATTAGGCCCTTCTGTGCCAGGCCTCGGCTCCTTCTCTCCGAGCACCCACCTCACTGCAGTGTAACTAACTCCCCTCCTTCAGCAGAGGTCAGGGAACCAGGGAATCAGTGTTCTTTCCAGGACCTGCCCTCCCAGCTCAGTGCGGAGCCCTGGCTGGGCTCTGTCCCAAACAGCTTTCCATGGGGAGGGCTCAAACAGGCAAATCTGAATGAACCTCACAAGCCCTGAGACCACATCTTAACCTTTGTTTGTTGTCTTGATGGTTTATAGAGGGGATGCAAGCTCATCACCTCACTTTGACTTAGCAATAATGATATTGCTAAATAAATTAATTGTTATTATGTTTATGGCATTTAATGAAGACTAGTCATGTGAGGGGCACCGGGCTTAGCATATTACACTCCTTATATGACTGAATTCTCAGAGACCACACAAGGAAGACAGGTACAATTTTTATCCCATGAACTTCCTGGTGTTCAAGCTGGTTTTAGAAGAGGCAGAGGAACTAGAGATCAAATTGCCAATATCCGCTGGATCATAGAAAAAGCAAGAGAGTTCCAGAAAAACATCTACTTCTGCTTTACTGACTATGCC
>SJYV01029917.1:0-10075 GCA_006410875.1 Neotragus pygmaeus
TGATGCTGGGAGGGATTGGGGGCAGGAGGAGAAGGGGACGATAGAGGATGAGATGGCTGGATGGTATCATGGACTCGATGGATGTGAGTCTGAGTGAATTGCGGGAGTTGGTGGTGAACAGGGAGGCCTGGCGTGCTGCAATTCTTGGGGTCGCAAAGAGTCGAACACGACTGAGCGACTGAACTGAACTGAGTGGTGAGAGCTCATTACTAACTAAAGCACTGTTAATAAGCAAAAAGCACCCAGATGGCTGGCCCATTGCCTGTGGCTTCAGGGGCACATGGCAAACTCACACAGAAGCCTTCGTGGAGGCCCTCTCCCTGCTGGAGGCGAGGAGAAAGTCCTTGGCAGGGAGTACTGAGACTGACAGCACTTTCTGATACCAGTTTCCAGTGGCAGCTCCAGTTTAGCTCTTTTATGCCCTTGGGCAAACGAGGGACCGCCAGGGAATCAGTGTTTTTGCCACTTGATTTGCAAGTTCTGCATGAGGCAACCAGTTCCTCCCTTTGGGATTAGGGGAGTCACCCCACCAATGGTCGTAGCCTCTGCCAACACTGACACAGGTAACTGCACACAGGGAACTCTTGCTCTCCAAACTCAAGAACCAAATAGATTCAGATAAAATTTTTGATGGACTCTATGCCATCCGTAAGGAGATCAAACCAGTCCATCCTAAAGGAAACCAATCCTGAATATTCATTAGAAGAACTGATGCTGAAGTTGAAACTCCAATATTTTGGCTACCTGAAGAAAGCTGAGCGCTGAAGAATTGATGCTTTTGAACTGTGGTGTTGGAGAAGACTCCTGAGAGTCCCGTGGACTGCAAGGAGATCCAACCAGTCCATTCTGAAGGAGATCAGCCCTGAGTGTTCCTTGGAAGGAATGATGCCAANGAAGAATTGATGCTTTTGAACTGTGGTGTTGGAGAAGACTCCTGAGAGTCCCGTGGACTGCAAGGAGATCCAACCAGTCCATTCTGAAGGAGATCAGCCCTGAGTGTTCCTTGGAAGGAATGATGCCAAAGCTGAAAATTCCAGTACTTTGGCCATCTCATGCAAAGAGCTGACCCATTGGAAAAGACTGGGAGGTAGGAGGGATTGGGGGCAGGAGGAGAAGGGGATGACAGAGGATGAGATGGCTGGATGGCATCACTGACTCGATGGACATGAGTTTGAGTGAACTCCAGGAGTTGGTGATGGACAGAGAGGCCTGGTGTGCTGTGATTCATGGGGTGGCAAAGAGTCGGACACGACCGAGTGACTGAACTGAACTGAACTGATGTAAAGAGCTGACTCATTGGAAAAGACCCTGATGCTGGGAAAGATTGAAGGCAGGAGGAGATGGAGACAACAGAGGATGAGATGGTTGGATGACATCATTGACTTGATGGACATGAATTTGAGCAAGCTCTGGGAGTTAGTGATGGACAGGGAAGTCTGGCATGCTGTAGTCCATGGGGTGGCAAAGAGTCGGACATGACTGAATGAATGAACTAACTGAACTGATGCCATATGAAATTTTGCTATTCAATATCCCAAATGGAGGAAAGGCATGGAGAAGTATAAAGTGGGATTTTACTGGCTGAACTTCCTGTCTGAACTCACCCTACATGGATAAGGGGCTGGGTAGATTTGGGGGAGGGACAGTTGCTGTTGTTTTACTATCATGGGGTGCTGGTGAGAGCTATGATAACGGGCCTGGCAAGGCATCTGCCCTGTGCGGGCATTATTTGTTCCAGATGAACCCACAGTACCCTTTCATAATGCAGCAACAATGGCATAAAAAACAGCTGCAAGTTTGCCCAGTGACTACCTCCTCTGGTTTACAGAGTTGCCCTGGATACACAAGTACCGCAATAATCAGACTAAATCACTGTTTTCCTCTCTACTGGCCTGGCACTGAGAGAGGGCATCTGACTCCCACACGTTGCTCCCCCTGTCTCAGCTCCTCCGCCTGGACACTGTGCATTGTGACCCTTGGATGGTAATGCGGGAAGACCTTGATCCTGCATGGCGAGCCTGTCCTTTACATGCAGCACATTGCTCTCATAGGATTAATTAAAAGGACAAGTATCTTTCTAAAAAAGCAGAAGGAACTTGTAATGAATTTAAAGTGAGAGAAAAATCCTCATTTAAGCAATATGTTTTTTTCTCACAATCCCAACCCAAGCATTCAGAAAAGTGCAAAAACATGCATTATTGAAAAGATTTTTAAGCAAGCAACTTTTTAATTCATTGAGATGAACAGACAGGCGGGCACGCATCTCGCTCACCAGTAACCCTGGCGCCTGGGTCTCTGCCTCACATCAGAGGTGGGAGGTTCTGTGGCTTGTTGGGAGTAGGGAGGGGGCAGAAGGAGGAGTGAGGAGGAAGGCTTGGGGGACATGCTGAGAGGACACTGGACCATTAGTTCCGAGATCAGTCTATGATTTGAAAAACCAAAAGCAACCTGAGGAGAATGTTTAGGTGACAAACAGAGGCAGAGAGGGAGGCCAGCCTCTCATTGCATGGCCGTCACTGCAGAGAGATGAATGATTGGCAGTTTTTGTGACTTCCATGGCTAAGGGACATGTCCTCTGCCCTCCTCAGGTGGGTGGGGGTCACCTGCTCTGCAGAGCCAGGAGGAAGCTGCAGCCCCACCACAAACCACTCAACTGAGCACGGCAGCCACCAGCCCTGAGATTGCTGGCATTGCCCTCAGCCAGCTGCAGACAGTGGCAAACACCAGCACAGCCTGGGCTATGTCAGCTGCATGAGAAAATATGACTTAGGAGACTGCACACTGCCCCCCCCCCAAAAAAAAAACCTTTATAAATATTAACACAACTCACTTCACCAGGGAAAAGCCCCACACATCTCATCTTTTAATAAAGTGGCAGAATCTGTGCCAGTCACCCTACATAGCCTGCCCTGCCTGGAACCCAAGGATCCTGGCAAAACAGAGACTAGAAAATGCAACTTTAAAGTCTCAACCTTTGCCAGCCAGTCAGTTTCAGTTTTGAAAATCAAATCCAAAACGTGGTTGCTGAAATGTCTGAGATATTACTTTTTGCGTTATAGTGAGATGTCTTTAATGCCCATTGATTTCTGGGTCATCAGTTGTACCTGTGTGTCTCATTTCAATTTCCTATTTAATATCCACTGGACCATAAATCCATTCCCAGAGCGACAGGAGTTTAGAGTTCCTGTGACTTTGAAAGACCACTGATCCCAAGTGACGCTGAGTCTCCAAGTGACTGTGTGTTGGGCCTTGAGAGCAGGGTTACCTCATTTTGTGGCTTCCTTAGTGGCTGTGAGTTTACGTTTTATTGCATGTCTATTGTTTGGGTTAGGCTGTGATGAATGGTTTGGCTGCCCAGTTCAAAACAAGTCCAAGGCGACAGCAGAATCTAATTTGTTTTAAAAATGACAATTATAAGGCTTTTCAAATAATAATCCAGGAACAAGGGAAACAGACAGCACGTTGCTCTACATGGGCCATACAACCAGAGGGAAGTGGGGATGTCCCTCCTTTTCCACGGGCAGCTCCTGCTCTTAACAACCTTCACTGGGGAGGCCAGGGTGACCTCTCTCTCATGAGGGGCAACAGGGATGCCGCCATTTCCTTGAAAGGAGAGCCAATAGCCCCTGCTTGGTCCCAGACCAGTTCCCAGGAAAGAAGTGGGCTCATAGATCAGAGGCTTCTGTGACAACTGGTACCAGGATGGTACCCAAGGAGTGTCATTTTTTGCCTAATGATGCCATTGTGGGACACGCGTGTGTGGCTCTGGTGTATCCCCAAATCTTTGAAGTCCAGCCTTGGCCCCCAGCTTTGAAAACACAGCGATCTTTTTCTTTACAGCTCCTTCTATAGATGGGGGGAGGAGGGTGCTGAGTGCACAAAGCATACTGGGAATGTCTCAGAACTGACCCCGGAAAGCGTGCTGCTGTTTCTCTGATGAGGAGGGAAGCTCCACCTGCTCACCCTGTCGTTGGCCTGACATCTACTCCTTTCTTTTTCACTTCCCATGGGATTAGCATCATCAAGGGGGCTCTGTTTGAAGAAGGCGGATGGAGAGGAGATTCCAGGAGGTGGTGAGGACAGGTGGGGAGGGAGGGTCTTGTCCAGCATGTGCAGGTCAGTGCCTCACAATGGGCTCTCCAGAGGGAAAAAGAGCCCCCTGCCCCTTGCGCAGCATTGGTGTTGTGTATGGAGACTTCTGTGTTGTCAACAGTCCTACTAGGGCTGATCTAAATCTTCCATCTATGTAACTGTTTGCCTTTGCAAAAGTTCTGAAAATACAACAATCATTGCACGAGCTAGGTCTCCAGAGTTGCCGATACTGCCACACTTTCTAAAATTTAGAGATTCATTTCATGGAATAAGCTCCTCAATCCACAAAGCAAACACCTCCCAGGCAGATTGAATCTACCAGCCATTCACACGTTATTATGAACCACCACTTGTAGAGTTTAAACTGTGGGCACGAAAGAGGCGGCTGTGGAGCAACACAGTCATCATGTATCAAGCAGAGCCTGGGAACTAGGGGTTGGACTTTGGTCCTTGGTAACAGGGACGCCATGGACTAGAAAGGCGCAGCCTGCAACAAGCCCATGGACACTTCCCACAGGGAAGAATCACGCTCATTTCTCTCCTTTCAGGTCACATGAGTACCTCTTCTACCTGCCACAAGAGCCCTTCTTGTCAACAAGTCATGAGGATGCCCCCTCAGGCCTGGTGAATGAAGTAACAGCCCACAGAGATGCTGATATGAAGCAGGAACACCTTCCCGGAAAACATACCTCCAGGTAGAGAATGGGACCCAGGATGCCAGGACCTGTGGCGCAGAGTACTCAGGGACCCTGGGCGTCCCACCCCTGCCTCCTCAATTACAGGGCCCACAGGAACTGCGAGCTTGCAGGTCATGTTCAAAGGTGCTTCATACAGGGTACACACGTTATCTGCTTTAAACAGAGCCTGCTCCACATGCTGTCTGACAAAAAGGAGCTTCACTTCTTTGGGGCCAAGAATGTCCCCTCTTGTCTCGAGTTAGGGTCCCACACTGCCTTCCATCTCCTAGTGAACTTGTCTGGACTTGGCTGGAGCTTCTTGCATCTCACCTCTCTTGGAAGCCCTGTCCCAGCTCTAGCTGTGGTTGACATGAGGTCATCTCTTGATGACCTCTTGAAGAGCACCTCAGGGAGAAGACCTGGGTCCCTCAGACACTGTGTCTGCTCACCATATGCACCAGTGACCCCGCAGAGGGTCCATTCTGAGCACCTCCTCCGTCTTCAGGCAGAACAGCCCCATTTCTCTTCTTTCCCAGGGACTCCACCACCTCTCATCAACCTGGACCCTCATGCTTCATTATCCTGCATTGTGATTCCTCCTTTGTCTACCTGGCCAAGCCTCCAGCATCCTCCTGCAGGGTTTGCCCCCAGGCAGGGCTCTCTGATGGGGCTGGGCCACCTCCTTGGGAGAACCCTAACATCTGCTCTGTCCACGTGCAGTCACAGGATCCCCTAGCCATGTGAGGCAGTGCCTTCTTAATCATGCTTAAACACAGTCCTGGGTTCCTCAAATGACATCAACAGCGAGAATAACCTTCATCCAAACGGAACAGAGCAAGTATCCCATCCCCCACCCCTGCCCTCCCTTTACTCTTTCCTTAAATCTCAGGTTTGTTGCAAAACAAATTCAACTACTTTCACCTATAAAAGAAGCCAATGTTGGAAAACAACCAAAGACAGACTCCAGACCCTGACACCATTTTGGTGAGGAAATGTCTTTTTGCTGACTGTGAGCCCCGATGGGGGCCTGACTTACGGAAGGCTGTGTAGAACTCATGAAGGGTTAGGAGGCCGTCTTTGTTGTAGTCATCAAATCGGAGGAGGTCACTCGGCGAGCAAGCCAGGAAGTCCTCCTCCAGGTCCTGCTCCTTCAGCACGTGCTGTGGGTGAGAAAGGGAGAAGGCTAGAGTCAGGAGTGAGCTCAGAGCTGGGGGCACTGTCAGGCCAAGTGGGGCTGCAGTCACTGTTTGGGCAGATGTGTCTATGTGTGCGCCTGTGGACTCCAGCAACAGCTCGTAGGCCACGGGGAGCATCCAAATCTCTTTGGTGTTGTCTTGTCTGGCCTTCTCCTTTTATAGATGAGAAAACTGAGGCTCAGAAAGGGAAGGGACTTTCTCAAGGTCACACGGTGATTGGGCCTGAGTCAGTAGCTTTCGGGTCTGTCTTTTCCCTGCCAGGGCAAACAGACACCAGATGATCTGAAGTAAGAAGGATCCATGTGGTCATCTGGTCTACCCCTTTGTGTTATAGATGGGGAAACAGGGAAGAGACAGGGGCCTGATCAAATAAGCCCAATTAACAGTGGCCATACTTAGTGGCTCCCAACTGTGTAGAGCTGGAAGGTCACTGCTCCATCAGTGTACCCCTCCCCACCCCTTCCAACCCCCACCAATCTCAGGTCAGCACATCCTAGCCACAGTACTACTCCTGGGGAGAGGAAGCTGCTGTTCTATTGACCTAGGCCTGAGCCCCTGCTCCGCCTGCCTTGTCCTGCCAGGAATGCAAACCACTACCCTTGGGATTCTGTTGAGGGGACCATGGGTGGGCTCTTGTGACCTCCTCTCTGGATATGGTCTGGGCTGCAGGGTAGGGGCCTCCCTAGTAGGACCATGTATGTGTGGGTCTGAAACTAGAGTCTTGCAAAGAAAATGCTCAGAAGGAAAACTCAGAAGAAAGAAAATGATTTTATTTGGGGGGTAAGAGGGGAACAGAGGCATTTTCTCTTTATTTAACAGTCTCAGCTGGGCCTGGTATATTAAAGACAATTTAATGTGATAATGTTAAAAAAATGACCCTTCACCCAGCAAATAAGAGTGTTCGATAAAAAGGAGATCAACCATAACGCCCAAAATCAATCTTCCAAAGATGGAAATTTCCCTTTGTCTATTTCTGAGCTGGAAATTGATTAACTTTTCATAGGATCTACAAGTTTTCCCCCACGCCTCTGATTCAGTGTCAAGGAAAGGCCCACTTTAGCTGGGCCCTGCTTGGCAGATTTATGAAATGGACTTTAAACACATTAAATTTTAAAGAGGAAATCATAGTCCAATTACCACGCTTGTTAATGGCTGCAGGTGCCTCAGGGCATGACTCTGCCAGGTTAGAGCCGTGCACCCAGGAATGTTCTGTTTACCTGGCAGCTACCTGGATCCACGTGGGCCTGGGGCACCGAGATCCCACGGCTGCCTCTGTCTGGGGCAAGACAGAGATGCCTGCCCTCTGGGCTCCCCACACAGCCTGCACTGTGGGGAATCGAACTGCTAGGTGGCTCTTCTCTCAGGTAACCGTGACCAGCAGGACCTGGGCTCTCCCCGGAGCAGCGTGGGTCATTGGTGGGCCTCTGGTCCTGGCCCATAGGTCTTAGCCATAGCCGGGGGCTGAGGGTTGATGAAGTAGTGACATGAAGGCTGGTGTGTGTCTGGGAGGTTTTCCAGAGTGTGGGCCATGGATGGACTTGCCCGTGATGCCAGATATGAGTGAGCAGAGCAGGGCCTGCAAGTGCCTTAGGATCTGTGGTTCCCCACCCACTCCCTGGAAGCCAGCTCTGAACTGGCCGGACCTGAGAAGGGGGCCCTGCATGGGGAAGTGTCTGGATAATTGCTCTACTCAGAGTTTTTGGGCACTTGCTGTCCCCACAGTCCTTGAGAGGATCAGGTGGAGTTGGTGCTGGGAGCTGTCCTCCCAGGGAGCCCTGTGTAGTGTGAGGAGAGCTGGTCCATGCACCCCTGGCACCCTGGTTGCATGTGAGTTCACCACATCCTAGGCAATGAGCGCTCCGCAGGCAAACCATTCGATTTCTTGGAGCCTCCGCTTCCTCATCTAAAAATACCCGATAAGTGGGGATAGCAGCAGCACCTGCCACACAGCAAAAGGTGGCTGAAAGGTTTAAGGAAGAAATAACAACAATAGAGGTGATGGTGACAAAGGGATGCTAATGGCTGTCACCTTCTGAGAACATACCACCTGCTGGGCACTGGGCTGAGAACTGCACACCTCTTTGCTCGTCTAACCCTCCTGATGACCCTGTGACAGTCACAGACTAGAAAAGGGGCACAGGGCCAGGCAGTTGTCTGCCTAGACCCCCTAGGCCCCCGTAAGTGCTGGAGTGGACCTGACTTCAGGAAGTTTGACTGTGAAGTCTGTGTTCGTAGCTACTCTACTGAAGAGTAAGGGACATGCCTGTGCAGGGCGCATTGCAGGTAAAGGGCCTCGCTTAGTGCCAAGCCCCGAGTGGGTGCTCTAAGTGCCATGGCCCTCCCTAGCCTGGCCTTCCTGGTGACCTGGTCACAGTTTTGATGAGGTCACTGCTGTGCCCTGTGAAGGGTCTTTTTAAAGTAGTATCAAAGGTGGGGAACCATCCCGTAACTTTCCTCGGCGGGTAGGGCACTCTGTGGTCTCGGGGGCAGAGCTGCCCCAGGGCGGCTGACCTAGCTTCCCTCCATGTCTTTGCACCTGGTGTGGCTCTGGGACGCCAGGCTCTCAGACCCAAACCAGCAGAGCAGGAGCAGGAATGCAGACCCCTGGGCCCATCCAGCCCGCCTTTCCGCCACCGGCACCCAACAGGCCTGTCCTGCAGCTGGTGTGCCTGCTGCCCTGGGTTGCTCCTTCCTTGTTTCTTTTTGCTGCAAATGCTTATGGCCCTTGTACCACCTGGTAGCTTGGCAAATGGCCACATGTGCTGTGTTTGGGAGGGAGGCAAAGCACAGACTCCATCTGAGTGTTTTCTCAAAGGGGAGAGCAGTGCTCTGGGGGTGGCCACAGGGCTGCCTCCAAGCCACAGGCTGGAGTGTTACAGCTCCCAAAGCTCTTGGTGAAAACCAAGTCTGCTCTCTTTGAACCTTCCTGCTGAGGACAGTAAAGGACTCAGGAAGAAAAGACTCGTTTCCTAATGAAAGCCTCAGAGCTCAGCCTGTATACACTGTGCGTTTCGCCAGCTAGCTCAGAGCTTGCTGGTAAATATTGGCTGAAGGTGGCTGGTGGGAAAGAGACACTGACATCATTGTGTTTGTCAGATATTTCCAAGTGTTCAACACAAGCTCTCTGACTCCTGGGAGATGTTTTCTCTTGCAGGAGCAAGGCCCCCTCAGCGTCCCATTTCAGAGAGAGTGACAAACGACTCTTCCCACATGGGTCTGCTGGTTCTCTTTCTACACACCCTGAATGGAAAATTGGATCCCCCCGTAATGTGGTTTCACCCAGTGCTGTACCCACCTGGGCCAGCTCAGAGCTGCCGAGGTGGCCGTCTCCATCTGCATCGAAGTCCTTGAACAGAGATTCCACCAGGAGGCGCTTCTGGGAGGCGGGCTCTTGTCTGCTGTCCCCTTCATGCAGCGGCTGCAGGCGGCTCTGCAGTGCCAGAAGGACCTTCTTCAGGTGGGCGTAGTCGGCCATGGTGCATGGGTCACCTGGAAGAGGAGATGGGGTTACTCCAGTCAGACTCCTCCCCCGGTCTTGAAAAGACCTCCCTCCACCCCACCTGCTAGATGCAGTGCAAGGCGCAGCCCGAGTGCATGAGACCTATCCATGCGGCTGACCACCAGTCCATGCCACAGACGTTCACTGAGCACCGGATACAAGCCACACATGATGCAAACGCTGGGAGGAGCCCGTCCGTTCACCCTGCACGTGCTGATCGAGCACCTTCTACAGCCAGACACAGAGTGATGGGTAGACAGGATGGGAGTCTTCATTTGGGGGATTTCACAGTGCAGCCCCACAGCAGCTTTAGGAAAGCTGGCCCCAATTCCACTTCGCAACGGCTCATCTTTGTCTTAATCCTACTTTAAAGGCTCCTTTGGAATCCGTGGCCTCATAGATCAGGGAGTTGCAGTTAACAGGACTAATAAGCCTTGCTTAAGATAATTAGAAACACTCCCAGGGCTGGATTACTTCAAGACGAACATGTGTACACAAGCCCACGACCAAGAAACAAAAGGCAGCTTTTACAAAAGTCAGCCCGCAGCACACAGCCCATTGCTCTCAGGTCTTTCTTGCTGTGCTTGGTCCACAGCATCAGAACCACACAG
>SJYV01029923.1:0-10878 GCA_006410875.1 Neotragus pygmaeus
TCTTTGCCACCCCATGGACTGTAGCCTGCCAGGCTCCTCTGTCCATGGGATTCTCCAGGCAAGAGTACTTCAGTGGGTTGCCATTTCCTTCTCCAGGACATCTGCCCAACACAGGGATTGAACCCACATCTCCTGCACTTCAGGTAGATTCTTTTACCACTGTGCTACCATGAAAATATCCTTACTATTCATAACTACAAAATTTGAAAGTCTGTAAGTTGAACTTACCAGCTTAGGTTTACTCAACAAGGAAGATACAATGAAACTTGCCCATTTCCAAAGCAAGTGCTCTGACTGGTTTTAGGAACTCTGTGATGACACACAGAAATTAACTAAGAAGACTTTCAGCTGTGCTTTTTGAAATCACCTACATAAGCCTCTGAAAGGAAGGTGAAAAGTGAAAGCTTCTGCAATGCAGGAGACCTGGGTTCAGTTTCTGGGTACAGAAGATCTCCTGGAGAAGGAAAAGGCTACTCACCCCAGTATTCTGGCCTAGAGAATTCCATGGACTATATAGTCCATGGGGTTGCAAAGAGTTGGACACGACTGAGCAACTTTCATTTTCACTTTCATGAAATGATCCATACGAACCTCTACTATTGATCAAATCAGCAAATTCACTCTCAGAGGCAATTGGAAAATCCGAGTCGGGCTTTTGGTGGGTCTGAAGTTGAAGTCTACATTTTGATAGAACACTTTTAGATGCATGTGGAGAAAATCACTCCAGTGAATTTTTACACACACTCATGTAGGGCTTCCCTGGTGGCTCAGTGGTAAAGAATCTGCCTGCCAATGTAGGAGGCCCAGGAGACACAGGTTCAATACCTGGGTTGGGAAGATCCTCTGGAAGAGGAAATGGCAACCCACTCCAATCTTCTTGCCTGGAGAATCCTATGGACAGAGGAGCCTGGAAAAGAAAAAGTCAAAATATATTGGAGATAACATACTTTTGTATAGAGAAAATCCTGATGAAACCACAAGTATTACAATTAATAATAAATCTTGCAGAATACAAGATAAATATTTAAAAATTCAATCACATTTCTATACAGTGGCAACAAATGTTCTGAAAATGAGGTTNGAGTCAGACAGGATTCAGTGGCTGAACATCTATGTGTACACCCACACACACCCACGCACAGAGAAGATAATGGTTTACCTTATAGAATCAAGCACAGATAGTATAGTGTGTCTGTAGAAGAGACTGGAAACAGTAGTCGAAAAGCTCTTGGGATACTAGCACACCCCCCTTCCTGATCTGACCCCACTCAGCGAATGTGCTCCATCCATTTTCCTTTACAGTTCAACCTGAAGGCACTCATGAAGCCTCCAAGTTACACGTTCTCCATCTAAGCAACTAGCCCTAAGCAAATAGTGTTTCTCAACCCTCCTTACAACTCTTTCCCCCGTAGATTACAGTTTCTTGATTTATGGTCAAGATGGCTCGTGAAGCATATTAACACTATCCTACCTGCTCTGAACACATGGAAATAATAGATGACACATATAAATTACCCAACCAGTATTTTGCTAAGCTCCAAAGCTGGAAAGAAAATATTCAGGTGCCAAAAATGAAGAAGAAACTCAGAGTCCTGAACTTGCGGTCAAATTGAAGAGTATGGTCCCAGTTCGCTTATAAGCTGGCTCACTGGTCACCACCCTGCCTGGAGGCAGGAGAATATAGGACAGAAATCTAAAAGCAGCAGGAAGACAGTAAGCCCAAAAAGAAGAATCGCCTGTCCTGTGACCTGGGACGAGTCCATCTCAAGCCACTAGTTGGACGCTTGCTGCCCCAAGCCACGGTAAAAACAGGAATTGATGTGACAGGTGAGATTCCCAAAGGTACATAGTGGTGGGTACAGAGTTCAAATAGAGAAACCCATGGGGTACAGAGACCTAACTCAGGACACCCTGGATTAGTTTATAGCCAGTGAACTCTGCAGTGTACGAAATGAAGTGAAGTGAAAATCATTCAGTCATGTCCAACTCTTTGTGACTGCATGGACTATAAAGTCCATGGGATTCTCTAGGCCAGAATCCTGGAGTAGGTAGCCTTTCCCTTCTTCAGGGGATCTTCCTAATTCAGGGATCGAACTCAGGTCTCTCGCATTGCAGGTGGTTTCTTTACCAGCTGCCCAAAACTTTACGTCAATGCCTCAGATCCTGCAGGGAAGAGAATGCCCATGGGAAATGACCTAGAACCTGAGAATTACAAAACATACAACAGTGAAAATTACAGTCTATGGATTAAAAGTTAGGAGAAATCGACTTTATGAAACCACATAAATCTGAGAAGTCTGTAAGGTAATTAACAGTAAAAGTATTTAATATCTTCAAAAGTATAAAGGAACACCACCCCTAAACCCAGAAATGACAAGGAAAAAAAAAACATGTAGGACAAGTTAAGGATTAAAAAAAAATGTTTTATTAAAAAAATTAAGAAACATATGTAAAAAATACAATGATTGAAAATTTTATTTTTAATTTCAGTAACCAAGTAAAACAGTATGCTTGACACAGAAAACAATAGAATTAAACAGCTGGGAGATAGAGAAATGCTACAAGTATGTCTTTCAGAAAGATTATTAGAAATGCAAAAACTAATTGAAAATAGAGAAGTTTCAAACTCCTCTATTGGAAGACAAGATGGAAAGAACATAGGACACTGTAGGAATGCAATTTTTGAAGTGTTAATGGCTGAAGTGCACCTAGAACCTGATGCAATAGCTGTAATTTGTTTGGAAGAGTGGAATCAATAGATGTGTTATTTTTTCTTCCTGCTTTTGCCATGGGTTCTGCCTCAAACTTAGACAAGGCTAGAGCTTCAGCAACCATATTGTGACCATGAAGTGACCTACAGGCTCCTGAAACAGAAATATATCAGGAAACTGGGTACTTATACTGTGGGAGCTTCCATATCATCAGCCTGATTCTGACTTTATTAATGAATGAGAAAACTAAAACTGATTAGTTTATGCCTTTATTTTTAGGGACATTCTATTACTGATAGACGACATAATCTTTGTCAGATTCAGCAAACAGATTTTCAGGTATCTAAAAATTGAGAGAATTCTAACCACAGATTTTCTCCTATACTGAAAGTATAGGAGATAATTTAGTAGGAAAATTAAGTCAGAAGAATAGAGAAGAGAGAAGTAATGATTATTAAGCATGTTGGCAATACACACTGGGAATGTTAAAGGAAAAGTGACTTTATATAATAATACTCATGATACTGTTAGTTAATCTTTTGTGCATACAATTGAGTTAGAAATAAAATATTGGATAATACCTGAGTATTTAGGGGAAATGAGTAGGATTCACAGTGAATTAAAAGACCTTGAAGTCTTCACCTTGTTTCAGGGGGGAATGCAGATACTGATGTGCTTTAAACTTCGTTTAAATACGTAAATTCAAAATGTAAGAGTAGCTGTATAACTGTCAGAACTCCTTCTAGCCCTTAACCTTTGCCCTGCACACCTGCAGAGATCAATTCAGGTGTGCACACCTGGTTCATGCAGCACTGACTGGAGAGCGGGACTACTGAGTAAAGCCACAGCTACCAGTGGTCTATTCTTGAGATGGCCAGGGGCGGGCAGTGATTCAGAGAAGATAGTAATGGATGCAGCCAGCACTCCTGAAGATGGCCTTCACCCTCTGTGACCATAAGCAACCCTTTTCTCCATCATCGACAGAGTAATTCTAGAAAGGTCAAAAAACCACTTCTCAACTCCCCTTCTTGATATAGTAGAGTTAATTCACACCCTACTTCCCATATATAGGGTTCATTTGTTCAATAAAGTCATGAGTGTAAATGCTCTTTATAAATGCTATATGGTGACCTAAATGGAATGGAAATCAAAACAACAACAACAACAACAACAAGGACTATACACACACACACACACACACACACACACACACACACACATAGCTGATTCACTTTGCTCTGCAGTAGAAGTTAATGCAACATTATAGATCAATTAGACTCCAATACAAATTAATTTTAAAAAAGAGGTGTTTTACAAACTTCTCATGGTGTTATTTTACATTCCAATGCTTTGTCCAATGCTTTTTGTCTTTTTCATCCCAGAAGTGAGACTTTCTTCCAGAATAAAAGCAGCCATTTACCTTTATATAGGATGTTACACTTTCCTCTTGAGCCCCATAGGAGATACTCAGTGAACTTTGCAGTAATAGAGAGGAGTCATCGACAGGGAGTTGCTGGCTTCCTCCATGGGAGGAAGAAAACTGGAGAAGTCTTGAGGAAATGGATGATCGACGTCAGGCAGTGGGAGTGAGTCACAGAAAAAAATGCAGGAATCATAGCTTATGGCCAAAGGAGGGTTGGGTGAGGCTGTAGCTGGCAAGCCTCTCTGTTTGTTGTCTTGCTGTACTACAAAGAGAAGCATGGAGAATCTTTCTTTTTCCTACTGACATATCCCTTATTTAAAGTGACACAAATTTCACTCACTGTCTTTGAGAATGACTGTCTAAAACAATCCAGCTTGTTTTACTTTTTGTACTTTAAATCCTCCTAATCCACTCTCTCTTGGCTTGGAGCGCTTTCTGGAACAGAAAGTGTGCCAGGCGCCGGCTCCTGCTGACTCTGCCAGGCACATGGCGTGCCTGAGTCTCTGGTCTTGCTTCTGAGCCCTCCAGGGAGCTTTCTGGTAGGGACTCTCTCTGTGGTCCAGCAAGAGCAGCCTCCTTCAACGCCCTGAACTCCTGCCTTCTGCCTTTCATAACTTTCCGCCACAAGAATTCGTTGAGTCTTCTCTCTGTGCCCGTCTGTCCCCGGCTCTCTCACTAGCCCATTCCTGTTCTTCCCCGTGTAAGCCTCTGATGGCGTTTTGTGATTTCTTCCTTGACCTGGCTGCCTTTTCGCAAGTTGGGTCAGTGATCCAGTTCTTATCTCTTGGTTCCTCTGGCAAGAAATGCACGTTGTTGCCATTCAATCTTTAAGGGAACTCAAGGAGAAGAGTTCACCCACATTGAGTAGGTATTTTTGTACCACCTTTTTTGGTACTATTATCTCTAAACTTCCAAACAACTCCATGAGCTTTATCATTCTTGATTCAGAGGTGAAGAGACAAGAGTGTGTCCCACACTCTTTAAAGAAGAGGACAAAACTTCAAACAAAAGTGCAACCCTGAAGTTCCCAATGAATTGATTTTCAATTCATTGAAAATGCTTCTCTTTGTATGGATTTGCTGTCTTCAAGTGGATAGAAAGAGCTTTAACTAACAGCCAGCTCTAAGCAGGTTAAGCAGGTACTCATTCTATGCCAGGGTTGTTTCTAAACACTCCTTGTGCTAATTTCCTTTGCAGCTGTTCAGTCACTAACCCATGTCTGACTCTTTGTGACCCCATGCACTGTGGCATGCCAAGCTCCCCTGTCCTTTGCTAGCTCCTGGAGTTTGCTCAAATTCATGTCTACTTAGTTGGTGATGCTATCTAGCCAGTCTCATCCTCTGCTGCCTTTCTCCTTTGGCCTTTAACCTTTCCCAGCATCGGGATTTTTCCCAATGTGTAGTCTCTTTGCATAAGGTGGCCAGAGTTTTGGAGCTTCAGCTTCAGTATCAGTCCTTCCAGTGAATATTCAGAGTTGATTTCCTTTAGGACTGACTGGTTTGATTTCCTTGCCCTCTACGGGATTTTCAAGAGTCTTCTCCAGCACCATAATTTGAAAGCATCAATTCTTCAGTGCTCAGCCTTCTTTGTGGTCTATGTTTGCATGTAACTCACACCTTTGAATGCTCAATAACAAAGGAGTTAAATAACTTGCCCAATGTCTCACAGCTAGTATGTGGTCACGATTCAAACTCAGACAACTGGAGTCTTAAAGTCATGTTATTTACAACCATGATATCACATGATATTGATATCACTACTACCAAGCTTAATTTTGTACATGTTGGGTTTCAAGGGTTTAATAGCCATGTAAATAGGAATTCCTAATAGTCCATTAAGTTGAGAGTTCAGAAACTGGGCAGGACCCTGCAGGACTCTTGGGCACCGCTGCCTTTTAAAGAAAGAATTGCTAATCAGGAAAGGGAGGGAATGCAGAGACAAGGGAGGAGCAGCCAGGAAACACTAGCATAGCCTTGGGGCAGAGCCCAGGTTCCCAGAAGACTCAGAGTTACTTGAACTGCAAGCCGATCAAACCAGTCAGCTCTAAAGGAAATCAACCCTTATATTCATTGGAAGGACTGATGCTGAAGCTGAAGCTCCAATACTTTGGCCACCTGATGCAAGGAATCAATTCATTAGAAAAAGACCTTGATGCTGGGAAAGACTGAGGGCAGGAGGAGAAGGGGGTGGCAGAGGATGACATGATTAAATAGGATCACCTATGATTCAATGGACATAAGTTTGAGTAAGCTCCGGGAGATAGTGAAAGACAGGGAAGCCTGGAGCACTGCAATCCATGGGGTCACAAAGGATTGGACATGACTTAGGACTTCCCTGGTGGCTCAGATGGTAAATCATCTGTCTACAATGTGGGAGACCCGGGTTCGAATCCTGGGTCGGGAAGATCCGCTGGAGAAGGAAATGGCAATCCTCTCCAGTACTATTGCCTGGAAAATCCCATGGACAGAGGAACCTGGTAGACTACAGTCCATGGGGTCACAAAGAGCCAGACAAGACTGAGCGACTTCACTTTCACTTTCTAGCACTGAAAAACATCAAGGGTCCAGGCTCCCAGTCAAGGTATAAACATGGCAGTATCATTAAACTCTTTATAGAATAAAGCCTCCAACAATGGAAGATGTTAACATTCTTCATTCCAGATTAGATTGCAGTTTGATAACCTCAAAAATATCATCAAGAGGCCATCTGAGGCCAAAGTCAAACAACCAGAGAAGCTCATTAAGAGAAGAAATGGAGACACAGGCATAGAGAACATTATGGACACCAGCCGGGAGAGAGGAGGTGGGATGAATTGGGAGATTGGAATCGACACACTACCATTGATTCTAGCGTATCTTCAAATGGGAAGAAATCCAAGAAAAGAGAAGATAGATGTACATGTATGGCTGATTCACTTTGCTGTGCAGCAGAAATGAACAACACTGTAAAGCAACTATGCTTCAATAAAAATTAAAAAGGAGAGAGAGGATCACCAGAGGCCAGATTAAAGGAGTACAGGCTCTGCACACACCCTAATGCTTACCAGAAACTTCACCCTTGAACTATTATTGTAAAACTCCTCGCTCCTCTCAGTTGGGGCACACAGTTTTGAGGGGTGTGAACCCATTGCATCCTCCTTTGGCCGGCAAAGGAATAAAGCCAGTCTTTTCTGCTTCACCTAAAACTCTCTCCAAGATTCTCTTCTGCACCAGAGGCCAAGTTTTTGGCATCAGGACCAAGTTAAGAATGAAAGAAGAGGCAGTTGCATCCTTGTCAACAGATATAAATGTAGAAGAAAAAAACAATCCAGTGGAATGAGATCTTAGAGAAGACTCAAGGATTTAGCAGTAAGGAATCTGCTCACTCATTTTTATACTAACTCACTGACTAATTCTTTTAGACTATTTTCTGGCTATCTCTTGTGGACCTATCACGTCAGTCTCCGGCGAAATAACAGGGACTTGTTTAACGGATTAGAAACTTCATAAAGGAAATGTTGGCTAACTGTCATTAAAAACATGGAAAACTAAGTATATCATATACTGTATAGCAAACACATTGCTGCCTGCATGATATACATTTATGATTAAAGCCATTTTAAATGACTTCGTGTCAGAGACAGTGAGAAACAACAAAAATGTCAGGTTCCCTCTGCGGTACAGCTATTACCCACTTCTCTGTGGCTTCGTAGTTCAGTGTGCTCTTGATCACACTCCACTCTTCTTGCATCTGCGAATTCTTAGAAGATAGGTAGGCTTACTTACGAAAAGTGTATGATTTGTTATTATATAAAGATAATTATTGATGTCATATGGGCTGAAGGAATGCCTCATAAATATTTTCTAAATAGCCAGCTAAAGTCTAGAAATGTCTGCTATGGAAATGTCGACAGCTTATAAGCAAAAAGGCCATTTAATTATCTCTGCCGACTATTCTCGCATGGACTCTGATGGGGGAAATTATCACATGTTTAATGAACCTAAGGGGATATTCCTTCTCATACAAACCACGTCCCTGTCTCTATTACAACACTTATCTCTTTGTCCTTGCCCTGCCTTAATTTGTGTACTCTTCTTGTCTCCCACACCCCTTTAATTTACAAGCTCCCTGAGAGCCGAAAATCTCTTTGCGGAAGGAAGACAAAGTGGAAGAGACGTGAGCCGTAGAAGCAAACAAAACTTTTTTTTTTTTGCTATAACTGACCTCAGCCACTTAGTGTGACAGGACCTTGGTTCCCTAGCTTGTAAATAACATCTTCAGTACCCACCAGGGAGGTGGGTGGTAAGGCTTAAATACAATTATACGGGAGAAAGGACCCAGAGGTGTTTGAATTCTGGAAGTTTCCTTGGGATATATACGGATGTGAATTGAAGTATAGTGAGAAGAATCAAATACAATGGCAGCTTGGCCATAATTAAATATATCCATATTGAGGAGCTTTTGAGGGTTTTGGAACATTTATATATGCTTCCAAATTGTGAGCAACGTATTTACCAGCGGGCAGAGGTGTGCCTTTCTTCTGGGGAGAATGTCCACTGATTCTATCATTTTTAAGGGTACATGTGACCACCTGGTACAAAGGGGCTTGTGAAAGAAGATGGAGCAATGAGGGCTGCCTCAATCAGATCCCCCTTTAAGCCTGAGCATGCCACCCTGCGGCAGGGAGTTTGCTCTCTAAACAGCAGCCAGCAGCCAGCTCCTTCAGCATCTTTCCCACCATAAAGAGCAGGTCTGCCTGAGGTCATGTCCTTCCCAGGAACACAGCATCTTTCATTGAGCCAGGTGGGAATAAAGGCCTGCCCACTTCTCCTTGACATGGTTACTCTGATAGGTGTCACTCTCCCCAGAGAGCCTCAGGCTACCCAAGGCATCCTGGTACCTACATCAATGCCCCTTTCCCCAGATGCGTTGATCCTGATAAATACCTTTCACCCTGGACTTCATGTCAAAATCTCCTTCTGGAGAATTTGACCTGTGAGGGGAAATAAATACAAAGAAAAATAGAAAATCATGTGAAAGTAAAAGCTCGGGAAAGAGCCCCAAGAAGGTGGAGGTGGTTATCAGAGTCAAATATAGCAGAAAGTTCAAGATAAGGGCAAAAGTGGTTCAGTAGGACGGGCAACTAATTCATAGAGCCCAC
The DNA here is from genome assembly GCA_006410875.1 of Neotragus pygmaeus. Lineage (NCBI taxonomy): Eukaryota > Metazoa > Chordata > Mammalia > Artiodactyla > Bovidae > Neotragus > Neotragus pygmaeus. Next base: position 9,275 of record SJYV01029923.1, read on the forward strand.
AGAAATCAGTCTGTGGGGCCAATATGAAAGCTTTGGGGAAGATATTTGATAAGCCATTGGGATATGAGAAACGGGAGACAGCTTGTTAGAACCCTTCTTTTGAGACAAGAATGCATGGGGAGGGGATGTGTCACAGGGTCAAGGAGAGACTTGAGCAAGTTGATCATTTGCAGAGATAATTTTGAAAAGTCCTTTCTTGCAAACCACATCTTCCCCTTTCGACATGTCTGAAAAAAACCTTGGCAAGGACAGCCTTCAAATCTCCCCCAACTTATTAAGTCAAGTAATGGGCTTTCAGAATATAGGAAGTTCAAAAGGCTGTCAGGTTGGAGCCAGACATCTCAGGAATGTGCATGCCCCCAAGAGGAGGCAGAGCATCCATTAAGACACATCAGGCTGCCCTTATCGGAGCGCCCCATCGGCCAGTCAAAGGACAGGTTATTGTGTATGCCAGGTTGCTCAGAAACAGCCCCTCTAAAGTTAACTGAGAACCGCAGGCTCAACCCTCCCCTCCAACTCTGATCAAACAAAGCACAGAACTCTGCAGTTTGGGCAGGAAGAAAAGCACTGGATGAAGATTCTACCTTGTAGCAAGACAACTGAATCAAGAAGTCACAAGAAGTCAAACTCCTGGGCCCCTGGTTTCTACACCACCTCAGTGACAGCTTTTCGGGGGAGAAGACTCAGCACCATCAGGAAGAATCCCAGCTTGAGTAGACACACCATCTTACCTTGGTTCCTTTAGTACTGCTGAGGTTTGCCAGCATTTTCTTAAAAGTGAGAGGCCAAAGATCAGTGGCAGAATGCAAAGACACCAATGGTCCATAATAAGCTACACAAAAGTACTGGCATAGACAGTCTTTTGCTGAAAAGACCCTGTTTCAGCTACAAAAGGCTGAACTCTTCGATGGACATCATCACCCTCCTCCTTTCCAGCCCCAAGTCCTCTGGCCACCATGGCCATCTTGTTTTTCTAACTTCACCAGTGGTAGTGTAATGGAATTGGATATTCTACCCAAGAAAGCACACACACACACACACACACACACACACACACACACAGAACACTTATTAAGGCTCAGACTCTTTATACAAACCCATGCCCTAAAGGACTTCCCACTTAGTCTTCCCCTGGAAATCTTTACCATTGAGCTTCAAAACAGAGAGGGTGAAATAAATGATCTTATCTTTTCAATCTTGACAAATGCTAACAAGTCCATGATTCCTGATGCTAACCGGAAGTTCTGTATCTTATGCAACTGATAGTGACAAGTTTCACTCATCTAAGACAGATACTTCATTTTGTTAGAAGGCAAAAAAAACAACAAGAAATATGTTATCATTTGATACTTTGTAAGAATAGTTTGCTTTATAATGATGATGACAGCTGGACGACCTTTCTACATTTGTGAAGTGCTTTCCCATTTCTCATGATCTCATTTAATCCCCAGAGCAGGGCTGACATCCCTTCTACCTACTTCACAAGTTAAAAAAAGTGAGGCTTCTAAAAAGTGACAAAGCTGTCCTACTCAAAGCAGTGAGTCCACATGGAACCCAGAACGTGCCAATTCCCAGTCCGTGGTTGCTGCAAAAAAAAAAAAAAA
>SJYV01029923.1:11138-35644 GCA_006410875.1 Neotragus pygmaeus
TGAGCCAGGTGGGAATAAAGGCCTGCCCACTTCTCCTTGACATGGTTACTCTGATAGGTGTCACTCTCCCCAGAGAGCCTCAGGCTACCCAAGGCATCCTGGTACCTACATCAATGCCCCTTTCCCCAGATGCGTTGATCCTGATAAATACCTTTCACCCTGGACTTCATGTCAAAATCTCCTTCTGGAGAATTTGACCTGTGAGGGGAAATAAATACAAAGAAAAATAGAAAATCATGTGAAAGTAAAAGCTCGGGAAAGAGCCCCAAGAAGGTGGAGGTGGTTATCAGAGTCAAATATAGCAGAAAGTTCAAGATAAGGGCAAAAGTGGTTCAGTAGGACGGGCAACTAATTCATAGAGCCCACAGAAATCAGTCTGTGGGGCCAATATGAAAGCTTTGGGGAAGATATTTGATAAGCCATTGGGATATGAGAAACGGGAGACAGCTTGTTAGAACCCTTCTTTTGAGACAAGAATGCATGGGGAGGGGATGTGTCACAGGGTCAAGGAGAGACTTGAGCAAGTTGATCATTTGCAGAGATAATTTTGAAAAGTCCTTTCTTGCAAACCACATCTTCCCCTTTCGACATGTCTGAAAAAAACCTTGGCAAGGACAGCCTTCAAATCTCCCCCAACTTATTAAGTCAAGTAATGGGCTTTCAGAATATAGGAAGTTCAAAAGGCTGTCAGGTTGGAGCCAGACATCTCAGGAATGTGCATGCCCCCAAGAGGAGGCAGAGCATCCATTAAGACACATCAGGCTGCCCTTATCGGAGCGCCCCATCGGCCAGTCAAAGGACAGGTTATTGTGTATGCCAGGTTGCTCAGAAACAGCCCCTCTAAAGTTAACTGAGAACCGCAGGCTCAACCCTCCCCTCCAACTCTGATCAAACAAAGCACAGAACTCTGCAGTTTGGGCAGGAAGAAAAGCACTGGATGAAGATTCTACCTTGTAGCAAGACAACTGAATCAAGAAGTCACAAGAAGTCAAACTCCTGGGCCCCTGGTTTCTACACCACCTCAGTGACAGCTTTTCGGGGGAGAAGACTCAGCACCATCAGGAAGAATCCCAGCTTGAGTAGACACACCATCTTACCTTGGTTCCTTTAGTACTGCTGAGGTTTGCCAGCATTTTCTTAAAAGTGAGAGGCCAAAGATCAGTGGCAGAATGCAAAGACACCAATGGTCCATAATAAGCTACACAGAAGTACTGACACAGACAGTCTTTTGCTGAAAAGACCCTGTTTCAGCTACAAAAGGCTGAACTCTTCGATGGACATCATCACCCTCCTCCTTTCCAGCCCCAAGTCCTCTGGCCACCATGGCCATCTTGTTTTTCTAACTTCACCAGTGGTAGTGTAATGGAATTGGATATTCTACCCAAGAAAGCACACACACACACACACACACACACACACACACACACAGAACACTTATTAAGGCTCAGACTCTTTATACAAACCCATGCCCTAAAGGACTTCCCACTTAGTCTTCCCCTGGAAATCTTTACCATTGAGCTTCAAAACAGAGAGGGTGAAATAAATGATCTTATCTTTTCAATCTTGACAAATGCTAACAAGTCCATGATTCCTGATGCTAACCGGAAGTTCTGTATCTTATGCAACTGATAGTGACAAGTTTCACTCATCTAAGACAGATACTTCATTTTGTTAGAAGGCAAAAAAAAAAACCACAAGAAATATGTTATCATTTGATACTTTGTAAGAATAGTTTGCTTTATAATGATGATGACAGCTGGACGACCTTTCTACATTTGTGAAGTGCTTTCCCATTTCTCATGATCTCGTTTAATCCCCAGAGCAGGGCTGACATCCCTTCTACCTACTTCACAAGTTAAAAAAAGTGAGGCTTCTAAAAAGTGACAAAGCTGTCCTACTCAAAGCAGTGAGTCCACATGGAACCCAGAACGTGCCAATTCCCAGTCCGTGGTTGCTGCAAAAAAAAAAAAAAAAAAACACTTCTCGAAAATATTTCATATAATTATTGCATAAGCCACCTTTGCAAACTTGTAAAAGAACTGCCACTTAAGTGCATGTTTTCCATGATGGAAATTTCTCTTTTCAAAATTTTTATTTCATTTTTAACTGGAGGATAATCACTTTACAGTGTTGTGTTGGTTTCTGCCATACATTGACATAAATCAGCCAGAGGTGTACATATGTCCTCTCCTTCTTGACCCTCCCTCCCACCTCCTTCTTCCTCCTACCCCTCTAGGCTGTTACAGAAAACTGAATTTGGGTTCCCTGCATCCTAGAGCAAATTCCCGCTATCTATATATTTTGCTTATGATAATATACACACTTCAGTGCTATGATCTCAAATCATCCCCTACTGTATCCAAAAGTCTGTTCTGATAGCTACATCTCCTTTGCTACTGCAAATAGGACCATCAGTACCATCTTTCTAGGAAGTTTCTTGTATGTCAGGCTCTTTAAGTTCTCCCAAAACTACTAAATTTCCATAGAAAGGAGTAAAACCAAATAAATAAATAAAATAGAAAGCTCTTTTATAAATAGTCTCATTAACAAATCAGGGCCCTCAGATTCTGGCAAAATAAATGTTTCAAAACGGGCTTCTCCCAAGAATGCCCTGTCCTCATGGCATGACCTGCACACACCACAGCCCAGGAGCACACACTCACGTCCACAGTGGCTGGGTTTACAATTTACATAGTGAGGCCAACCAACCAATTCTATTATTCAAACGTGTGAAACAAACCCAAGGAGAGGAGTACTTTAATCTTTTGCTTGGAAGCGACATTTGCAGCTCTTTTCACTTACTTTTCATTATTTCACCACAGGGGAACCGTTTCCAGGAATTATTATGTTAAGTGTTATATTAAAAAATGAGTCTTGGTATTTTTTTGCAATAAATATCAGCTCACATTTATTTTGAGAACAGGAATGCTCTCCAGAACTTACGTACATCGTCTGCTTCCAGAAGTGCAGACATGTTAGAAATGATAGAGAGTCGTGTCTTAAAAACATAGTGTGTGTGAGTGCTCTTAGCTGTGTTCTAGTTTTTGTGACCCTTTGGACTGTAGCCCACCAGGATTCTCTGCCCATGGAATTTTTCTGGCAAAAGTACTGGAGTGGATTGCCATTTCCTTCTTCAAGGGGTCTTTCTGACCTAGGTATCGAACTCACATCTCCTAGGTCTCCTGCACTGCAGGCAGATTCTTCACCACCAAGCCACTAGTGCGACTCTTTAAGAACATTACCAACAACCCAAACCTTCAGCTATTTGATGAGCACTTGCTATGTGCCAGCTCCCGTGCAAAACTCAGGAGACACAAAAATGAATAAGGTTTAGAGGTTGTGGGGAGGCCTGATCACAGAGGAGAAAGTGCAATAGCTTTGGAATCAGAGAGAGATGAATTTAGACACTGGCTTTGTTCATTCAGCCAAAATAACTTGTCCAAATCACATAAGCCTTCTCAGCCTCAGTTCCCCCTAACAAAATAAGAATAGTGATATTTGTTGTTCAGGATCTTGGGGATGCAGAAATAGATAAAGACCACCCAAAGGAGAACATTCAGAGGCTTCTGATTTAGAGCTTCTTACAGAAGGGTCAGATACCATCACCTGTGTTTGCCAGAGCCTCAAATGGCAGGGGAAGAGGAAGCTTGGTTGGAGTTATAAGTGAAGGCTTCAAGTATGCCCTGATTGGAGGCTATTGGCCTAGGCATGCCAGAGGTAGCTGACTATGAATAGGTTTTTATTTTATTTGTTTGAGGAGTATCTTTGGCTTTCTACGGTTGTTCATGAGTTTGAAAGGTAGAGACAGGAGGTAGGAAAACTGGTCATGGGTGACCAAATCCTAACCAATTGTCCTAACCAAGTTCTGGACCAAATTGCTGCAGAGGTTGCAGTTTGGTTTCCAGGGCTGGTTCCTGCAGAGGCTGTGGGTCAAGGTTTTGTTGTCAAATATGGTTTGGGCATTGCTCATTTGTTTATTCAGTATCTCAGGGACACAGGCAAGCATATAGACAGACATTCACAGACTAAACTTACTATGTGAAAATTATTATTATGTGACTCCATCGGAGAAGGAAGAAGCAAGAGTTAACTTGGAGTTACCAAGTCCTCTGAGAGTACTAAGGAAGTTAATAGCTCTGCTTACGGGTGTGAAGGATTTAGCATTTTTTTTTTTGTTAGGTCTTTGGATGATAAGTAAGATCAGACAAGGAGCTAAGGAAAAACCCTGCAGAATGAGGACGCCTTATGGCTGAGGACAGAGAGGAAGGCAAGAGGCAGGAAAGCAACCCCAGGTGCTCCAGGGCAAACATGAAAAAGCCAAGTGGAAGAGAAGACAGTGTCAGACTAGCTGTAGGTGAGTGAGCTTCGAATGCAAACTCGGACTTTGCTGATATCAGGGAGGAAATCAGTTCAGTTCAGTTCAGTCACTCAGTCATGTCCAACTCTTTGCAACCCCATGAACTGCAGCACGCCAGGCCTCCCTGTCCATCACCAACTCCCGGAGTCCACCCAAACCCATGTCCATTGTGTCGGTGATGCCATCCAACCATCTCATCCGCTGTCGTCCCCTTCTCCTGCCCTCAATCTTTCCCAGCATCAGGGTCTTTTCAAGTGAGTCAGCTCTCCGCATCAGGTGGCCAAAGTATTGGAGTTTCAGCTTCAACATCAGTCCCTCCAATGAACACCCCATGAACACTCATGGAGTAGCAAAAAGTTGGACACAACTTTCACATATATATTCATATTTTTATATCATGGCACTTATCTGATCATAAAAAGGCTCTTTACACAAAGTAAGCCCAAAAGGAAGGTGCCAGGACTTTGTAAAACTTCCATCTCCAGCCTATTCATTTCATCTTTGAACAGAGACCAAGCCAGAAAAGAAAATTAAAAGGCAGCCCCAGGGCGGTATCACTGCCTGGTCCTCATGCCATGCAAGGCTCTAGGAAGGAGGAGGCAACCTACACTTTGTAAATCCCTTTTGCTCCTGTTCCAGAGGCTAGAAAACCCAGAAATCAAGCCACTGATGGACTGACACTTATCTTGACCTTGCTATGAATTGGCTAGATCATATTTGACATTATGCTCAGAGTGAGGTGGTAGTCAGGAAAATTCAGCTGAAGGATGCAAGAATATTTGATTACAGGTTTCGAGAGAGAGATAGAGAGAGAGAGAGAGAGAGAGAGAGAGAGAGATGGACCAAAGATTGTGACAAGGTGGAAGAAAGTGTCAATTGATGACTGAGCTCTGTCCCAGAATTATAGTGAATTTAAGATCACTTGGAATCTAAAGTAGGTTCTGGGCCTGATACTATCTATTATTTCACATTCACCTGACCCCAAATTTGTTTCCATTTTACAGATGAGGAGACCAAGGAGTAAAAATATTAAGATAATTTCATGGTATCTTAGAGCCAGTATATTGTAGATCTGGGAGTCAAAACTCAAATGCAAACCCGATGGCTTTTCCATTTTATTGCCTTACTAAAGTATGGTTGTTGTGCCCAAAACAGTGCCTCGACATTGTTCCAGATAGTTCTCCCAAGGAGGAGGTCAGAGAGTAGGTTTAATTCTGAGCTTCTTAAGGAAAAAAAAAAAAGTGAAAACTTGCCCAATTGTTGCCAAGCATCCAGACAGGCTGAATTCTTTTCTCTTATCTCTGATTGTTGTTATTGTTGTTCAGTCGCTGAGTCATGTCAAACTCTCTTGCGACCCCATGGACTATAGCCCACCAGGCTCCTCTGTCCATAGAGTTTTCCAGGCGAGAATACTGGAGTGGGTTGGTAGGGGATCTTCCCAACCCAGGGATCAACCCCTTGTCTCCTGCACTGGCAGGTGGATTCTTTACCACTGAGCCACCAGGGAAGCTTATCTCTGATTACTCACCCACAGGACAGAAGAACAATCACAATAACTTCAAGAAGCGTGGAGATATTCTAAGAAAAACATTTCACATTCACTCCATGCTATTCAAGAAAATGATAGTTGATCAATCTGTGCTTTACATTCACTGCAGTATCAGCCCTTGAACTTCTCAAATTTCCAGCTGCTTGGGGACAGCTGCAGTGGAGTGTTCCTGACATCTATGCAACTTGTCTAAAGCTGAACTCGTCAATACTCTCCCCCACCTCTTCCCGAGTAGTCTCTTAGACTGTCTTCAACACTTCTGCAAGTGACGTGACTTACAGTTCACTTGTATTTAGATCACACATCCTGTGATGCATTTCCAAGACTGCCTCATTTCAGTATCTCCCAGATCAGTCTCATTTGTTAGCTCCCTGACAAAGTCAGGGTCCACTGAACTTGCTTTTTTTTTAAGCTTTTTTGGGGAAGGAAAGTTCTTCTCTGGTGGTCCAGTGGTTAAGAATCCACCCGCCAATGCAGGGGACACAAGTTTGATTCTTGGTCCAGGAAGATCCCACATGCCGAGGGGCAACTAAGCCCATCTGCCTCAGCTACTGAGCCCAACATGTTCTAGAACCCATGCTCTGCAAAATGAGAAGCATTGTAACTAGGATGTCACCCCAATTTGCCACAACCAGAGGAAGCCTCTGTATAGCAACAAAGACCTTGCTCAGCCAAAAATAATTTTAAATAGAGAGGTTTGTTTTTTTTTAATATGGATAGAGAAGATTTTTGTTTTTTTTTTTAATGTGGCTCATTTGTAAAGTCTTCATTGAATTTGTTACAATATCTCTTCTGTTTTATGTTTTTGTTCTTTGGCTGCAAGGCATGTGGGATCTTAGCTCCCCAAGCAGGGGATCAACCCCTCACCTCTGCATTGAAAGGCAAAGTCTTAACCACTAGACCGCCAGGGAAGTCCCTGGACCTTTTTTTTTTTTTTGGAAGTGAGACAGTAAGTTATGTCTTAATGTCTTATCTTGAGGGTGCATTAGAATACTTTAGATATCTTCTATGGGATGAGTCCTCATTGAATGCATGTTTAATTGAGTATCTGAATTCAAATGATGTATTTTATTTGTAGAGATGAACTATCTTGCATTGTGTCTCCTCATAGCTTGAACTAACATGAAAGAAGAGAGGAAGGAGAGAAAACATGAAGGAAAGAAGGAAGAAAGGAAGGAATGGAGGGAGATGGATGGAGGAAGAACTTACCTTTAATCTCTTTCAACATTAATTAAAAGCTCATTTAACCCACACTGACTGCATGCCTAACTGGCAGCAGACCCTGTGTTCTATCCCCACCCTTGAGAATGGTAGATGAGGCCACCCTAGAAGGTCACCGAGGAGGAGCCGCTGTGCACACCATTGTATTTGTAAGATTCCGCCTGAGATTGCGACTTGCATCATATCCTTGTGCTGTTGATCATTTTTTCATAATTCCCCATTGTTTCATTTGCTCCATCCTAAAAACTTATTGTTCTTTGTACCCCTCCTCCATTCAATAAAATAAAACTAATATTATGGTGTCATTTGAAAATATATTTATGTTTGTTTCCCCTATAAAAAGAGATAATAATGTTATATTCCAATAATATTAAGTTGCAATGTTATTTGCAAGATTGCAGAGCTTTTAATTTTCTGATTATTTCCACAGTGGGAGTTTCAGCTCAATTTCGACAAAGCCACTTCTATCTGTTTTGGTTATTTTTTTATTACAGCTAGAAGCAACAATAATTGCCTTTAGTGTGGGAAGACATCACAAAGGAGACAATTGTTGTCTCTTAAGAATAAGATCATCAGGGTGAATTTTGATGTAAAAAATTGTAAATTAATTGCAAAGTCCTATAAATATATTTACTAAAATTGTGTGGGCTGCTGTTTTCAAAGACTCCAACCTTTTTGTGTTTCTTTTAAAGGAATAGATTTCTTCAGAGCCACACCAACAAGAATGTGTCATCAAAATTTTAATAATGTATATACATATGACAGTCATATATGGATGTCTATGAATATGAAGTTAATTCTGGTAGAGAGAAAAATCCCAAACCCCTGGATTTGAGTTTTGGCTTGCCAACTTATAGCTATTTGATCTTTAGTAAGTTGTATTAACAGCTCTAAATCTTAGTTTCTTCTAGTGAAAAAGATTATTGTTAACCCAAATAGCCTCGATGAAATAACGTATTACATATTAGGACTTAAAGAAAACACTAAATAGTTGGCAGCTGTGATGATAAGAATATTTAGGTTGCATTCCTTTGTTCATTCAGCACATACTGACTGCCTGCTTCTATGTCTCCAATCACTGTCCCAGGCACTGACTGTTGATGATAAAGATGATGATAATATGAAGATTTCAATCATTATATTGCTATGATAGTACCTCCATGCTCTGGTCAACACTACTGTTTAAGTCCTCAAAGTGGGCTCCTGCAGTTTTTTGTTAATATCTGCAAAAAATATATATCATAATTATTCTTTGCATGTCCATGGCTTGCAAAGTCTTGTAGCACTCACACATTTCCACCTTTCTTTTGCTTCCTGTACTCGAGAAGTTGGAAAGTTTAAAATTTACTTTTTTTTTTTTTTTTTTTTTTTCCCTTACAGTTTTTTTTTAACAAGTTGTTAATTTGTGTGTNATGTCCATGGCTTGCAAAGTCTTGTAGCACTCACACATTTCCACCTTTCTTTTGCTTCCTGTACTCGAGAAGTTGGAAAGTTTAAAATTTACTTTTTTTTTTTTTTTTTTTGTCCCTTACAGCTAGTGTTTAACAAGTGACCAAGTTGTGGTCCTTGAAATGTGAGAAGATACCTGCTGAGAATTTCTGTAGAGCTTTCGCTTCTATTTATACTAGTTACCTCTCCTTGTTTAATTAACCTATATAACATTTATTTGAAAGGTGGAGAGTGATTTGAGACAGGAGAAAAGCAATATTATCTACTTATTACTAGGATTTAGCAGTGTACCTGATGCAGAGTGGATACTAAGAAAACTGGCAGGAAGACAGGAAGAAACAAAGAAAGGAAGGAAGAAGTGTTAATAGATATGAACTAGTGAATATTTCTTGAGAAAGCATATAAAATTCAGGTGGAGAAACTTTTTTTAAAGTTCTGTAAAGATTTCAGAAAAGTTTTATTTGCACATGCACAGATAGAAAGCTTTTGCTTTTATAAGAAATATTACTTATGAGAATGGGTTAGGCATGAGAATGATGCATGAGCAAGAAAAGTAACTGTAGTAAATAAGTAATACAATTTGCTAGAAAGAAATGTGTTTCTTCTTCTGGAGCCCTCTGTAAACAGCCTACCTCTGCCCCCAAGTTGATCACTATTATATGTGGCATTTATCTTTCTAGACATTTTCTCATGTATCTGCTAACTTGTAATATGGCATCTAACAGAAATTTATCAGTATATGTGTAAGTGTGCACATGTATGAGAATTTCACATAAGTAGTATCAATGGTCACATCGTGACCTGCAAATATCTTTCTTCATTTAAGAATACTTAGTGAAGCATTTTCCTAATCTCTGCACATGGCACAACCTCATCAGTTTCAACTGATGTGGGTAGTTCAGCTGCTAAAGTGCCTGCCTGCAATGCAAGAGACCTAGCNACACTCTTGTGGAGAGTGCCTCCTCTTCAGATGCGACAGACATTCGGGAATCCTTCTCCGACGAGGCAGGGAAAGGAACACTCATCTCGAGCGGAGGAGGGCAAAACGTTGCTTTTTTTGAGTTGTGACGTGAACGGCGGTGTTGCTCTCGAGTAGAGAAGTGTATGTCAGGATACTCTTGAGTCGCTGCAAGGGTGTGAAGGAACCCTTTAAGGTTCATGAGGGATGGGGTGATTTCCCGCGAGATGGCACAGAGGACAAGGGCTTCATCTCGCCTGGAGGGGAGATCCTCCTGGTTTTTCTCGAATTGTGGCAGGTTCCTCTCGAGTTAGGACGGGGACCACAGGGACCCACCCCTGTGCCCTCTGGAAAGGCCAGGTTCCACGCTAGTTGTAAGGGGCCTATGGGGATTCCTTTCCAGTCGTGGCCGACTCCTAAATCCTCGTCTGGAGCCTGAGGTTTCCTTTCCATTGCTCACGTGGATCGTGGGGCTCCTCTGGAGGCTCCACAGGGGAGTCAGGATAATTCTCGATTGAAGACCTGCACTTCCGCTTGCCTTTCGACTTTAGCAGCAGGGTCAGGCTTGCCCTCGAGCTGACACAGGGTGTCTGTGGCTTTCCCTTGAGGCTTTCCCTCATGGGTGAAACATGTGCCACCGTGTTGTGAGTCCATACTCAGGATGACACTCAAGGCAGTGCAGGGAAATCAGGTTTCTCTGGAGTGGACAGAGACATCTGGGGGTCTCTTGGAATGGTTGCACGACCCCTGGAGTTCCTCTCTACATTCCTGTGGAGAAAGCCTCCCCTTGAGATGCAGTGGGACCGTTGGGAAACCTTCCCTGACGAAGTAGGGAAAGGAACCCTCATCTCCAGTGGAGGAGCGGGAAACAGTGCTCTGATTCATTTGTCGTGGGACCCTCGGTGTTCCACTCGAGTAGAGAAATGTATGTCAGCATATTGCTGAGCCATTGCAAGGGTGTGAAGGAACCCATCAAGGTTCATGAGGGATGATGTGACTTCCCACGAGATGCTGCTAGAGACAAGAGCCTCATCTTGCCTGGAGGGAGATCCTCCTGGTTTTTCTCGAGTTGCAGCAGGTTCCTCTCAATTTATGACAGGGACCCCAGGGACCCACCCCAGTGCTCCACGGAAAGGCCCAGTTCCACGCGAGTTGCGAGCGACCTCTGGGGATTCCTTCTCAGTTGGGGCTGGCCCCTAAGTCCTCGTCTGGAGCTGAGGATTCCTCTCCTTTGCTTACGTGGATCGTGGGGGTCCTCTGGAGGAACGTCAAGGGAGTCAGGCCTCATCTCGAGTGTGACATACCCGTCTGCTTTTCCCCCGAAGTGTAGCCACAGGGTCAGGTTTCCCGTCGAGGTGACACAGAGGGTCTGTGGCAGTCCCTAGACGCTTTCCCACAGGGTTGAAACACGTGCCATCATGTGTGAGTCCATACTCATTGTGACAGTCGAGGCAGCGCAGGGAAATCAGTTTCCTCTGGAGTGGATAGAGACATCTGGGGGTCTCTTGGAACCGTGGCAAGACCTCTGGAGTTCTTCTCGACACTCCTGTGGAAAACGCCTTGTCTTGAGATGTGATGGACCATTGGGAATCCTTCACCAATGAAGCAGGGAATGAACCCTCATTTAGAGCGGGAAAGGCTGAAACGCGGCTCCTCTTGAGTTGTGGCGGGACCCTCGATGTTCCTCTCAAGTAGAGAAGTGTTTGTCAGGATATTCTTGAGTCACTGCAAGGGGGTGAAGGAAAACCTTCGAGGTTCATGAGGGATGGGCTGACTTTCTGTGAGATGCCACAGAAGACAAGGGCCTCATCTCACCTGGAGGGGAGATCCTCCTGGTTTTTCTCGAGTTGCAGCGGGTTCCCCTCGAGTTACTACTGGGACACCAGGGACCCACTCCTGTGGCCTCCGGAAAGGCCAGTCTACACCCTAGTTGCGAGGGGTTTCTGGNTTGTCAGGATATTCTTGAGTCACTGCAAGGGGGTGAAGGAAAACCTTCGAGGTTCATGAGGGATGGGCTGACTTTCTGTGAGATGCCACAGAAGACAAGGGCCTCATCTCACCTGGAGGGGAGATCCTCCTGGTTTTTCTCGAGTTGCAGCGGGTTCCCCTCGAGTTACTACTGGGACACCAGGGACCCACTCCTGTGGCCTCCGGAAAGGCCAGTCTACACCCTAGTTGCGAGGGGTTTCTGGGGATTCCTGGGCAGTCGGGGCCGACTCCTAAGTCCTCGTCTGGAGCCTAAGATTTCCTTTCCATTGCTGAAGTGGATCGTGGGGTTCCTCTGGAGGCTCCACCGCAGAGTCAGGACAAGTCTCGAGAGGAGACTTAGACGTCTGATTTCCTCCCAAGGTGTAGCCACAGGGACAGTCTTCCCGTCGAGGTGAGACAGGGGTCTGTGGCTTTCCCTCGAGGCTTTCCCACAGGGTTGAAAAAGGTGCCACGGTGGTGTGAGCCAATCCTCGGTTGACAATCGAGGTGGTACAGGGCCACCAGGTTACTCTGGAGTGCTCCGAGACATCTGGGGATCTCTTGGAATGGTGGCACGACCCCTGGGGTTCCTCTCGACACTCCTGTGGAGAGGACATCTTCTTGTGATGCGATGGGACCGTTGGGAATCCTGCCCTGACGAAAAAGAGAAAGGAACCCTCATCTCGAGCGGAGGAAGGGGAAATGGTGCTCCTCTTGAGTTGTGGCTGAACTCTCGGTATCCCTCTCGAGTAGAGAATTGTATGTCGGGATATTCTTGAGTCACTGCAAGGGTGTGAAGGAACCTGTCGAGGTTCATGAGGAATGGGGTGACTTCCTAGGAGATGCCAGAGAGGACAAGGGCCTCATCTCGCCTGGAGGGGAGATACTCCTGGTTTTTTCCGAGTTGTGGCAAGTTCCTCTCGAGTTACAACAGGGACCCCAGGGGCCCGCCCCTGTGCCCTCCCAAAAGCCCAGGCTCCACGCCAGTTGCAAAGGGTCTCTGGGGATTCCTTGACAGTCAGGGAGGCTCCTAAGTCCTCTTTTGTAGCCTGAGGATTCCTCTCCATTGCTGATGTGGATCGTGGTGTTCCTCTGATGGCTCAACAAGGGAGTTAGGTCTCTTTTCGAGTGGAGACGTGCACGTCCACTTTCCTCCCAAGCTGTAGCCAAAGGGTCAGGCTTCCCGTCGAGGTGACACAGGGGTCTGGGGCTTTCCCTCAAGGCTTTCCCACAGGGTTGAAACATGTGCCACCATGGTGGGAGCCAATACTCGGGGTGACAGTCGAGGCCTCACAGGGCCATCAGGTTCCTCTGGAGTGCACAGAGACATCTGGGGGTCTCTTGGAATGGTGGAATTATCCCCGGATTTCCTCTCGACTCTACTGTGGAGAGCACCTCCTCTTGAGATGCGATGAGACCTTCGGGAATTCTTCCCCGACGAAGCAGGCAAATAAACCCTCATTTCCATGGAGCAGGGGGAAACGGGGCTTTTCTTGAGTTGTGGGGGGACACTCGGTGTCCCTCTAGAGTAGAGAAGTGTATGTCGGGATATTCTTGAGTCGCTGCAAGGGTGTGAAGTAACCCTTCTTGGTTCACAAGGGATGGGGTGACTTCCTGCGAGATGTCAGAGAGGAGAAGGGCCTCAACTCGCCTGGAGAGATCCTTCTGGTTTTTCTCGAGTTGCAGCAGGTTCTGGTGGAGTTACGACGGGGACAACAGGGACCCGCTCTTATGCCCTCTGGAAAAGCCAGACTCCAAGCCAGTTGCAAAGGGTCTTTGGGGATTGCTTCGCAGTCATGGCCGGCTCCTTAGTCCTGGTTCAGGGGCCTGCTGATTCCTCTCCATTGCTGACGTGGATCATGGAATTCCTCTGGAGGTTCCCCATGGGAGTCAGGTCTCTTCTCGAGTGGAGACATGCAAGTCCACTTTCCTCCTGAGCTGTAGCCACAGGGTCAGGCTACTCATCGAGGTGACACAGGGGTCTGTGGCTTTCCATCGAGGCTTTCCCACAGGGTTGAAACACGTGCCACCTTGGTGTGAGCCAATCCTTGGGGTGAAAGTCGAGGCGGCGCAGCACCACCAGGTTCCTCTGGAGTGGACAGACACATCTGGTGGTCTCTTGGAATGGTGGCACGACCCCTGGAGTTCCTCTTGACACTCCTGTGGAGAGCGCCTCCTCTGGAGATGCGATGGGATGGTCGGGAATCCTTCCCCGACGAAATAGNGAGTGGACAGACACATCTGGTGGTCTCTTGGAATGGTGGCACGACCCCTGGAGTTCCTCTTGACACTCCAGTGGAGAGCGCCTCCTCTGGAGATGTGACGGGATGGTCGGGAATCCTTCCCTGACGAAATAGGGAAAGGAACCCTCATCTCCAACAGAGGAGGGGGAAACGGGGCTCCTCTTGAGTTGTGCAGGACCATCGGCGTTCCTCTCGAGTAGAGAAGTGTATGTCGGGGTATTCTTGAGTCGCTGCAAGGGTGTGAAGGAACCCTTTGAGGTTCATGAGGAATGGGCTGACTTCCCGTGAGACGCTGCAGAGGACAAGGGCCTCATCTCCACTGGAGGGGAGATCCTCCTGGATTTTCTCGAGTTCTGGCAGGTTTCTCTCGGGTTACGATGGGGACCCGATAGACACATTCCTCTGACCTCCGGAAAGGCCAGGTTGCACGCAAGTAGTTAGGGGCCTCTGGGGATTCCTTTGTAGTGGACCGACTCCTAAGTCCTCGTCTGGAACCTGAGTTTTCCTCTCCACTGCTGACGTGGATCGTGGGGTTCCTCTGG
Source organism: Neotragus pygmaeus (assembly GCA_006410875.1). Lineage (NCBI taxonomy): Eukaryota > Metazoa > Chordata > Mammalia > Artiodactyla > Bovidae > Neotragus > Neotragus pygmaeus. Next base: position 25,426 of record SJYV01029923.1, read on the forward strand.
AAGCTCCACAGAGGAGTCAGTACAGGTCTCGAGTGAAGATGTGCATGTCTGCTTTTCTCCCGTGGTGCAGCAGAATGGTCAGGCCATCGAGTAGACCCAGGGGGTCTGTGGCTTTCCCTCGAGGATTTCCAACAGGGTTGAAACATGAGTCACCCTGGTGTGAGTCCATACTCTTGACATTCGAGGCAGTGCAGGGAAATCAGGTTCCTCTGGAGTGGACAGAGACATCTGGGAGTCTCATAGAACGATGGCATCATCCCTGGAGTTCTTCTTGATACTCCTGTGAAGAGCAGCCCCCCTTGAGATGCGACAGACTTAGGGAATCCTTCCCAAAAGAAGCAGGAAAGAACCCTCATCTCGAGCAGAGGAGGTCAAAACGGGGCTCCTGTGAGTTGTGGTGGGTTCATCTGTGTTCCTCTTCAGTTGGGAACTGTCTGTTTTCATATTCTTGACTCACTGCAAGGGTGTGAAAGAACCCATCGAGGTTTATAAGGGATGGGGTGACTTCTCGCGAGATGACTTAGAGGACAAGGGCCTCATCTCGCCTGGAGAGGATATCCTCCTGATTTTTCTCCTGTTGTGGTAGGTTCCTCTCAAGTTACAACGGGGACCCCAGGGACTCACCCCGTGGCCTCAGTAAAGTCCAGGCTCCAGCGCATTGTTAGGGGCCTCTTGGGATTAATTCACAGTCGGGGCTGACTCCTAAGTCCTGGTCTGGAGACTGAAGTTTCGTCTCCATTGCTGACGTGGATCGTGGAGTTCCTCTGAAGGCTCCACGGGGGAGTCAGGACAGGTCTCGAGTGGAGACATTCATGTCCGCTTTCCTCCCGAACTGTTGCAACAGGGTCAGTCTTCCTGTCGAGCTGACACAACGGGTCTGTGACTTTCCCAGAGGCTTGCTCACAGGGTGGAAACACGTGCCACCGTAGTGTGAGTCCACTCTCGGGGTGACAGTCGAGGCAGTGCAGGGTAATCAGGTTCCTTTGCAGTGGACCAAGACATCTGGATGTTTCTTGTAACGGTGGCACGACCCCTGGAGTTCTTCTTGACACTCCTGTGGAGACCGCCTCCTCTTGACATGTGAAGGACTGTCAGGAAACCTTCCCCAACGAAGCAGGGAAAGAAACTCTCATCTCAAGCAGAGGAGACGGAAACGGAGCTCCACTTGAGTTGTGGTGGAACCCTCGGTGTTCCTCTCGAGTACAGAAGTGTAGCTCGGGATATTCTTGAGTCACTGTAAGGGTGTGAAGNTAAGAGGGTTCCCTTTTCTCCACACCTTCTCCAGCATTTATTGCTTGTAGACTTTTGGATTGCAGCCATCCAGTCTGTTGTCCCATGTCCATTTCTAACTGCTGCTTCCTGACCTGCATACATATTACTCAGGAGGCAGGTAATGTGGTCTGGTATTCCCATCTCTTTAGGAATGTTCCACAGTTTGTTGTGATCCACACAGCCAAAAGCTTTGGTGTAGTCAATAAAACAGAAGTAGATATCCCATATAATAAATATCTTAAAATTGAACTTCCTAAGTTTTGGTGAAAAATCATAATACTGGAGTGGGTATTCTGTCCTTTGTCCAGTGGATTTTCCTGACCCAGGAATCAAACCAGGGTCTTCTGCATGGCAGGTGGAATCTTTACCAACTGAGCTATCAGGGAAGTCCAAAAGTAATCAATAAAAGTTGTTAACATCTATCATATCAGCAATTGGACAAAGCCATAAGTTTGTTAAGTAACTTGTCAGATTTCCAAATGATCACAGTTGGTGATCTTAGCAAATCTTTTGATGCTGAAAAGCGTGTGTTGCTGTTTATTTCTAATTTTCATGTAACAATTTTGTCAGAAGCCATTGATATATATTTTACATAGTTTTTAATTTGATCCATGGGTTAGGATGAATCCCTAGAATAGAAAATGGCAACTGTTCAAGTATTCCTGCCTGGGAATTTACAACAAACTGTGGAAAACTCCTAGAGAGATGGGAGTACCAAACCACCTGACCTGCCTCCTTAGAAGTCTGTATGCAGATCAAGAAGCAACAGTTAGAACCAGACATGGGACAATGGACTGGTTCCTAATTGGGAAAGGAGTACGTCAAGACTGTATGTTGTCACCCTGCTTATTTAACTTATAGGCAGTGTACATCATGCAAAATGCCAGGCTGGATGAGGCACAAGCTGGAATCAAGATTGCTGGGAGAAGTATCAATAACCTCAGAAATGTAGATGGCACCATCCTTATGGCAGAAAGTGAAGAGGAACTGAAGAGCCTCTTGATGAAAGTGAAAAAGAAGAGGGAAAAGCTGGCTTAAAACTCAACATTCAGAAAGCTAAGATCATGGCATCCAGTCCCGTCACTTCATGGCAAATAGACGGGGAAGCAATGGAGACAGTGACAGGCTTTGTTTTCTTGGGATCCGAAGCCAATGCAGATGGTGACTACCTCTGTGACGTCCAGTCGACTGAACTGACCTGACTGAAATTTATTGTGAAAACAAGACAGAATTTTTCTGGAGGGATTGTTCTTATCTGGGGCATGAAATCTTGTCAATGAATTCCACCAAAGAGGAGTTTACTAATCCAAAACTAAATTATGCACCAAATAACAATTCACTGCGAGTTAAAGGAAACGTGAAAAACAGCTAGACTTAATCACCTAAAGATTTACATTATAGAAAATCTAAGATGTAGAGGTCTAAGTCTATCATATATTTTAATTGATTAAAAACATTAAAAGTGAATTGGAAACATTAGAAAAGAAAAAGATGCTGTATTCATCAGCTCAGGTTGCCGTAATAAAATACCAGAATGGTGGCTTACACAACAGAAATTTATTTGTTCCGTTCCGCAGGCTGCTTCTCACATTTCTGGGCATCTTTGGGAGGTCATTCTTCTGCTTACCACACCCACAAAACGAAGAAACAAAAAACCCACAGATCCTTCCAGGCCGCGATGTCTTCACTGATGAACTTCAAAACTTTTAAGAGGAAGCAAAATCTCACACTCTTAGAGAAATATAGAAGGAAAAGATAGTTCCCATCTCCTTTATAAGATCAGAATAATTCTGATACCAAAACTTAACAATGAAAAATTTTTTAAAGACATTAATAGACCATTATTCCTATGAACACAAATATGGAAATCCTTAACATGATATTAGAAAATTGAACTCAGGAATGCATAAAAAGATAATACATCATAATTCTGAAGGATCTAGCCTGTTGTTTCTGTTTAGCTGCTAAGTTGTGTCAGACTCTGAAATCCCGTAGACTGTAGCCTCCCATCCCCCCCAGGCTCCTCTGTCCATGGAATTCTTCAGGCAAGAATACTGGAGTGGGCAGCCATTTCCTTTTCCAGGGGATCTTCCCCACCCAGGGATCAAAATTATTAGGCGGATTCTTTATCGCAGAGCCACCAGGGCAACCCAGGTTAATATTTGCTTATTTCTATTTGAAAATCAATTAATATACTTCATCACATAAATAAGAATAAAAATAAGATTATTCAAATACACTCAGATAGACTGTTTGATAAAATCCAACCTCCATTTATGATAAAAAAAATATTCTCATAAAAATAAGAATAAAAAGAAGAAGTTTCCTCAATCTGGTAAAGGACACTTAGGGAAACTCTACAGCTGCCACGATACTAGACAGCAAAGCACCAAACACTCTTTCCCTGAGGTCAAGTGCAAGGCAAGAATGCACTAGCACAATAAGTCAAGAAAAAAGAAAGGAAGGGAAGTCTTAAATATTAGAAAGGAATAAGTAAAACCATAATTATTCACAGATAACATGATCGTGTGATAGAAACCCCTATGAAATATGCACAGATATTACTAGAATAATAAAAACATATTAAATTTGTGAGTTACAGAGTTAACATATTTCTACATTTAAGGAAAATGGAATTTTAAAATAAAATTGAAATTTCATTACCAGTTATAGTACTATAAAAATATCAAATAGAAAATATACAAAATACAAATATAAAAGGTGTGTAAGATTTCTATACTGAAAACAAATAAATGAAATTTGCTAAGAGAAATTAAAGAAGACCTAATTAATGGAAAAATGTACTGTGTTTATAGATTGCAAAAGTTCATTAATGTGAAGATGACAATTGTTCTAAAATTGATTTACTGACTCTATGTAATCCCAATTAGAATTCCAGCAGAGTATTTGTTTTTCAAGAAAGTGACAGGCTGATATAAATATTTATATGGAAATGTAAAGGATCTAGGAAAACAAAATTATTTCCAAAAACATAAATATTACCTGGTGTCTATAAGTAATTGAAAAATGGTGATATTCATGCAAGAATAGACAAATCAGTATATTAGAATAGAGAAAGGAATAAATTCAGAAATTTCAACATCTAATTAAATTTCCAATAGAACAGATATAATTTAAAGATATAATAACTTGAAGACTTCTAAGAATTAAAGAAACACAATACCTAAAATGGAAAGAGTTCACCAATTATCAAGCAGAATTAATAATAATAGCACATAAATAGCCATGTTTGTGAGTTTTCTGTTGAAACTATGATAATCAAACATTAAACAAAAATCCTGATAGCTCACCAAGAAAAAGATCATGCTATCCATGAGAAAATGAGAACTCAATTTATTCCTAATTTCTTATCAGAAGCATTACAATGCCAGAAAACATGAGTGAGATACCTTCAAAACTGCTGATTATTACAGTAACTTAAAACCTGAAATTTTACACCCAGTTAAAAAAGTATCATTTTGGAGTGACTGAAAACTAAAGATACTTTTAGACATGAAATGATTTAGAAAAACACAAACCTTTCCTGAATTTTCTTCAGCAAGAAAAATTAACCAGAAAGAAATGATGGAATATGAGAAGCCATGCTGAGCTAGGAAATCAGTAGATATTGGTGATTCTAAATGACTACTTCCCATTAAAATTATAATATGATTTGCACATTTTTAATATACATATTTTTAAATTTGACTGATCTCGGTCTTAGATGCAGCATGCAAGATCTTCCTCTTTAGTTGCAGCATATGGATTCTTAATTGTGACATGTGGGATCTAGTTCTCTGAGCAGGGATCAAACCTAGGACCCCTGCAATAGGAGGGAAGAGTCTTAGCCACTGGACCACCAGGGAACTCCCTGATTTACACAATTTTTAACGAGTTCAAACTAAAATGACAGGTCATGATAACATGGGAAATGAAATACGAAGGTGATTGGAGTGGAGTACAAATAAAATAAAAATGCATAAGATATCTGTAAACATTCAAGTATTTTCCTTATGAAGGGAATGTATTCCTATATTATCTGATACATTTTTATTTTTATGATGGTATAAAAGACTGGGGAAAATATGCCTCAATGTTCATAGAACATAACAGTGTATTGTTATCTNAGTGGAGTACAAATAAAATAAAAATGCATAAGATATCTGTAAACATTCAAGTATTTTCCTTATGAAGGGAATGTATTCCTATATTATCTGATACATTTTTATTTTTATGATGGTATAAAAGACTGGGGAAAATATGCCTCAATGTTCATAGAACATAACAGTGTATTGTTATCTTGATACTTTTATATGTTTTTCCAATCTGTCCTCCAAATAACTTAATTATTTATACAAATAACTAATATATATATAATATTAGTATATAATATGTATATATATTAATATGTATATATACATATATATGTATATATATATATATAGAATAGTATATATATAATATGTATAATATATAATTCAAAGCATTTTTGTAAAGTATAAGACAAAGGTTTAGGAGAAAATAAATGGAAGGTAAAAGTGTTTCTCTTTGAGTGGTGGAATTATTCATTCTTAATTGTCTTCTTTCCACTTTTCTTAATTTCTGCAATTCAACTATCTTAAACAAAGGAAATAATATTTAAGATATCCAGGCATCATGCAGCTAATCCTCAGGAACCTATACTTTGGGATCTGACCCAGTACATGATAATTTTATATCCTCATCCCTTCACTTTAGCAGAACTCTACAAAACTGTGAAGTTATTTTTTGCAATTTCTTGTTTTTTGTTGTTTCCCAAAATGAATTTCATTATGTTTTATTTTTAAAGAGCTTTTTGAATTCAGTTTGCCTGTGTTCATATTTATCATATAAATTGATCTTTGTCCACAAAGCATTTACAGTATATAGGGAATGCCAACAATTAGCTCCAAAGATTAAGAAAATGAAAGATAAAGACATTAGATCATTAAAAAAAATTATCATTATTGAATATATTTAACATACAACATTGCATACATTTAAGGTGTATCTGTTATTTTGGTGCATTTATACATTGCAATATTATAATGTAATTGTTGTCATAGTATTATTTTTCACAATATACAAGTATAGGACAACATTGTTATCTATTATATGCATTATATCACTCTGGCTCATTACTACACATTGTAAGTTTATACCAATAAGCAGCATCAATTATATCTTCCTAGCTCCCTAGTCCCTGGTAGCTACCATTTTACTGTCTGATTTTTACCAATTAAGCCTTTAACATTTTACATATAAGCTATATCATATAATAATTGTCTTTCTCTGGTGGATTCCATGTGGTCACAAATGATAGGCTATCCTCCTTTCTCATGGCTGAGGAATATTCCATCGTCAACATGAACCACATCATTTTTTCTACCCATTCATTTATTAATGGATCCATGGGCATTTAGACTATTTGCATATCTTGTTCATTGTGAATAATGCTGTGATAGCGGATATTCTCTTCAATAAGTGGTGTTGGATAGACTGGAGAAACACATGCAGAACAACAAAACTAGACCCCTATCTCACAGCACTCATGAAAACTAACTTGAAATGGATCAGAGACAAATATAAGACCTGATACAATGAAACTAGAAGAAAAAATCGGTGGCTCAGATGGCAAAGAATCTGCCTCCAATGAACACTGGCGTACATGAGCGCTTTTCAATTCTGGCTTCCTCAGGGTATAAGCCCCGTAGTGGGATTTCTGGGTCATATGGTAGCTTTATTCTTGGTTTTTAAAGGAATCTCCATAATGCTCTCCATAGTGGTTTGACATGGGAGCAACCTGGATGTCCATTGACAGATGAACGGATAAGGAAGTTGTGGTACCTATAAGCAATGGAATATTACTCAGCTATATAAAAGGGTACATTTGAGTCAGTTCTGATAAGGTGGATAAACCTAGAGCCTATTATACAGAGTGAAGCAAGTCAGAAAGAGAAAGACAAATACTGTATATTAATGAATATTTGGAATCTAGAAAGATGGCACCAACGATCCCATGTCGGTTCAGTTCAGTTCAGTTCAGTTGCTCAGTCGTGTCCAACTCTTTGCAGCCTCGTGGACTGCACCACACCAGGCTTCCCTCTGCATCACCAACTCCCACAGCTTACTCAAACTCATGATGCCATCCAATCATCTCATCCTCTGTCATCCCCTTCTCCTCCTGCCTTAAATCTTTTCCAGCATCAGGGTCTTTTCAAATGAGTCAGTTCTTCACATCAGGAGGCCAAAGTATGTGTAGGGCAGCAAAGGAGAAACAGATGTAAAGAACTGATTTTGGACTAAATGGAAGAAGAAAAGGGTGGGATGACTTGAGAGAATAGCATTGAAACATATACTTTACCATATGTAAAATAGAAAACCAGTGAGAGTTTGTTGTGTGATGCAGGTCACCCAAAGCTGGTGCTGAGACAACCTGAAGGGATAAGGTGGGAGGGGGTTCAGGATGGAAGGTACACGTGTATACCTATGGCTAATTCATCCTGATGTATAGCAAAAACCATCACAATATTGTAAAGCAGTTATCCTGCAGTAAAAATAAATATATATATATATTTTTTTTTTAAGAAAGAATCTGCCTGCAATGCAGGACACCCAGATTCAATCCCTGGGTAAATGGCAACCCACTCCAGTATTTTTGCCTGGAGAATTCCATGGGAGAGAAGCCTGCTGGGCTACAGTCCATGGGGTCACCAAGAGTCAGACACGACTGAGTGACTAGCACTCACTTTTCACCATGAAACTACAAGAAAACACAGGAAAGAAGCTCCTCGGTATTGGTCTTGGCAATGACTTTTTTGGATATGGTACCAAAACACAAACAACAAAAGCAAAACTCAGAAGAGTCTGCAGCAAAAGAGACAGCGGACAAAGCGAAATGACAGCCTACAGAATATAAATTGATACCATGTATCAGGGGGCTTCCCTGATAGCTCAGCTGGCAAGGAATCCACCTGTACAGCATGAGACCCAGTTCGATTCTTGGGTTGGGAAGATCTACTGGAGAAAAGAAAAAGCTACCATCTGGCCTTGAGTACTAGTCCCCTGGACTGCAAGATCCAACCAGTCCATCTTAAAGGAAATCAGTCCTGAGTATCCATTGGAAGGACTAATGCTGAAGCTAAAACTCCAATCTTTTGGCCACCTGATGCAAAGAACTGATTTATTTGAAAAGACCCTGATGCTGGGAAAGATTGAAGACTGGAGGAGAAGGGGACAACAGAGGATGAGATGATTGGATGGCATCACCGACTCGAAGGACATGAGTTTGAGTAAGCTCCAGGAGTTGGTGACGGACAGGGAAGCCTGGCATGCTGCAGTCCATGGGGTCACAAAGAGTCGGACACAACTGAGCAACTGAACTGAAATGAACCACATATCAGATAAGGAGTTACTATTCAAAGTACATAAAGAACTCATACAACTTAATAAAAATTTTTCTGATATAAATAGTGGACTGAAGGACTACATAGACATTTTCCCAAAGAGGACAACAAAATGACCAAGAGGCATGCGAAATAATGCTCAGAATCACTGATTATCAGGGAAATGCAAATCAAAGCCACAACTACATATCACCTCCCATCCCTCAGAATGGCTATCAGGACTATCAAGACAAGATAAAACAGGTATGGGTGAGGATGCTGTGAAAAAAAGGAACACTTACACACTGTTGGTGGGAAGGTAATTTGGTCCAACCACTACTGAAAATAGTATGGAGGTTCCTCAAAAAATTGAGAACAGATCTACCATGTAATGCAGCTGGGCACACACCCAGAGGAAATGAAAGACACCGTATCATTTTACAATGAAATTAGCTTCTCTAATTGCATCATAAATGACATTTCTCACTGTTTAAGAAGTACATTTAAGCTCATAAAAGTTCTTTCTTCTTTATATGCAACCAATTCTTATTTCCAGAATCCTGGTTGCTCTCTAGAGAATCAGAAGAGAATTTCTGGACCCATTGCTTCTAGACTTTAAACAAACTATAAAAAGCTAATTGTTTGAAAGAGCCTGCACTTTTCAAACCAACAGACTGAGATTTTCTTTCCAATTCCACCACTTAACAGTAAGACCTAATAGTAAGACAGACATGATAACACCTGCTATTTGTTTTTCTGTCGGGGAGGCTGTTTCAGATTCTCTCACACGAGGTGCTCTCAACAAACGGTCATGATCACTTGTGATATTTAGTCCAATAACTGTCAAAAAAACTAAAAATGAATGATATTTGCAATTTGTAGAGTCAAAACAGAAAGTTGAATGAGTTTTTCATCTTTTAAACCAAACACTGGAGTAAACTAAGAGACCCAAAAATCCTTTGCAAGTTAAGCAGGATAAGACAGTGGTAAACTGGTCTTTGAATTCGGGTCATATAGGTTTCATTTAAATTTTAAGTTCTACAAATTTCTGGGCATGCCTTAGAAAAAGATTAGCTTTACATTTTAGCCACAGTTATTTTCATCTGAAAAATGGATGTAATCAAACTGATGTTACACAGTTTTGGCACGGGGATTGACAGGAATGGAGGGCTACTGTCCATCACTATCAGGAAATAGTAGGTAACATTTTTTGCATATCTAAAATGGTCCAAGTATCATGTTAAATATGTCTCCTGACTCAAAAAACATGAGTTTGAGCAAACTCCAGGAGGTAGCGGAGGACAGAAGGGATCTGGTGTGCTACAGTCTATGGAGTCGCAAAGAGTTAGACATGACTTGGCAACTGAATAACAATTAGCCATCACACAGCTCTTTTAAAGAGATGTTCTTTCCATCACTGCTTAATAAATGAGGAAACTGTGACTGTGGCTCAGATCATGAACTCCTTATTACCAAATTCAGACTTAAACCAATACAGTAGTGTAAAGTAGAATAAAGTAAAAATTTTAAATTAAAAAAAAAAA
>SJYV01029927.1:0-11088 GCA_006410875.1 Neotragus pygmaeus
AAATTCTCTTAACTTTTGCTTATCTGAAAAGCTTTTTATTTCTCCATCAATTTTGAATGAGATCCTTGCCGGGTACAGTAATCTTGGTTGTAGATTTTCCCCTTTCAATATTTTAAATATATCCTACCATTCCCTTCTGGCCTGTAGAGTTTCTGCTGAAAGATCAGCTGTTAAATGTATGGGGTTTCCCTTGTATGGTACTTGTTGCTTCTCCCTTGCTGCTTTTAATATTCTTTCTTTGTGTTTAGTCTTTGTTAGCTTGATTAGTATGTGTCTTGGTGTGTTTCTCCTTGGGTTTATCCTGTATGGGACTCTTTGTGCCTCTTGGACTTGATTGGTTATTTCCTTTTCCATGTTGGGGAAATTTTCAACTTTAATCCCTTCAAAAATTTTCTCATACACTTTCTTTTTCTCTTCTTCTTCTGAGACCCTTAAAATTTGAGTGCTGGTGCATTTGATATTGTTCCTGAGGTCTCTGACACCATCCTCAGTTCTTTTCATTCTCTTTACTTTATTCTGATCTTTAGAAGTTATTTCCACTATTTTATCTTCCAGGTCACAGACTCATTTTTCTACTTCAGATATTCTGCTATTGATTCCTTCCAGAAACGACAACCTGCTCCAGTATTCTTGCCTGGAAAATCCCATGGACCGAGGAGCCTAGTAGGCTACAGTCCATGGGATTGCAAAGAGTTGGACATGACTAAGTGACTTCACTTTCACTTTCGAGTATTTTTAATTTCAGTTAATTATGTTATTTGTCTCTGTATGCTTATTCTTTAATTCTTCCAGCTCTTTGTTAATTCATTCTTGCATTTTCTCCATTTCATTTTCAATGTTTTTGATCATATTTACTATCATTATTCTGAATTCTTTTTCAGGTAATTTTCCTATTTCCTCTTCATTTATTTGGACTTCTGTGTTTCTAGTTTCTGCCTTCATTTATGCAGTATTTCCTTGCCTTTTCATTTTTTTTAAGTTATTGTGTTTGAGATCTCCTTTTCCTAGGCTTCAAGGAAAGTAGAATTTCTTTTTTGAAGAAGGTTGAATTCTTCTTTCCTTTTGATTTTTCCCTTCCTAAGGGTGGTCCAGTGATTTGTGTGAGCTTTGTATAGGGTGAGATTTGTGGTGAGTTTTTGTCTTTTTTTTTAATTTTGTCTGATAAGCAATGCTGAATGAGGTGGTACCCCCGTATGCTGATGATTGGGCTTGTATTTTTGTTCTGTTTGTTGTTTAAATGAGGCATACTGCACAGGGTGCTACTGGTGGTTGGATAATACTGGGTTTTGTATTCAAGAGGTTTCCTTTGTGTGAGTTCTATTTGCTATTCTCTAGGGTTAGTTCTCTGGTAGTCTAGAGTCTTGGAGTCAGTGCTCCCACTTAAAGGCTCAGCGTTTGATCTCTAATCAGGAACGAAGATTCCACAAGTGATTTGTATGGCATTAAGGGAGAGTAAAATAAATATTTAAAAATGATAATTCAAAGATGAACCTGAGACCAATAACAGTTACAAAATCAGGCAAATGAGCAAAGTAAAAACAGTCCAACAAATATAAAGTATATTAGACTGACCCAGTGAACAAAGGAAATCAAAAATTATATTTACAAGTTAAGAACAAAACTAACTTAAGCACAAACTGGGAAAGAAAACTAAAGTAAGGTGCCAAGTGGGGAATAAAGCAATTAAAACAAGACTAACAAATATATTGAGAGGAAAGGAAAGAAAGAAAGAATAGATATGTAAAGTTAAATAGAGGTAGATGAAGAAGATTTATATACATTAAAGATTAACTGCAAGGAGAAAAGAACAGTAGGAAAGGCAAAAAAAAGAATAAGTGTAGAAAAATATAATAGGTTCAAAAAAATTAAAATTATAAAAAAGAGAAAAGAGTAAAAATGGAAGAAGAAAGAAAAAAGGGGCGGGGGGAAGGAGAAGTCTACAGAACTGCAAAAGCTCAATGTAGAGGCAGAGGTTTATAACAACAAAGTGTGATGGAATATATACATATACATATACACCCATAAGCAAAATCAAAACGGTCCAACAAAAATTAAATACAGTCCCAAAAAAATAAATTAAATAGCTTGACCCAGTGAACAAAGGAAACCAAAATGTATATCTACCAGGACAAAACTAATTAAAGCACAAACTGGCAAACAAAACTAAAGCAAGGTGCCAATTGGAGAATAAAGCAATGAAAATTATCAAATAAGTAGAAAGGAAAGGAGAGAAAGCAAAGAAAGAAAGAATAGACACACAATATTAAATAGAGGTAGATAAGGGAAGATTTATATACATTAAAGATTAACTGCAAGGGGAAAAGAACAGTAGGAAAACCAAACAAAGGAATACATGTATAAAAAATAATAAGTTTAAAAAGTTAAAAATTTAAAAAGATTTCTTTTAAAAAAAGAGGAAAATGCCACAGAACTGCAAAAGCCCAACGTAGAGGCAAAAGTTTATGACAACAATAAAAAATGTGACTGAGGAAAAAGAAGAAAAAAGTTCAAAAGCTTAATTGGATTTCTTACTGCCAATAAAATCAACAACTACAACTGAGGGGTGGAGGGAAGGGGAGGAGAGAAAAAATCCAAAAGAATCTACAGAACAAGTTAAAAAATAAGAATATAAAACGTTTTTCTTGAGTCACTGCTGTCAGAGTGCTTTCCCATGCTGGGAATCACAGTCCACCTCACCTCCCTAGGATGCCCTCCAACACTGTGCTGATCTCTGGACCTGCTGTGGGGGCAGCTCAGATTATAATCTGGTCCTACTCCTGTGTTTTCTTGCCTCCAATGTCCACAGCTGTCAGAGCTAGTGCATTTTCTTTTGTGGGAGCTCTCAATGGCCTTTTATATATTCCATAGACACAGAGTCTGCTTCATTGATCACGTGGATTTAATCTGCAGCTTGTGCAGCTGGTGGAAAGGTTTTGGATCTTCTTCCTTAGCCACACTGCTCTTGGGTTCCAATTGTGGTTTTATTTCCACCTCTGCATGTGGGTCTTCCCTGCTTGTGTGGTCATGCATGGGGTTTAGCTTCTGAGGCTCCCCAGAAGGGCTTGAGTTTGCCCCTGTGAGGGCCAGGTGTGGAGGTGATGCAGCTGATTGGGTTGCAAGGGTTCTGGTAGCACCAGGTACTCAGGGGGGTTGGCAGCTAGGGTAGTAGGAAATATAGTGCTCTAGAAGGGTATGGCAACCAATATTGGTCAATACACTCCACTATTCTTACCTGGAGAACATCCCTGAGAGAGAAGCCTGGCTGGCCACAGTCCACTGGGTCCCAAAGAGCCGGACAGGACCAAAGCAACCCTGCACGCATAAACACAAGACTTTTTTTTTCTTTTTTTTTTTTTTGCCCTGTGGCAGCTCTGCCCCCATGAGAGTTGAGTGTGAATATGGTGCAGCTGGTTGGCTTGCAGGGAACCTTGGCTGTGCCAAGAGTGCAGGGACACAGACTGCCTCCACCACAGGAGTTATGGCCCTATCAGTCTTTTTTCAAGCCTCTTGTAGCTGGCACTCAGAAGGCCTCTTTGGCCGGTCTTTCTCCATAGCTCCACCCGTTCAGGCACTTAGAGGGCTCCCTTGCCTGGGCTTCTTCTCTGTTTTTCCGCATGTGAGGCACATAGAGGGGCCCCTCCTAACTGACGTTCTACTCTGTAGTTCAGCGCATCAGGCACTTAAGGGAGCGCTCTGTGGGGTCCTGCCCTGCACGTCAGGGCCTCCGTTGTTTGATGGGCCAGCCTCTCTACTGTTCCGCTGCAGATGCTGGCGTGTGTGGAGAGCCTATGGTGAGGGCTCCACCCGCTACAGGTGACTCAGCAGTATCACTTTGTTTCCATGGCTGCCTGGCTTTCCTCCATAGGCATTTCCCACCACAATCTCCTCCCTCACATCCCCTCAATCTGTCTCTCCGAAGCCAACAGCAGCCCTCGCCCTGGGGTTGCTCCACAATCCCTAAACACCAGCTCCCACTTACTGCCACTTCCAGAAGACCAGTGTTCCTGCCCAGAGTGTGTATGGCTGTGCAAGGACTGTCTGATCCTCATTCCCTTTAGGCTGCCACAGATCAGCTGTTTCACTCTCAGCGTTAAATGTTTCTCCTCTGACTCAGACAGTTGCCACGCTGTAGGGATCAGACTCCTGCTTCGGTTCCCCCACCTTTCAAGGGCAGGTCCAGTCCTACTAACACTCCTGTTTTTCCCCCTAGTTCCTTCATCCTACTGAGTTTTGTGTGGCTGTATATATTCTTTTCCACTGGTCAGGCACTCCTATCCACTGTCAGCTGGCATTCTGCATGCAATTCTGTGTCTGAAGGTGTATTCCTGATGTATCTGTGGAGAGAGATGTACTCCACGTTCACCTACTCCTCCGCCATCTTGTTCTTCAAGAGCTTTTAAGTTTAATTAAAAGCTTGTTTAATAACTTGTTTATTTTTGTTTTTCTTTTCATTACTCTTGGAGATGGGTCAATGAAGATTTTGCTGTGATTTATGTCAGAGAGTTCTCTGCCTATATTTTGCTCTAAGAGTTTTGTGGTTTCTGGCTTCATGTTTAGATCTTTAATTGATTTTAATTTTATTCTTAGGAAGTGTTGTCTTTTCATTTTTTTCACATGTAGCTGTCCAGTTTTCCCAGGACCACTTCTTGAAGAGGCTTTCTTTTGTCAATTGTATGTTTTTACCTTCATTTTCATACAAGTTGCCCATAGGTATGTGGGTTATCACAGGGCTTTCTACCCTCTTCCTCTGATGCATATTTTTGCATTTTGCCAATACCATACTGTCTTCATTACAGTTCCATTGTACTATAGTCTGAAATCAGGGATCCTGATGCTTCCAGCTCCATTCTTCTATCTCAGCATTGCTTTGGCTATTCAGGGTCTTTCGTGTTTCTGTGAAAATTTAAAAAAAAAATTTTTTTTTCTAGTTCTGTGAAAAATCCCATTGATAACTAGATAGGAATCCCATCGAATGTGTAGATTGCTTTGTATAGTATCATATAGTCATTTTCACAATATTGATTCTTCCAATGCAAGAACATGGTATATCACTTCATCAGTTTGTGATATCTTTGGTATCTTTTATCAGTGTCTTATAGTTTTCTGTACAGGTTTTTTGTCTCCTTAGGAAGGTTTATTCCTAAGTATTTAATCTTTTTGTTTCAATAGTTAATGGGATTCTCTCCTTCATTTCTCTTCTTGAACTTTTGTTGTTAATATATAAGCATGCAAAGGATTTCTGTATATTAATCTTGTATCCTGCAGCTTTATTAAATTCATTGATTAGTTATAGTAGTTATCTGGTGGCTACTTAAGGGTTTTCTATGTATAGTATCATGTCATCAACAGTATTTTAATCCTTCTTTCCAATCTGGATTACTTTTTTAAAATTCTCCAAGAGAATTTTAATCCTTCTTTCCAATCTGGATTACTTTTTTCTTTTTCTTCTCTGATTGATGTGACTAGAATTAGCAAAATTATACTGAATAATAGTGGGGTGAGTAGGCAGCCTTGTCTTGTCCCTGATCTTAAAAAAAAAAAAGATAACACTTTTATACCATTGAGAATAATGCTTCCTGTGGCTTGTCATATATGGCCTATATTTTGCTGAGGTAGGTTCATTCTGGGGCCTCCCTGGTGGCTCAGACAGTAAAGAATTTGCCTGCCAATGCAGGAGACCCAGATTCAATCCCTGGGTTGGGAAGATCCGCTGGAGGAGGGAATGGCAACCTATTCCAACATTCTTGCCTGGAGAATTCCATGGACAAAGCTAAAGTCTGTAGCTGGCAGGCTACAGTCCATGAGGTTGCAAAGATTCAGACATGACTGAGCAACTAACACAAAGGTTCTTTCTATGCCCATTCCCTGGAGAGATTTTTTTTTTTTTATCATAAATGAGTGTTCAATTTTGTCAAAGTCTTTTTCTGCATCTATTGAGATGATCTTATGGTTTTTACCTTTCAGTTTCTTTATATGGTATATCACATTGATTTCCATATGCTGGAAAATCTTTGCATTTCTGGAGTAAACTTTGAGAATCACGGTATAATCCTTTTAAAGTGTTGTTAGATTCTGTTTGCTAGTATTATGTTGAGGAATTTTGCATCTATGTTCATCAGTGATATTGGCCTGTAATTTTCTTTTTTGTGTGGTATCTTTGCTTATTTTTAGTATCAGGGTGATGGTGGCCTCATAAAATGACTTTGGGCATGTTCATCCCTCTGCAATTTTTTGGGAGAGTTTGAGACGGTAGGTGTTAGCTCTATTCTAAACATTTGACAGAATTTACTTGTGAAGACATCTGGTCCTTGGATTTTGTTTGTTGGAATATTTATTTTATTACAGTTTCAGTGCTTGTGATTGGTCTGTTCATGATTTCTATTTGTCCCTGTTTCAGTCTTATACGGTTATACTTTTCTAAGAATTTGTCTGTTTTCTTCCATGTGGTTCACTTTATTGGCATATAGTTTCTCATAGTAATCTCTTATGATCCTTTATATTTCTGTATTGTCTGTTGTAACTTCTCCTTTTCCATTTCAAATTTTATTGATTTGAGTCTTTTCCTTTTTTTAATGAGTCTAATGGTTTGTCAATTTCATTTATCTTCTCAAGGAAGCAGCTTTTAGTTTTATTGGTCTTTGCAACTGTTTCCTTCATTTTTCATTTATTTCTACCAGAGTAGAAATCTTCATAATTTCTTTCCTTCTCCTAACCTTGGGGTTTTTTGGTTCTTTTTCCAGTTGATTTATGTATAAGGTTGTTATTTGATGTCTTTCTCATTTCTTGAGGTAGGGTTGCATTGCTGTAAATGTCCCTCTTAGCACTGTTTTTGCTGCATCCCATAGGCTTAGGTCATAGCATTTTCATTGTCATCTGTGTCTAGGTATTGTTTTACTTCCTCTTGATTTCTTCAGTGACCTCTTAGTTATTTAGAATCATGTTGCTTAGCCTCCATGTGTTTGTGTTTTTTACAGTTTTTTTCCTGTAATTGAAATCTAATTTCATAAGATTGTGGTCAGACAAGATGCCTGATATTTCAATTTTCTTAAATTTACCAAGGCTAGGTTTGTGACCCAAGATGTTATCTATCCTGGAGAATGTTCTGTGTGTACTAGAGAAAAAAGTGTATTCTGATGTTTTTCTATGGAATGTCCTGAAGATAACAATTCACACTATCTAATCTAATGTGTGATTTAAGGCTTGTGTTTCCATATTAAATTTCTATGTGGATGATCTGTCTCCTTGTAAGTTGGGTTTAACATCTTTTATTATTATCATGTTACTTTGATTTCCCCTTTTATATTTGTTCAGTTCAGTCACTCTGTCATGTCCAACTCTTTGCAAACCCATGGACTGCATCATGTCAGGCCTCCCTATCCTTCACAAGCTCAAACTCATGATGCCATCCAACTATCTCTTCCTCTGTCATCCCTTTCTCTTCCTGCCTTCAGTCTTTCCCAGCATCAGAATCTCTTCCAATGAGTCAGTTCTTCACATCAGGTGGCCAAGTACTGGAGCTTTAGCTTCAGCATCAGTCCTTCCAATGAATATTCAGGACTGATTTCCTTTAGGATTGACTGATTTGTACTCCTTGCAGTACAAAGAACTTGCAGGAGTCTTCTCCAACACCAGAGTTCAAAAGCATCAATTCTTTGGCACTCAGCTTTCTTTATGGTGCAAGTCTCACATCCATACATGACTACTGGAAAAACCATAGCTTTGACTAGATAAACCTTTGTTGGCAAAGAAATGTCTCTGCTTTTTAATATGCTGTCTAAGTTGATCATAGTTTTTCTTCCAAGGAGCAAGCGTCTTCTAATTTCATGGCTACAGTCACCATGTGCAGTGATTTTGGAGCCCAAAAAATTTTATTTAATAAAAAAAAAAAAACAGTCTCTCACTGTTTCCCCATCTATTTGCCATGAAGTGATGGGACCAGATGCCATGATCTTGGTTTTCTGAATGTTGAGTTTTAAGCCAACTTTTTCACTCTCCTCTTTCACTTTTGTCAAGAGACTCTTTCATTCTTCTTCACTTTCTGCTATAAGAGTGGTGTCATCTGCATATCTGAGGATATTAATATTTCTCCTGGCAATCTTGATTCCAGCTTGTGTTTCATCCAGCCCAGTGTTTCTCATGATGTACTTTCATACAAGTTAAATAAACACGGTGACAATACACAGCCTTGACACACTCCTTTCCCTATTTGGAACCAGTCTATTGTTTCATGTCCAGTTCTAACTGTTGCTTCCTTACCTGCATAGATTTCTCAAGAGGCAGGTTAGGTGGTCTGGTATTCTCATCTCTTTAAGAATATTCCAGAGTTTGTTGTGGTCCACACAGTCAAAGGTTTTAGTGTAATCAACAAAGCAGAAGTAGGTGTTTTTCTGGAACTGTCTTGCTTTTTCAATGATCCAATGAATGTTGGCAATTTGCTTTCTGGTTCCTCTGCCTTTTCTAAATCCAGCTTGAACATCTGGAAGTACACGGTTCACATATGGTTGAAGCCTGGCTTGAGAATTGTGAGCATTACTTTCCTAGCATGTGAGATAAGTGCAATTGTGTGGTAGTTTGAGCACTCTTTGGTATTGCCTTTCTTTGGAATTGGAATGAAAACTGACCTTTTCCAGTCCTGTGGCCACTGCTGAGTTTTCCAAATGTGCTGGCATATTGAGTGCAGCACTTTCACAACATCATCTTTCAGGATTTGAAATAGCTCAACTAGAATTCCATCACCTCCACTAGCTTTGTAGTGTTGCTTCCTAAGGCCCACCTGACCTCACATTCCAGGATGTCTGGCTCTAGGTTGATGATCACATCATCATGATTACCTGGGTTGTGAAGATCTTTTTGTATTGATCTTCTATGACCAGCACACAAGGCTAAAATTCTCCTTAAATTACTCCTTGAAAAATTACACATGAACAGTGAGACACTATTACCATGTGCTGTGCTAGTATCAGGAACATATTCTAGACAAAGAACTTTATACCTTTCACATAAATTAACTTAAAATGAATCACAGATCTGTAGAATGCAAAACTATAAGACAGAAGAATATGTATGACAATATACATAACTTTGAGTTTGGTGATAACTTTTTAGATATAACACAAAAGGCACAAACAATGAAAGAAGTAATTTGTAGGCTGTACTTCATTAAGAGAATGTGAACAGAATTAAAGGCCAGCTACACTCTGGGAGCAAATATATGCAAAAGACAAATATTTGGACAACAGACCAAAAAAAGGAAAGTTATCCAAAATATACAAAAAACTCTCCAAGAAGAAAACCAACAACTTGACTTTTAAAAAATGGGTTAAAGATTTCAACAGACATCTCGTTCAAGAAGAGAGACAGATGGCAAGTAAGCATATTAATAGATGTTCCACATCATTTGTCTTAAAAGAGTGATTACCAGCCTTTTAGCCACCAGAGATCAGTTTCGTGGAAGATAATTATCCCACCACACATTACATTTATTGTGCACTTTATTTCTATTATTATTACATTCTGATATATAATGAAATATGTAACACAACAAAATGCAGAATTATAGTGAACCTGAGCTTGTTTTCCTTCAGCTAGACAGTGCCATCTAGGGGTGATGGGAGACAATGACACCCGAAGTGTGTTGCTTCTGTCCAATCATAGTTTTGGTTGCAGTCACTGCAGCAAATTCTACCTCACAAAAATAGATGCTGGAAATGGAAGCAGGCTTTTAGTGCTTTTGTGTCAATCTCAGGATATTCCACCTTGACTTTAATCCAGAATATATGGATATTTGAAGTTGTCTTAAACATACTTTCAAGGCCACCACTATTTGTGATCGATCTCAAGCAGTTGATCTTCTGGCATGAACAAAGTTGATTCACCTGACTTATTCACAAATGGGTCATAGATCCATCTCTCCCCAGTTTGGGGGTCTCTTGTGGTTGGGAAATAATGCTCAAACTCTTTTGAAACCTGAGATAGGTTCATGCAACAGCTGGGAGAAAGAAGGCCATAGCTCAGAAGTCTCCTTCAAAATCACTGCTAATGTTTCAGTCAGTTCAGTCGCTCAGTCCTGTCCCACTCTTTGCGACCCCATGAACTGCAGCACACCAGGCTTCCCTGTCTATCACCAACTTCCAAAGCTTGCTCAAACTCATGTCTATTGAGTCAATGATGCCATCCAACCATCTCATCCTCTATCATCCCCTTCTCCTGCCTTCAACCTTTTCCAGCATCAGGGTCAAAATTTTCTAGTAAGTCAGTTCTTCACATCAGGTGACCACAGTATTGGAGTTTCAGCTTCAGCATCATTCCTTCCAGTGAATATTCAGGACTGATTTCCTTTAGGATTGACAGGTTGGATCTCCTTGCAGTCCAAGGGACTCTCAAGAGTCTTCTCCAACACCACTGTTCAAAAGCATCAATTCTTTGGCACTCAGCTTTCTTTACAGTCCAATTCTCACATCCATTCATGACCATTGGAAAAACCATAGCCTTGATTGACTAAACAGACCTTTGTTGGCAAAGAAATGTCTCTGCTTTTTAATATGCTAAGTTGGTCATAGTTTTTCTTCCAAGGAGCAAGTGTCTTTTAATTTCATGGCTGCAGTCACCATCTGCAGTGATTTTGGAGCCCAGAACAAATAACGTGTCTCACTATTTTCATTGTTTCCCCATCTAATTGCCATGAAGCAGTGGCACCAGATGTGATCTTCGTTTTTAATGTTGAGTTTTTAGACAGCTTTTTCACTCTCCACTTTCACTTTCATTGAGGCTCTTTAGTTCTTTCNCAAATAACGTGTCTCACTATTTTCATTGTTTCCCCATCTAATTGCCATGAAGCAGTGGCACCAGATGTGATCTTCGTTTTTAATGTTGAGTTTTTAGACAGCTTTTTCACTCTCCACTTTCACTTTCATTGAGGCTCTTTAGTTCTTTCCTTTCTGCCGTAAGGGTAGTGTCATCTGTGTATCTGAGGTTATTGATATTGATATTTCTCCAAGAAATCTTGATTCCAGCTTGTGCTTTGAAAAGAAAAATTATTAACCACTCTGTGTTTTGATTTAATGTTCTGATTTATTATTAACCATTCTT